>JAOWBW010000855.1:294938-567438 GCA_026119855.1 Campanula takesimana
GGCCGCCACTGTTCCCCGTATAGCCTGAGTGGTGACGGGGATCATGAGCGGGCTCGATCCGTTCCCTTACGCTCCTGCGGGCGTCAGCCATGAATGCGGGTTCTACTCCGGCCATAACGATGGCCCTGTTATACACTCTTCCGTCCCCTCGGGTTTTGGCAAGCAAACTCCTGCCTCAAAGTGTGGGATGTTAATCCCCCTAGGAAACATAGTTCGATGTCGTTCTTTGTTAAATCCACAATCTGCTTGGTCATTTTCGGAACCGAGTGATGTATGCTTTCGTGTTTTCCCCAGGATATTGCTTAACGCCGCACAGGTCCGATTTTGGTCTTGCGGCCTCCCCGGCGCCCCGCGAACGAGTTCAAGAATGAAGTCCGCAATTGCTCATAGCTGCAGCTAGAGCGCGGTTTAGGGGCAATAACCATCCCAGCGCTTCCTTTTAAAAGTGGAGGCGAGAGCTTTGCACTTCACGGCCTCATCTGTTGAAAACAGAGCCATCTGCCCTTCAAATCGCCCCAACATGGCCTTTTTGAATTTGATGAGCCATCATACGCGTCCAGTGTCGGTACCTTTCCTCTTTGGATTGGGGAATCATTGATCCATGATGCGAAGGCGTCCATGGGTCCAACGCACTTTGTTACGTTTTGCTTGGACTCCCATAGCTCCGCGATCATTCTTTGGAACTTTTGATCCATCATGTCCCCATTTTAGCCCTTTTTACTGTTTCTGTTAGTTATCACCGTTTTTAACAACTGCCTTCCCTTTAAGTTGGCCTCTAGGCTTTCTAGGCTGTGATTCTCCTTCCTCACTTTCCCCTCTTGTTCTCCCCTTTCCTCATCATCGTCCACGAGGATTGTCCGCCTTTTTTCTCCTACAACCCTGCTGGCTCTGCTTTTAGAACTTGTCAGATCATGAGTTTTTGATTTTTCAGGAGGGCTTCCAGCATTGGCCTCGACATTAAACAGCTCCTCCAGGGCTAGATTCAACTGCAGCCCTTCCGCTACCAGATTCTGCCAGTCCGTCAGGATCTGGATTTTCTTTTGGATTTGATCAGGAGTGAGGGGAGTGACGGGAGTTTTTTGAGTCTTGAGAGCTTTAGAGGTTTCTATACGATCTCTCAGATCCGCCTCTCTCCTTGCCCTTTGAGAAGGGGTATAGGAGTTGCCGCTAAGTGTCTTATTTCTCAATCTGGCGAAGACTGACCCCTGGGGCGCTTGTCCCGAAGGGCTAGCATTTGGGTTCAAAATTTCTTTCCCAGTCATTGCGGAGATTTTGTATGTCAAGAATCAACAGAAAGAACGTAATACACTTTCAGAACCGTGATAGACGGAAGAACTAGATGAGGATTTGAAATGAATTAGATTGGAAAAGCAAACGAAGCAAGAAGATTGCACTGGGAAGATTTTCGTTTCCCGGCAATGGAACCACTGATGACGCCCTGTGAATCTGGGGTCACGGAGGTAGAACTCCAATATGATTGTCTCCTGTTCCTGATCACAACACCAACAAGAACACCGTTAGGACAAGGCCGGGTTTGAATCCGGCTTAGGCCCTCGGGTGTGAGAGTAAGTTCTCGGAGGAAAACCTAAGAGATAGATCTATGAAGATCTGGTGTGTGTGATTAGGGTAGAGCACGTACCTGGCCCATGGGGGCGGATAGGAGTATTTATATGAGTAGAAGAAGATGGTAGGTTCAAGGTACCAACTGCCCTGGTACCGGATAGACACGCGGCAGGTCCCCATTGGTTTGTCCAGGGGAGTGGCTGAGAATGTGGCGTGTTGTCAGGGAATCATGGTTCCACCACCAACCGTTATGGTGTGTCAGGCACGGACAGTTAACGTCAGTTGTACGTCTGTGACAGCTGGATACTGCGGGCTCCGGGCATGAGGTTGAGTGATCAACACGGGACCCTTAGGATAGCGGGAGGCAGAGCCATCTCGGTTATGGTCATCGGGGAGCCCGGGTTTCTCGGGTTTGCTCGCTTGCGGGCTTATCCGGGTCGGTGTGGTCGAACTCGTTCGCACTGGCTCTGAACCAGGTCCGGTCCGGTCTATGATGTTCGGTCTCATCAAAAATGCATCACGATTATTGTAGCAGGAGAAGCTCATCTCCGATAGATATAATCGAGAATCCCCCGCTTGATTATCAATTTCTGTTTGAGGTATACATATATGATCTATTTTGCCTTTAATCGCATTCTCCATCAATTTATTTCTCTCAATCGAAATTATACACATTCACTTTTCATTTTGTGACCAATTTGATCAATTTTTTTTTTTTTTGGTTTCCATTATGATTCATTTTGAACTGGTAATGTTGGTTTTGCTTGCTGATTTCTATTTAAGAAGTCATGTGTGAAGATTGCTTAATCTGCTGCAGTAATTATTTACGTGTGTCACATGTGTGATAATGCTTGTTGTATAAAAATTAAATTCGGTTTAATTTAATATACTAGGGTTAAAGTTAGAATTTGCAAATTTAAAAATCTGGAGAAATAAAATGAAATTTTGAATGCTTCGAAACTTTTCTCAATGAAGGATCTAGCTAGATTAACATATAAGGTTGGAACAGTAGTTGTTCGAGTATAGAGGTTGTTTCCGTTCTGAAATTGGTAGTCGTGACCACTTTTACAATGCAGTTAGTTATTCAGGTACTCCCTCCGTCCCAGTTCAAGGTTCTTACTTTCCTTTTTAGTATGTCCCAGTTTAAGGTTCTTAGTTGCTTTATTCCTTAAATGGCAAAGTATGAACAATGTTTTGGACAATCTTATCTTTAAAAAGTTCATATATTACAAAAAACCATCACTTACCTATCTGCTATTCACTCACTTGATTTATGAACGGACAACTATGTCCTCCACACAATACTATTCTTGACCAAGTTTGCCTTGGTTTCTTAATAAGCGTGCGAAGTCAAACTAAGAACCTTAAACCGGGACGGAGGAAGTATATGATTCAAATGTCAATTTGATTGGTTTGGAATATGTCAGGATGAAGTTAGTAAGAAATAATGCTGTTTCAGAGCTGATTTTGTTCATATTGGAAAGAACAGTCTTCTTGTTAATGCACTTTCAACACCTTTCGTATAGAGTTCACATTGTCTCAAAAACTTTAGTCCACGCCCATAATTATTTTCTATAAGTAAAAGCATAAATATACAAACTAATGTACACGAAAAATATTTGTTTAGGGTAAATTGCAATATCTATGAACTACGTGGTAGGCCCCTTCGTCTACCTGGTCTGCGCTATACACTCGAGCCTATTTGAACCTAGTTGATTTGACTGTACTTCATATGCAATTGTATGGTGCTCGAAGATTTGCGATGACGCAATTCTGTGTACCTGAAGTCTTCCACTATAATGGGATCCAACCCTGTCAGTAAAAAGATAGGGAAATGAGGATATTGATGTAAGAATTACAAGTAACTTCAATTAGACAGCTAATAATATGCACCTTGATTAGTCCCGTTTCAGTGCCACATAGAATCATGTCGTTGGCTGTGAGTAAACTTGTTATCTTGCTTCCTGCTGATAATCTTCCAACTTTGTGCTGTGCTCCTCTCAACCAGATCTGGTTATTAATATTTGTTATATTAGAATGCAATTATAATGTCTGTTAGCATATATCGAAGGCTTTGATTTTCTCCGCAAGAAAACAAGTTTCATGTCAATGTAGGTGGTTTTATGGGCCAATGAACAAAGGGGGGGGGGGTCTAGAACAAGTGCCAACATGAAGGGACGAGACTCTATAGTGAAGCGTTGTGTCCATGTTTGTCAATGCATACGGCTTTTGTACTATTCTTATTCAGTCATTTGCATAAAGCCATTTGTGTATGTTAAGGAGGGAAATGTTTGATTAATGAGAGCTAGAATCTTATCGAAGTAAAGGACGGTCCATGCGGAAGGCTCTCATCTTTTATGAGGTCTAGGGAGGGCTAACATATGCAGTCCTAGTCCTGCAAATGGAGCGGAAGTTTGCATAGGGTACACATTTCTACTCCCTCCGTCCCATAATATGTGTCTTTCTTTCTTTTTGGACCGTCCCAAAATTAGTGCCACGCTTCCATTAAGGAAATATTTTTAATGCAATTTTATCATGGTATAAGTTATGTACAAACAAGTAAAGCACGTTCTCTTAAAAAATTGACAAGTCAACTGTGGCACTTATAACGGGACGGAGGGAGTATATGGTAACATCAAGTACTTCCATTTTCTTTACCATGGACAAGGTTTCTTACGCAGCTACGCTATAGAAAAAGTATAAGTGATCACCTCAATGCTGCTCGTAGATGAACTGCAGTGCAAGTACATGAAATCCTCCACTACACACATTCCTAGTACATTTGCTCTTTTTTCGGGTACTATTGACATTTGAGACTTGCTCTGTCTTCTCCATTCCTGTGTTATCTTCTCAATCAGTGGCATGTCTTATATTGTGTTAATATTACTAATCACGATCCTTACCTTGATTTTTGAACCCTCCACACTAGTACTTGCACTATAAAGCCAGTCTTTGTACAATTCAATTGAATTGATGGGCCTGTTTTGCAATCTCCAAATTGTTGAGGGTGCTTTGAGCTCCTGTTGTCGATTGTTGGTCAAAGCTAGCTCCTATAACAGGCGATTCAATTTACTTGTTAGTCAACTGCGTCAACATATTGGTTTCAACACAAGGTTATCATACCGACCTGTATGCTCGAATCCATGCAGCCTATGTAAACTTTTCCGTTGTTTGATCTTATGCTTTTTACATGTTTGCTCTTGCATAGATCTCTCACAGTTCTTGATGTATCAATTACCTGAAGAAAACAACACATTTAAAGGAAAATGGTTAGTTGCGATTTTTTTTTTAGAAGGGATGAATTGAATTTTAACAGACAGTCAAATGACTAATTTTTTAAAGTTTGTTCCTATTACCTTCATCTTATGGCTATGAGTGATGGCGAAAATTAGTTCGCCAGATGTATCTAGACTTCGAACGGGATCCTTTGTTGTTATTACTTCAATGCACTGCAGTTTATAATCGACCATTTGCCAAATCTGTAGGAGAGAATTTTATTTTACACTTATTACCTTCTTGAATTTTTATGCAATTAGAGAGACGGTCATTGTTGATGCTAATCAATTTAATTACCCTTATGGTTTTATCAGCGGATCCACTCAACAGGCAGTTCCCTGGTTCAAAAAGTGAAAAACATGTCACGGCCTTTCTGTGCTCCCTTATGTCCAATACAAGTGTGGCTGTCTGTCCCTTGATGTCCCAAACCTGCAACACATAAAACACTGGTAATAATTATTATTTTTTTAAAATTGTTGCATCTCTTTCGCAAAAGTCGCTTCTAGTTCTTGCATGTTACATGAGCAGCTTCTTAGCAGCAATACAGCTCCACTTCTGTTACTCCCCCCGTCTCAAAATAAATGTCGCAGTTGACTGCTTCACTTATTTGTACATTGCATGTACATCATTAAATTGCAACAGACTTTGTCCTGATTTATAAATGCGTCATTTATCTTGTGACATACCAAATTGGAAAGTATGACATGTATTTTGGGACAGAGGGAGTATTTGAGAAATATGAAGGTTCTGGTATTTCGAACCTTAATTGAACCATCTGCGTATCCGCTGCAAAGATGTCCCCGGTAGTAGATGAGGGAACCGACAGCTCCACTGCCTTTATGACCAGCTTCCAGGGTTTGTGTATGAACACATGATATTCTCTGCACTTACAATTGCATTGGAGTGGGAAATTCAGTACATAATACTCCCCCCTTTCCAAAATGATGTTCCTACTTTTTTTTGTCATTACTACGAATAAATTTTGAGCAATAAATTTATGTTAATTTCATCATCCTAATGAAGATCTAAAACTTGTTATGGATACACCATCAACAATACTATCAATAACAAGTTTTAAATTTTCATCAAGATAATCAAATGAACCTAAATGGTTGCTCAAAATTCATTTGTAGTAATGACAAAAAAAGAGGGAACATCATTTTGGGATGGAGGGAGTATTTCTATTTCATTGCATAATGTAGTATTTGTTTTAGATACTCCCTCCTTCCCAAAACAAATGTCACACTTTCCTATTGTTCCGTCCCAAGTCAATGTCACACTTTCCATTTATAAGTAAAGCACGTTTGTTAAAAATGTTGAAAAGTTAACTGCGACATTTAATTGGGACGGAGGGAGTACTAATCATCATGTCTTTTGTATCTAGTTTCTAGTATGTAAAGTTACTGGATTGTACAAGTAGACTTACCCATTTATTTGGCTGGTAATAATCTGCTACCTTCAGCAGTTCATCTGCCATCCAGGTTACACTTGAAAGGCGTCTAAGTGACTCTCGTACACCCTCGGAGAGGTGAATTAGTTTCTGCATTCCTGCAAAAATACAATTCGAGCTAAGAAAAAAATACAGAAATAAATAGAAAATGTCACTTCCGATGGTGAGCCATGCTACTCCCTCCGTCCCTAAATGAATGACCAAAATTTCAAACAAAATTGTCCTAAAATGACTGTCCACTTTTTTGAAAGTTATTTAATCCTCCCTCTCTATACAGTTTTGATTCACACCACTGGCAGATCTACCCTTGTTCAAAGAGGGCAATTCCCTCCCCCCCTCTTTGATTTTTTCTTTCTTTACTAGTGTCAATGTTTTAAGAATTTAGATCAGTGCAATTTTTTAAAATTGCATCCCTTTAAAAGAAAATCTAGCTCCGCCACTGATTCACACTTAGTCGTGCGATGCAATATGGTGAGATGATCAAGGGTTTTCATGTACTTATATTACCAAAGATGCTTAAGTTTAACATTTTGGCAAATATCCCTCAAAGTGAATTTTGGACATTCATTTAGGGATGGAGGGAGTACTATTATTGTTTTTGATAATAAGAAACTATATGGACAGACGCTAATTACCTCTCCCAGATGTGTAATTGTATATACACAGGCATGCTAAAAGTCGTTCTTCAAGCTCTAATCCAGGATGCACATATTGCTCAATCGTGCTTAGTAAAATCTCACCAGCAGAACATCTCAAATCATCTGGACTTTTCACAATTTCACACCCAAGCCACGCAATAGTTGTAAGACAGTCTTTAGAAACTCTCTTGCTCTTGCATTTTAGTCCCTTTTCCAAAGCATGGAAAACAGGATTCCCAAGCTTTATGATCTGTCGTGCAATCTTACTACACCAAGTGTCAATGCCGTTGTCCTGCAAGTTCATTCAGATCACTTTTAACTGCTATAAGAAACCATTTACTCCCTCCGTTCCATAATAATGTCCCATTTGACATCTCAATGTTTTAAAGGAATGTGCATTACTTGTTTGCAAATTGCTTGGACAATGGTAAAAATTCCACTAAAACACCTTCCCTTTTTAGAAATGCAACATCTATTTTGGGACGGACTAAAAAGGAAAGTGTGACATTTATTATGGGACGGACGGAGTATATGACTATTTACTGCTTATGCTCATCATAATAGCTCACCAGTAGGGTACTGTCTGACCAATCACAGTTTCTTATAATATTTCTGTGTTGCAGTGAGGTCAACCCAGCCTTCTTGACCAACCATGGTACTGTATATGGCTCCCCTGCCCAAGCATAAGTCCCGCCAAGATTCGATAGAATAAACGCGGACAACTGTTGTGCAGCAGAATTTTCTTCCCACATCAGTGTCTCGAGGAGGGCTTCAATTGCCGTTTCCACATTTATAAATTTGTCTGATGAATCCTCCTGAAAGTTTATTGTGTAGCTACATCAGCAATCACTTTTAAGGTTACTTCTAAATCATATACTCCCTCTATCCCCGAAAGATAGTCCCACTTGGACTTTCCTGATCAACTCAATCGAACTTTGACAATTATTTTATGAATAAAAATTGTTATTGATAACCATAATTTTATGAATAAAATTGTTATTGATAGTGTTCCAAATGGTGAATCAATAACAATTTTTAAGAATGCGTAGGGATAGCAATATTTTCATAAAATTTATGGATAAAATTTATTTAGTTGATCATAAAAGTCAAAGTGGGACTGTCTTTCCTGGACGGAGTGAAGATTATTGCCTTACCAGCATGTTTAGTTGGAGAAACAAATTTGCAGCTAGGAGTTTATAATCTATTTGTGGTTGCTGGATGGCTAGCAGTAATACACAGATAACGTTGATGCTTCCTTCTTCTCGTATCTTCTGTAGCAGATGCATGGCTGCTGACCTATACAATTGAAAAACATCTCGTTAAGTATTTAACAGCTGAACCACACCAGGAAACGTAATTCTCCCTCCGACCCAGAAAAATAGTTTCATTTGGTTTTAGATGATCAACACAAGTGAACTTTGACCAAACATTAATGTCAATCCAATAATCTCAATGAATTTTAAAAAATTGTTATTGATAAATCACTTAATGATATATCAATAACAATTCTTAGAATTTCATTAGGATGACTAGATTGATATTAATATTGGTCAAAGTTAACTTGCGTTTACCATCAAAGTCAAATGAGACTATCTTTCAAGGACAAAGTGGGTAATTGCTAACAGTATCAAAGCATGTAGTAAGAACATTAATTGACTTCATCTACTGCCTCCGCCCAAAATGATCTTCTCATTTTCATTGTCCCAAAAAGTTCTTCCCATTTTTACAATTTGGGCTTAAAAGTGCATAAACAAAACATGGCAAGTGAAGCAAGTGTTCATATCCTTAAAAAGTTTGAATAGTCAAATGGGAACATCATTTTGGGATGGAGGGAGTATTACTTTGAACTTAATCAATACCTGGGGATGCGGAGTATTTCGTGGAAGAATTCTAGAGCTACGATTGTAGCATGCTTCTGGTTACTCAATAGCAGAGAGATGAACGGAGATATAGAAGTGAATTGCGTTATATGTTTTCGACATTGCCCATCAAAACGCATGCATCTCACCAGAATTCCAGCCAAAGAGATAAACTCTTCAAGATTATCATTTCGTGGCACATTGACGAGACATGAAAGTACGTTAGGTGAACTAATTGCTGCCAAATGCATATTATTTGTTGAATAGTCAAATGCGGTCACTAAAACTTCAATCATCCTCAGCGAGGCAGAAGGAGGTGTCACTAGAATTGACTTTAAGCTATTCTTGTAACTATTAGAAGTGCACACAATTTCGACAAGGGTAGGCAATAGCTCGAGCGTCTTAATTTCAGTCGGGGACGGATTTATTAGATGAATAAGAATAGCCGCCTCGTACACATTTCTCTTTAAAGCATTGGCCAAATCACATAACTGCAAACCTTTCTTCTTGATATCATCAATAGCAGACTGGTTTCTCGAAACTATACTTGAGAGAATTGACACTGAAGCCCTTGTTACCCTCTCTTCTGTTGAAGTTGAAATTGCCATTAGAAGTTGGTCCAAAATAACGTCTTTTAACAAGGAATATTTTATCCCCGTTTTACTTGCTAAAGTCTCGTACACTGTTGTGATTTCGATTGTTGAATCTTCCTCACAGTTTCCTAACCCTTCTGAAAAACATAGTCTCGAGATAACTTTCTCAACTATTCCAGCTTGTTCGATTTGGTAATCTTCTTCCGTATGTGACCTGAAACTTTCTTGTAGATCCATTTGGGAGATTTTATAATTCTGTGAGGTGGTTTCTTCTGGTACATAGTAATTCCAGAATGTGTGTAATTCAATGTCCTCGAGCTCCAACTTTGATAAATCTAACTCACTTAATGAACTGGACCGTCTTCCAGAAAAGAACTTTGTGATATTTACTTCATTAGCTTCTTTGTACAATAATTTTCTTGGCCCTTGTGTCTTGGATATTGCTCTCTCGAATTTTGACTTATGCTTCCTGTAAATGTCAATGCAATTGCATGTATAATATTAGCTTGTCTCTAAAGTACTAATTTCTTAAAGCAGTACTACCTCCGTCCCCAAAATGAGCGTACAAAAAAAATTCAAATTTGCTCATGATCAAGAGCGAATTTGAAAAAAGTTGAACATTCATTTTGGGACGGAGGAAGTAGTAATTTGTTTAAAGATTTTGACCAAACTTATCGAATGGTTCTGGTTGCAGATCATCTGCAGCACTCCTTATTGTTCTCCATGAGCTTTTAGAGTCAGTTCCACATTCATGGTTCTGAAAGAGAAAGTGGGTAATGTAAATCTTTGTACTAGAAGGACGGAATTCAAGCATTAAGAATGTAAAATACCTCGGAATCAGTGAAATTTCCGTTTTCCGAGTCCAAGGAAGTTGGCGTGTCCGATTCTGATTCATTCAGCATATCTTGGAGGCGCTTCATATGCAAGCTTTTTGTTATGTCTAGGCCATGATCTCGATGAGAAACTGTAAGTACTTCCTTTTCTTTTTGTAATTTGGAAATGTTTTCTGATGTTGTTATGTGGTTTTGAGGATCATATGGGTGAACCTTCTCAAACTGCATTATATTTACTTTCTTTTACTACTATATGATTGAATACAAATCTAATACTGCCTCTATAGTTAGATGACAGTGAATTGAGGTTTATTTTGCAGTTCCCTCCATGTTTTTTTTTTTTTTTTAGTAATGAGACATTTTATTAAAACTAGATAACACTTACTCCCTCCATCCCAAATTTATCACTACTAAATGTGAATGCACGGGGATTAAGAAAATATGTTGGAGAAGTAAGTGTTGTGAGTAGGCAGGAGAGAGAAAATAAGTTAGTGGATAGTTGTTGTGAGTGGGTAGGAGAGAGAAAATTGAACATTTTAGGTAGGTATCAGTTAGTATGGGACGCCCAAAACGGAAATAAGTAGCGATTAGTTTGAGACGGAGGGAATATACTAGTAAGTCAAGCCTTACATTCTGATAAGTCTGCAGTCTGGCTACACGTTCATATGAGCTTGAAGATCTGGCACTGCTGGATTTCATATTCCTGTACATGAACAACACTTTTGATATAAGGTCTTTCTAAAATTCTTAGAAAATGCTGGATTACCAAAATACATTTCCAACAAGTTGCTGAGATATCACTCAAACCAAGAACGATAATAGAAGGAAAACAATGTACTTAGTTGTGCAATTTCTCTGTTAATTTTAGAAGACAATGATTTGTCTTCAGAACCCTTTTGTGAGAACTAGTTTACTACCTCCTCCGGTCCAAAATATTTGTCATTTTTTAACCCAAAAATTTATCCAAATTTCGTTCTAGATTAGTTGAGGATGAAAACACTGACATTCCATTTAACTGAGGATCAACAGTGTAGATAATTCAGTTAACTTCACTGCTCAAATATGTTCTTTTATGAAATGCAGTATGTTAATTTTCTATAAATGGTACTAAAAGAAAATGCAAAAATAGCAGTGAAAAAAAATATAATCTTTGTTCTGAAAAGATGCATATTAATGGGTTTTTCTTTTCTTTTCGTTATTGTGCTAGGAATCAAGAATGACTTACGAAATTCGTTTAGAATTGTCATCAGAGTCTCTGCATAGACTCATCGACCCAGGAGATTCTCCATAAGACATGACTTGATAATACATTAGCCACGCCTTATACCTCT
The DNA here is from genome assembly GCA_026119855.1 of Campanula takesimana. NCBI lineage: Eukaryota > Viridiplantae > Streptophyta > Magnoliopsida > Asterales > Campanulaceae > Campanula > Campanula takesimana. The sequence continues at coordinate 306,482 of JAOWBW010000855.1, forward strand.
TCGCTATCACTTTCATTGTTTCAAACGCCTTTTTCTCTTGAAAATCCACTTTCAAGCTTCTCCTCGATCCCAATTCCGCCTCAACAGACATAATACAAGACTGATATATACTTCTACATAGCTCAGGCGCAAATTCGGAATAAAGAATTTTCGGAGACACCAACAGAGCTTGCAGAAAATGAATGGCAACTTGCAATTCATCCCCCCTGAAGCTTCCTAACAATGGACAGATAAAAGTAAGAGCAACAAACCAAGTAAGAATTCGATATTTTCGCAGTAAACCCCTGTTCATTAAGCAAAGCTGGTGCTTGAAGCATTTTTTCAGCATCTTTAAGCTTCAAAACTCCGTCTTCTGGCTTATTATTCGCTTGAATTGCACCTTCGACATTTTCAATACCCCCAATAAAGATTCGAAACTATAGACTGTTCAGAAAACTCGAAAAACTCCTGCTTTTGTACGTTAAGCTTAGAACTGCATTTCGACTTCAAGAACTTCCATGTGTTAGTATCTGCTAGCAACTCGTTAATGTGTTTATTGATTAAACTAACGAGTACCCGTATCGATTCCAGGTCAAAACTGTCTTGTTCATGAGAGATAGCCATTGAAGGAGATGAGGAGGAGGAAGCCATTAAAGGAGGAGTTTTGGTTTGTTTTTTTTCATGGAGGAGGAGTTAGAGATAAGAAGAGGGAAAGAGATATAGAAGTAGAGACATGTGCTCGTGACTGTATGAGGCAAATTCCAAACCTCATTGGGGACCTCTTCTTCTAGTTTGCGAGGAGGATGATGATACTGACAAAATTATTGGCAGTTGAAGTTGGGCATAGAAACAAATATATGAATGCTGGGCTTGTTATCTTCAACTGGCTGAAAGGTAAAGTTTTTCTTTCTTTCTTTCTTTCTTGTTTATTTATTTGTTTGTTTATGTTTATGTTTATGTTTTTTCTTTTCTTCTTCTTGTGTGTGTACAGTGAACTTATGATAGGATACAAAATAGGGTTGCATTTTCTTTCTGATCCCCCCATCTTCGATAAAACTGCGTTTTCTCGGTTCGGTAGTCTAAAACCAGTTTTCTAGGTTCGGTTGAGTCCAAAACAACTTTTTGCTTGGTTCTGTTGAAACTAAAACCACGGTTTGGTTGAGACTAAAATCATGGTTTCTTGGTTCGGTTGTAGCTAAAACCACATTTTCTTGGTTAGGCTGAGACGAAAACATGGTTTCTTATTCGGTTGAGACCAGAACAACGATGTTTTGGTTCGGTTGAGATGGAAACCACGTTTTCTTGGTTCGGTTGAAACTAAAACAGCCTATTCTTAGTTAGACCAAAACCACATTTCTTGGTTTGGTCGAGCGAGACTCGAAAACTTTACATTAGCCTTTTAAGTTTTCATCTTAGCTTTACAATTTACATATAGAACGAGAGAGCGCTCTAATCACTCTTGAGCAATACTAGGATTAAAAAAAAGTTACAAAAATGATTTGTCAGTTATTGATCGGATACTCAATTAATGAACATTGAGTCTTATAACATCCAATAAAACACTGTAAAATCATTTTGTAACCACTTTTTATTGTTAGTATTACTCTAAATCATTTTTGAACTTCACATAAAAGAAGAGAGGGTTCTAATCACACTTTTGAACCTTACACCTAACAAGTGATTATTTAAATCACTTTAGCATAATATCTCTCTCAAATCTCAATTCCTTACCCCCTTAGAGAGCACATTCTCAACTATGGGCCCTTTAAAAAGGCATTAGGATGCACTGGAAGATATCAATGTTTAATTGTTGCCCATGATGCCACAATAACATGTGTGATTATTATATTTTTCTTTTCCATTGTCTTTTCTTTTTTTTTTACTTTTTTTTTTTTTAATATACTCCGTCCGTCCCAGCTCACTTGAGATTTATTTTCATTTTGATCCGTTCCATCTCACTTGAGACCTTCCAAAATAGCTAACTTTTAATAATTTTATATTAAATCTATCCCATCACTCATTCCCTCTCTTCATTTTCCACCACTCAATTTATTCAACCAACACTAGTATTTACCCCACTCATTCTCCCTCTTCATTTTCTACCATACATTTTCCTTATTTTATTCTTTTTCCTTAATTATTGTGTCCATCTCTCTCTTAGGTCTCAAGTGTGGTGGGACGGAATGAGTATTTTGTTGGTGTAATGTCTAGTTGGCGGGTGGGGGGGTGGTGGTGATTAAGTGGTGAAGGTTGTGTGTCATTTTGTGTGTGGCTGGTGAAACACAAAACATAAAACAAAATTTCTGTGAGCATATCAAGAAAAAGAAAAGCATACAGAGACTGGCATATGAAACTACAGTAGACTAGTGGCACAATGATTTTGTTTGCTAACATATACTTGTACTATACCCTTGTATCTATATAGTTTGTTAACTAGAAAATTAATGTTCATTCTCTATAAAGTTTCTTCTGAATTTGGAGTTTTTTTAATCGAGCTTGAGTCAAATAAAACCAGTTAGGCTTACAAAATTAACATATGATACACTATATCTTGTGAAAAAAATAAAAACCCCTTCGGTCTTATAATTATTGCTATCAAATAGGAGTGCACGGGGATTAAGAAAATATATTGGAAAAGTAAGTATTGTGAGTGAGTAAGAGAGAGAAAATAAGTTAGTGGATAGTTGTTGTGAGTGGATATGAAAGAGAAAAGTGAACATTTTGGATAAAGCTAGCAATAAGTATGGGACGCCTAAAATGGAAATAAATAGCGATAAGTATGGGACGGAGGGAGTAATACTTTCTCTGTCTTAAAGTAAGATTCTTACTTTTTAAGTAGCTCATTTTCAAAATGACAAAATGATGAATAGTATTTTAGGCAACTTTATCCCTACAATGCTTGTGTAAATTAGAAAAAACAACACTTAAAAAGAACCTACGTTTTCCCATTTGCATTGTGAATAGTAATTTATACAATTATATCTTCAACCCACCTGCAATATTTATCCATCTTTTATTGCTTCTTTAATAAGCAGCAAAGTCTGCATAAGACTCTTGCTCTGAAATAGAAGGAGTAGTTTCTAAGTTAGAGGAAAAACTGGTGGTTTTATGATCTTAAATTGTTTGATTATCGCTTAAATAAACTGGTGGTTTTATTATCCATCCAAATATGTTTAAGCTATACTCCCTCCGTCCCTATTTACCTTACAAAAATTAAGAAAATGATTGTAAAGTTGATGTGTTGTGAGTGTAGATAGTTGAGTGGGAGAGAGAAAGTGGGTAGAGACAAGTAAGTGGATAGTTGTTGTGAGTATGACAAGTGGGTCCCACTATTTAAAAAATGTTTAAAAGTTTCCTTTTTGGGATTTTGTAATGTAAATAGGGACACCCCAAAATAACAATTTTTGTAAGGTAAATAGGGACGGAGGGAGTAAATGAGAACAAAGTTAAAAAATGTCAGTTTTACAACTAAAACTATCTAGTCCCTATGTTAAAACTATTTGATTTGCAAAATAGTAATTTGGCAGTTAAGCTGTAAAATTTACGGTTTAATTTGCACCTTTTGGGATAAAAGTAACAATACATAAAATTTATTTTTTTTTGCTCTCACCACGAAAATACATTTAAAATTTATTTGTTGTGCAATCTTTGCATCCATTACAAAAATTGCTAGCGAGTCGAGTAGAGAGAAAAATGTCAACGTTAAATGTTAAATGTAGGTGTTATTTTGTCTTTAAGGTGGAATTATTGAAACATGGGAATGGAACCATAGAAGAGTTAAATTAAATGTAGCAATATAAATTTGGATCACGAGATTATTGCCAACATATATAGAGCTAGCTCTGTACAGTACATATTATTTGACCTGTCGGAAAAAAATAACAAACTTATAATTGAGAGTTTGTGGTTGTGGCCAAACTTATTTCTAGATAATTCGATTCCTGCTCATCACAGAACATAAAATAAATATTGATCATTGATAAATTATACTCCCTCCCTCTGTCCCTAAATGAGTATCCAAATTTCATTTTAAGGGACATCTGAAAATCTCAACTCTTTGTACAATTTGGTGGCAAAGATTCATATATAATCTTGTAATCTCCTTTTCAAACATTTAGTTTTGCACGCATAAAGAGACCGGTGAAAAAAATTTCGAAAAAAAACATTTAGAGACAAAGTTATGTTAAAAAAAGACACTCATTTTGGGGTAAAGATTTTTTGACAATGGACACTCATTTAGGGACAGAGGGAGTAGTAGTAGACACTATTTAACCTCTGGTGGTGCAGATATGTTTGCTTCAGTGTTAATGGTTTATTTTCCCTGTAATTTAAAATCATAATGAAAATTTATAGGCCTAAAGTATTACTCCTTCTGTCCCTAAATGAATGTTCAAATTTTATTTTAAAAGACATTTGAAAATCTTAACTTTTTGTACAATTTAGTGGCAAAGCTTCATATATAATCTTGTAATTTCCTTTCTAAATATTTAGTTTTGCAAGTATAAAGAGACTGTTGAAAATAATTTGAAAAAAAAAACATTTAGGGACGAAATTATGTTCAAAACAGACATTCATTTTGGGAAAAATATTTTTTGAAAATGGACATTCATTTAGGGACAGAGAGAGTACTTTTTATGGCTCGTAATAGATATGTTAAAATTGTTAATGTATACTCACTCCGACCCAGAACAAGTGAAACTTATTTCCTTTTTTCTAGTATGTCCCACGCAGGTGTGTATTATTTCACCTATTAAGAGTATTTATAATAGGAGGGTTTTTTTTGGAACTCTTTAGTTTCATAAAGATCTTTTTATTTTTATTTTTCATTGTGATGCTAGTTAAAAAGCCTTACTAAATAGCAATTCATTTTAGAAATAGCTTTTTTATGAGCATTTCTATTAATTTTCACCAATTTATTTATGTGAAAAAACTTTACTATTGTGAAAAATATTTTGAATATTTTAGTTATTGACTTGATGAAAATGTTACATGTGAACATTTTTTTATAATGAGCTATACCATTATAAATGCTCTAAGTGGATTTTCTTAAAGTTAGAATGATTCAGATCACTTTAATTAATTTGGAGGAGTGGAAACTCTCTGTTCATTCCTTCCCTCTTTCAAATAATCATAATTATAATAATGATTCATTGATACACGTGTTATAAAATATTGGATTGGTCAAAAACATTTTTAAAAATTAGCACTCCTGTTTTTTTTTTTTTTTTTTGGGGGTGGGGGGAGGGGCTATTGATCATGAAGATAAATGCAAAAGTACTGACTATTTCACACATCTTAAACCTAAATACAAATAATCTTATCTCATTTGGCTAATCAATAATTTATAAAGTATATTTTAAGTATTTGTATCTTGTATAATAATATTATCTCAATATTGTTATTATTAGTTTTATTAGTTAAGCATAATTCATGGAGCGGTAAATGATTCGGGTGGAGTCAAGTTTTGGGAGTTTGAGCTCGAACTTGAATTTAATTGAGTTTCAGCTTATTCGTGAGTTTTTTTTTCAATCAACTCGAGTTGATATCGAACTCAAATCTTATTGAGCTGAGCCCGATTTTAAGTTTTTCTGAAAATTTTGTCTTGATTTGAGCTCAAGTTGGAGTCTTAGGAAGAGTTTGAGTCGTACGGCTTGAAAAAATTGATGATCTATACATGTATTATCTCTACAAACTTAGTATTAAAGAGTTCTTTACGATCTTATTGGGACTTGTTCGAGCTTAGAGATTCTTAGTTTTTAAGGAGTTTATTAAGTCGAGCTCACGTTCGAGCATTGAACGAGTTTATGAATCAAGCTCAAAGCGAACTGATTGTAGATGCACCGATCAAACGAGTCAAACACAATTAAATCATAACCAAAATGAGTTTAAAAAGTCTATTCGAACTCAAATCTAAGTACACCGCTCCCTCGTATTCAAGCTTTTTCCAAGTTGAACATTAACACCCTCCATCTTACTACTATCCCCCCCCTCCCCTTTTTTTTTTTTTGCCATGGGCTAATAACTTATTGTACGTTTTAAAAATAATTTTTTATTTTTATGTTGATTTTTTTTGTTTGTGAATTATTAATTAACACTCCCTCCGTCCCAAAATGATCTTCTCATTTGTCATTTCTCATTGTCCCAAAAAGTTTTTCACATTTCTACATTTTAGGCTTAAACAAAGCATGGCTAGTGAAGTAAGTGTTCATATCTTTAAAAAATTTGAATAGTCAAACGCGAATATCATTTTAGAACTGAGGGAGTAATTATAATTAAAAAAAAATAAAAATGGCACCCACTGACTATAATTCTTGAGTCCGCAGCGGAGGTATAATGGAATTAATGAACATGGTTGTGATTGTCTTTTTTGCTTTGTCAGGCCAAAAAATTGCAACCCTACTTGGAATTGGAGGGAGGTTGTAATGAAAAGGACTTGTCCTAAAATGGCAGAAGCACCCTATGCCCATTACCCACAACATACTCAAAACTAGTTTGTTTTATAGCTTTGAACTTAAATGATTCATTTTTTGGTAATAAGCTATATATAATTGTTTTCTGTCTCAAATATTTCTTTCACAATCAAAGTAAATAGGAGTATTTTTCTTGCACATTATATAAAACAAATTTTAAAATGTTTATGCAATTGAAAGATACAAATATATACAAACAAAAAAGTTTAACTTTTAAGCTATATTATATTAAGTATTACTCCCTCCATCTGAAATAAATAGATCAAAAACTTTTAAATTTATCTTACCCAAAATTAAGTTAACTTTTTGGGATTTTTACCAATAAGTCCATGAGAGAAGGTGGTATTTGCCAATAAAAACACAATATCTCATATTTTACCTTAGGGTCCCTGAGTTGAAATCAAAACTCCCTTAGAGTCCTTATTAAATTATAAATGACAAAACCACCCTTGCCTTCCCCCACATATATCGTGTCTTTCCCCTCTCCTCCCCCAAATCGTTTCCGACCCATACCTTTCTCTCTCTCTCGCGCGATTTCTCTCTCCCGGCTAACCCTTCTTCTTCTCCGATTACTCCCATCCTCCATCTCAGGCCATCTCTCCGGCGGACCGGCCATATGACCATCTGGATTTGCGTTGTCTTCACCAGTTCCCTCAACGAAACCCTAAGTGGTAACCCTAACCCTAGTCTCGCTCCAGACACCAGATTTGTGCATTCCTTCATCGATGATTTCTCCGATTGATCTCTTGATGTTAGCTACAGATTTCATTTGCGTTGTTGATTTTGGAGTTTCTAGGGGTTTTGTAAGTTAATTTATTCCACAGTTTCTATCAATTTGGGGCTCAATATTACAGTGTAGAAGATCGTTCCTTGTTCATCGAACCAGTGAGCTTGGATTATTGATGGAAATCAGTTAAGTTTTTTCCTTCTATTTCTGTTAATTTAAATAAATATTCGGAACTTTCAGCTTGGGCATCCTGTGAGCTGTTTCTTTTCAATACAGCAGCAATTTGACTTTGGAGATTATGTGCTTGTCAAATTACTATCAAAGAGGGCTGCATCATTAACTTCTGAACCTTCTTTAATGCTACAAGTAAATTATTAACCTAATGAAATTCAAAAGCAGATTAATAGAATTCAACTATGACGACCGATTGCTTAAGGGATTTCACGATTGATGTAATCATCCTTCAGGTCTTGATTGTTTAGTGTTTAGTTTTGATTTTGTAATAGTAGTTAAGATTTTATTTTTTATTTATTTATTTAATACTTTCTTGGTTTCTTATTTTTTTTTTGTAAAGATTATTTTTTAAAATAAATATCTCGTTTTCTACCCAATTATAAATAAATGAGAAATGAATGTCTCAAATTTTAAACTTAAAATATGAGAAATTTATCAATTGTGATAATTTGATTTCTGATCTGCTGTGAAATCAATTTATCTTTGTTATTTTTAAGGGTACGTGACAATAAATTCATTGTTGTAATTAAACAACTGAGAAATTGAGTCATCAATTGTGAAAAATGGAGAGATAATTTTATCAGTTTTTATACTCAATTGTGAACAAATGAGAAATAAATGTCTTAATTTTTACAAATGAAAAATAAAAATTCATACAACTGTGAAATCGCACAACTGAGAAATCAATGTCTCAGTTACTAAACTCAAACTCATGTGTGAACAACTGTGAAATGAATGTCTCAGTTATTATATTGACATGTGTGAATAATTGTGAAATACATGTCTCAGTTATTTTAATAATTGTGAAAAAATTGAGAGATGAATTTATCAGTTTTTACAAGTGAAAAATAAAAAAATGACAACTGTGAAATCAATTGAGAAATAAAAAATATTTTTCTCAAATTTTTTCCAAAGAAAAAGGAAATTTTTACATCTAATATTTAAATAATTATGTGTTGAGTGTACTTTTTTGATTCGTCTTGACGACACGATTAAAATAGTGGTTTCAAATAATTTTTTCGATTTGTAGATTTAGAGATATTGCATTTTAAAATTTTGGTTGGAAAAAAAGAGGAAGAGTGAGTAGTGGAGGAAAGAAAATGCATATGTATAGGATCAATTCCCAAAATTGTGTTGGAGCCAACAAAGAACTAGAGGACTATGCGCATGGAAGGAGAAGAACAGGCGCATGGAAGGAGAAGAACAGCCTGCTTCCAGCTCTTGGGCATAGGGGCATTTTGGTCCAGCAAAAATTCCAGGGACTTTTTGGCGAGTTTCCAAAATGTCTGTCCTTATTGGTAGTTTTTATTTGGCCTAAGGACTTATTGGTCAAAGCCTCTAACTTTTTATGGATTAATTTCTCAAAAGTCCCTGTGACAACATTATTTTTAATATAGAACTTAGATTTTTTTTTTCTAAAAAGTCCACAAGTTGAAATTTTATTGCTTAAAAGCCCTTTGAGAGTGTCTGAGAGATGTACCAAAGAGCTCTAGCTCAAGCGGTATCTGGTGATAGCTTCCCATGCGGAGGTCTCAAGTTCGAATCCCATTAGGGAAATTTGTGTTAGCCTATTTATAGGCTTAGTTGTAGCCGTCATGGCCATTTGATGTAGCCTACGGGCAATTTATCTATCATTAATGAAATTAAAAAAAAAATAAAAAACAATTTTTGAGTGTCTGAGAGACGTGTCTCAGATCATGAATGGACTTTAAAGATACTAGCGGGTAACCCGTGCTCTGCACGGAAACCAATACTATGTCTTAAAAAATATTTTAACTATAGTTAACTAATATAGTAATCATCATTTTAACTAATACTATTAATAATAAAAATTAATCTATATGATTACTATTATTATAATAACTATTATAATTAATTAATACCATTGATAGTAATAGTTAATATATATATTAATAGCAATGATTAGTCTATATAATAATAATTATTAATATAATTATTATAATAAAATAATATTATTAATAGTAATAGTTAATTGATATAGTAACTATTATGATTAATTAATATTAAAAATTAACAATCTAACTTATATAATAACTATTATAATTAACGAATACTAATAATAGTAATAGTTAATGCATGTAGCCTATTATAGTTAACCAATACTATTAATAGCAAAAAAATAACTTATAAAGTAACTATTATGGTTAACTAATACTATTAATAGTAATAATTAACTATATAGTAACTATTATAGTTAACTAATACTATTAATAGTAATAGTTAACTAATATAGTAACTATTGTAGTTAACTAATACTATTAATAGTAATAGTTAACTAATATAGTAACTATTATAGTTAACTAATAATATTAATAGTAATATTTAACTTGTATTGTAACTAATATTGTTAACTAATACTATTAATAGTAATAGTTAACTAATATAGTTAACTATAATAGTAACTATTATAGTTAACTAATACTATTAATAGTAATATTTAACTTGTATTGTAACTAATACTATTAATAGTAATAGTTAACTAATATAGTTAACTATAATAGTAACTATTACTAATAAGAGTAATAGTTAACTATAATGGTTAACTATTATAGTTAACTATTACTAATAATAGTAATAGTTACTATAATAGTTAACTATTATAGTTACCCTTTTTAGTAACTATTATTATTAGCTAATAGTATTAGCTAATGAAAAGAAAATGAAAAGTCACTTATTTATTAGTATGTTGTTGATGTGGCTTCTCCAAATGCAAGCTTTCTCCATTGTTTGTCCACATGTCAATACCATAGCTCTTTTGGCCAACTTTAATATATATATATATATTGAACGACATAAACCGACCTAGTAGATGGGAACACGGACGAGAGGCCCAGCGTACCTAATGGACCTATACCGAGAGGCCCACTCACAAGCCCATGTTTATAGGTCGACATCAGTGAGGCCGAGCAGGCAGTCCTTGCCTAGGCCGAGTCCGAGAAGCCTAATCCCTAGCCGGCCTCTATGACGAGCCGAGTTAGATGACGGGCCGACTTGCATCGTAAACCTCCCATTATCATTGGGAAACCTCATACAGAGTTATATTACAACTCTAAAATTAAGAGTCCTTATCTGAACCAAGATAACTCTCCTATCAGATAACAGGATATCATCCATCCTTATCAAGAGTCTATCTCCAAGGAATATGAGTCTTACATCACCACGGGCTTCCTGGCTTTCCTATCAAGTCAGAACTCATACACCCACGCCTATATAAACAGGTCCTCTACACAGGAAACGGGTAATGAACTTTTGGCTCTAATCTAGTCAATTGATTCTCTATTTCTAATCTCCCATATCCTTATTCTTACACCGGAGGGCCTTCGCCGGTGAAGCCCCGGTGTAGTTTACATTTGTTTCGTGTGTGCAGATTCCATCATCAAGAACTGTTGCTGGGATTATCCGACCCGTTAGACGAAGGCTGATCCAACCAGATTTTGGCGTCATCAGTTTGGTTCCATTGCCGGGAAATCGATTGATCAGTTCTTTAGTCAGACAATTCCAAGATCATGGCCGGAGAATTAGTTGACGGGCGAGAGGCCACCCCTTCTAAAGAAACCACAAGGGATGCACCGCCCCCCGACAACACAAACACTGCTGCACAGAACCAGAGGCTCCCACCTACGGCACCCGCACAAGGGGGAGGGATGCATACCCGCTCAAAGGGACCGGCCCCCAATATTGTTAACTAATACGGGCGCCGCCGACGGACAGGATCCCGCAATAATGGGGCAGGACCATCACAACCGCCGCCACTGGACAAAAGAGCGTTGCTTCAACAGAACGTTCACACACTCCAACAGCTGGCCGAAGCCCAGCGGGCCCGTTAGATCTTGACCCCGAAAATTCCATGGCCAACCTACTTCAGCCATCCGGAACGAGGGGGACAAATCTGGACGACAGAGTGAGCAGAAGGGAGCCCCTACAAAATTATAGACGGGATATGCCTCCCCGGAGCCGAGTAAGTCGCCCAGACGGACAGTTAGGAAGACCCAATCTAGACGAAGATCTGAGGGACCGCATTAATCGCCGTCTGGAAGAACAAGAAGATGAATCCCCTGGAGTGAGAATTGTAGGGGAAAGACGTCGTGGGGACGCCCGACGTCATTCGCCTCTCAGACTAGATCCACCAAGGCGCACCCCACCCCGGCAGGATCCGCCCCGGCACACTCCACCCCGCCGTACTCCTTCAAAGCATCGCCTTGAACCGATCCAAGGTGCAAGAGGACGCCGTGATCGAAGCATAGTAAGTTCCAGTCATACCTCGGCATTCAGCACAAGGGACATTGTTGACCTTAGAGAGAGACTCAACAACATTGAGATGATGAATCAGGGGCACAGGAAACCCAATAATGATTACGATGCCATGCGCCCTTTCGCGCAGAGGATTAAGGATGCACCACCTAATCCGCAGTTAAAGCTCCCACATCTAGACAAATACTCCGGCAACGCCGACGCTCTGGATCACATCCAAGCCTTTGAGGCCACCATGGCCCTAGTGTCTAATCAGGATGACGTGCTGTGCAAGGCCTTTGCAAGCACCTTAACAAAGGCAGCTAGGTCCTGGTTCATGGACCTTGAGAAAGGTAGCATCAATTCCTTTGCCAGGTTGAAATCACAATTTCTGGAATATTTTGCTACTGCTGGTGCTAGAAAGAAAAGGTTGTCTGACCTAGCCAACATGGTCCAGAGCAAGAATGAGTCCACCCTAAGTTTCTACAACCGGTTTAGGGATCTTGCAGACTCAATAGAGGAACGCCTGACCGACAGGGATATAATTGTATGCTTCACGAATGGTCATAGATCAGAGCAGCTAACTTATGAATTGTCGGTCAGAGAGCCCCTCACCAAAGCCGAGTTGTACCACGTTGCTTATGCCACGGCCATCGCCGAGGAGAAGAAAAAGACGTTATATGGTTATAAGGAACGAGACCGAGATCATGACAAGTCACATAACGGGACCAACGGGGGAAACAGCAAGGGCAAAAACAGGACCAGGGGGACCGAGACATTCACCACATTCAATAAACCGATCTCTGAGATCATGAATCTGGTGGATCTTCCCAACCCCAAGCCTCTAAAAGACAACCCGAAATACCCAAGGGATACCACAAAGTATTGCTCCTATCACAGAGATAACGGTCACGACACCGAGAACTGTTTTGCCCTGAAGAAGATTCTGCAGAAATGGGCGGACCAAGGCAAGCTCAATCAGTTCATGACCAAGGACAATAAACGCCCAAGAGAAGAAGACAAAAACAATGATCAGTCGACAGGCCACCTCGGGCTAGGTTGATAGGTGTGATCCGAGAGGAAATTCCATCCAACAAGAAACTCAAGGAGCAGATTTACGAGCTAAGTAAAGTCTTCCACATCCCTCCCTGGATCCATGAGAGGGAGGAAGTGATCAGTTTTTCTCCGAATGAATTGGCGGGAAACCGTGCAATGAGAGAACAACCATTAGTCATCACAGGCCGCATTGATAACTGCGAGTCGAACAGACTCCTCATAGACTCCGGAGCGGCCAAGGATGTGCTATATTATCGCACCTTTAAAGAGATGGAACTTCCTGATACAATGCTGACCCCGTATAATGGAAGGCTAGAAGGGTTCACTAATCATAAGGCCGATGCCAAAGGAACCGTTGACTTACTCCTGGAAGTCGGCACCACCCCTACAAAACCTCGGCCACGGTCACCTTCATAGTCATGGATCTAGACAGTGATTACCATGCAATCCTAGGTGCACCCAGTCAAGGAAAGTTGGGTCTGGTTGCTTCCCTCCCTCACCAAAGGGTGAAGTTCCCCACCCCGGCTGGAATCGGGTGCGTCCCAGGGTCACCGAAAGATTTTTTGGAGCACGTGATGAAGTCCAGGAAAGCAAAGGCCAAAATGGAAATTGATACTCCTGATAAAAGAATCACGGTTTCAAAATCAACCACGGTCACAACCTCAACGCCACATATCGGTGTTATATTGGCGTACATTGAAGATGAACCTGACGAGTGGGTTATTCCTAACAACGACATCCCAACTAGGGACGAGGTTACCTACGGTTTAGACGGCTTTGGCTGCATCTCGATGAATACAGCTACGGACAACTGGGCTCTCACCGTTGTCCCTAGCTCGGGGGCCACACAGCCAACTAATATGGAAACCGAGATCGAGAGACTGTTGGACATGGAAAACCTAAGTTTGGAAGGGGAAGACAAGGAAAAGGTCAAGCAGATCATTGTCGAGGCCCTAGAGTTCAGAGACGGCCCCGAACTTAAACCAGTGGATCAGTTAGACGAGGTCGTCATCAACCCAGACCATCCAGATCAAAAAGTGAAGATTGGGAAGCAGCTCTCCCAACAAGAACGAGAAGAGCTCATTTCCTTGCTCCAAAACAATTTGGACGTATTTGCGTGGAAAGTAGATGACATGGTGGGAGTGAAGGAAGCTGTTGCTCTCCACAAACTGGAAGTCGACAAGTTCTTCAAACCGGTCAAGCAGACAAGACGAGTTTTCTCTACCGACAAGGAAAAAGCAATTGAGACCGAGGTCGATAAACTCCTCAAAGCCGGCATCATAAGAGAGGCAACTTACCCTGAGTGGCTTGCAAACGTAGTCATGGTAAAAAAGCACAATGGCAAATGGAGGATGTGCGTTGACTTTACGGACCTGAACAAGGCCTGTCCCAAGGATAGCTATCCCCTTCCCAGGATTGACAAGCTCGTAGACTCCATTGCCGGCCATCAAACCCTCAGTTTCTTGGACGCCTACTCTGGCTATCATCAAGTCAAAATGGCAGAGGACGACATAGAAAAGACGGCTTTCCAAGCTGCAGGCGGCGTATACTGCTACGTCATGATGCCTTTCGGCTTAAAGAATGCAGGAGCCACGTATCAGAGGATGGTGAACAAGGTCTTCAAATCTCAGATAGGCCGGAATATGGAGGCCTACATTGATGATATGGTGATCAAGACCAAGATCGGCAGCCATATACCAGATCTGGAGGAAACCATTAACAACTTAAAAGCTAACGATATGAAGCTCAACCCTAGCAAGTGCGTCTTCGGGGTTACAGCAGGCAAGTTTCTAGGTTTTATGGTTTCTCAGCGAGGCATCGAGGCTAATCCAGAAAAGATCCAAGCCTTGATCGATATGAGGGAGCCGACTTGTATTAAAGAGATTCAGAGGTTGAATGGGAGAGTAGCAGCACTCGGTAGGTTTATTGCTAAATCAGCAGAAAAGTCCCTCCCCTTCTTCAAAGCCTTGAAGGGAACCAAGGATTTTGCTTGGACGCCAGAGTGTTCGACCTCGTTCCAGCAACTGAAAGACTACCTCGGCTCTCCACCCCTACTTAGTAGCCCGGTCATGGGTGAGACATTGTACGTTTTCTTAGCTGCAACCGACCGAGCCGTAGCAGCCGTGCTAGTCAGGGAAGAAGGCGGTATCCAGAAGCCGGTCTACTACGTCAGCAAAGCACTGTCGGATACCGAGAGCAGGTACTTCAATGCCGAGAAAATTGCTTATGCCTTGGTAATTGCAGCCAGAAAACTACGAGCTTACTTCTCGGCTCATCCCATCACAGTCTATACCAACGCTCCTCTTAGAAAAATACTTCACAAGATGGACAGCTCAGGACGCCTACTTAACTGGTCAATCGAACTGACCGAGTTCGATATAACCTACAAGCCAAGGAAGACTCTTTTGGCCCAACCTCTTGCTGACTTCTTAGTCGAGACCGCCTTTACAAGTGAACACATGGCGACCACCCGAAAAAGGAAGTTCCCTATGGATAGAGAGCCCTTGGAAGAACTACCGCCCAACTGTTGGGTCCTATACACCGACGGGTCAACTACCCAAGGAAGAAGCGGCGCCGGGGTCTACTTGACTAGTCCTGCCGGTGAGCATGTTACACGTGATTTTATCAGGTTCAAGTTCCCTGCCTCAAATAATCAGGCTGAATATGAAGCCCTAATCCTGGGACTTGAAAGAGCCAAGTTCTTTGGCGCAACAAGACTGGTAGCATACAGCGACTCCCAACTGGTAGTGAACCAAGTTAAAGGGGAATACAACACCGAAAACCACATGCTGACCAAATACAAAGACCTCGTCCTAAACCTGACCAAGAACTTTGAGTTCTGGGATATACGACAAGTCGGTAGAGAATACAACCTGGAAGCCGATCTACTTTCAAAGATGGCAACAGCTGAAGACTCGGACCCCCTGATCATTTACACCGACCAGCCTGCCTATGAGAGACTGGAGATTTTGCTCCTAGATGACGAAGAAAGGACATGGATTGACGATTACAGGGACTATTTGGAGAAGGGAAAACTTCCCGAGGACGAGTTAGAGGCTAAATCGATAAAAAAGAAGACGGCAAGATACATGGTCTGGAATGGCATCCTGTACAGAAGGTCATTCTCTAGACCTCTCCTAAGATGTGTTGCGCCAAAAAGCACCGAGAAACTCCTCGCCGAGGTACATGGGGGAATCTGTGGGGGACACCCGGGGGCCAGAACCCTTGCCGACAAAATCATCACACTTGGCTACTATTGGCCAAACATGAGGGAGGATGCCCAAGCCTACGTAAAAAGGTGCGACAAATGTTAACGCTACTCCGACCTGCCCAAAGTACCTGCCGTAGAGCAAAGCTTGGTCATACCGACATGGCCATTCGACATGTGGGGAGTCGACATCATTGGACCATTTCCATTAGCCAAAGGGAGCAACAAATATGTAATCGTGGCGGTCGATTACTTCACAAAGTGGGTAGAGGCAAAACCGCTAGCAAAGATCACTGAAGAAAACGCCATCAACTTCATCCATGACTATATATGGTGCCGTTTTGGCGTGCCGCACACTATAGTGACAGATAATGGCCTACAATTCTCTGATGCCTTCACCGAGGAGTTGAATAGATTGGGAGTCAAACACAAGAAGTCATCGGTCAGCCATCCTCAAGGCAATGGACAGGCCGAGGCCGCCAACAAACTTGTCTTAAAAGCACTCACCAAGAATTTGGAAGGCAGTCAAGGAAAGTGGCTGGACGAACTCCCCCTAGCTCTATGGGCCGTCCGTACAACCACTCGGGGGCCAACTGGGGAGACACCCTTTGCTATGACTTATGGTTCAGAAGCGATGGCACCAGCCGAGATGGCCTTGCCGACTTTCAGAGTAACCAACTATGACGAGGTCGTCAATGAGTACAACCGACTACTAGACCTAGACCTAGTCGACGAGAAAAGGGTGACCGCCCAACTCAGAATGATCAATTACAAGCAAAGAACCAAGGCCTACCATGACAGCAAGGTAAAAAAGAGAACCTTTGAAGTAGGTGACTGGGTACTCAGAAAAATTGAGTCGACACACCTGAAGTCACAACAGAATAAGCTCTCGCCAAACTGGGAAGGCCCTTACGTCATCACCCACATTATACGGGAAGGGACCTACATGCTCAAAACTCCAGAAGGAAAAGAGCTTAAACACCCATGGCATTCCGAGCACTTAAGAAAGTACTATCAGTAGCATCTCGGTTAGCTATTTATTCTTTTTATCAAATTTTCTGTTTAGATTTCTATAGTCGATATCTAGTTGTCTTAGTTTGGTTTTATCAATAAAATTTCCTTTATTTCATTTACATCAAGATTTGATTATAGCACATGACACGGTCTCAGCGTTGTTTATAACGACGAGATCATCTAACGAAGTCGATGAGCACACTTAAAGCATGACTTCTAAAGCCTAGTGTCAATCTCTAGCACCCTGACGAAGTTGACGAGCACACTTATGCATAACTTCTAAAGCCTAGTCTCAATGACTAGCAAACTCACGAAGTCGATGAGCACACTTAAAGCATGACTTCTAAAGCCTGGTTTCAATAACTAGCAACCTAACGAAGTCGATGAGCACACTTAAAGCATGACGACCTCGTCTAGTTCCAACAACTAGCATATAAGACGACTTAAGTTGATCCTAACGGTCAGACGACGTATCAAACCCAAACACTGGACGTTCGTCGGAACTCAATTGTAGACCACCTCGGTCGGAACATATAAAGCTTATTATGGTTTTCCACGTGGTGAGTAACCACGGCCTACAAACGTAGCCCGAACTGGCTATCGCATCTCGTCACATCAGATCGCTGAGACATCTCAAACCGAGATAAAGTAAACAAATTAATAACGAGAAAGTACTTAACTGAACAGGTTAAACAAAGGCTAAAACGCCTCAAACCGAGGTTCTCAAAACAAGTGTTTACGCCCCCAGCAAACACTGGGTCCAGGCCTACGAATACTTTGGGACATACAAAAAGTGTTTAAAACTCCCCCGATGACGTTGGGCAGAGTGAGACAAGTGCTAAATACAACTGTTCCAAGCCAAACCGGCTTTACAAACTGAAACATTAAGTCGTCAGATCAATCCACACCGGCACGTGCCTCATCCTCGGTTCGCTCCAGCAATTTCTCAAAGTTATCAGGCGCCAGCTCCGGAGGTTCCCAGACGGGCCTGTTGGCCTTGCGATCCATCGCCTTGATAACCCTGAGACTTCCTTCAGAGAACGGAATGAGAGAATGCGCGGCCCGCGCCTCAACACTGTAAGCGTCCTGATGATAGAGACGAGCACACTTCTCCAATGGTACATCAACTTCGGGATCGATATAAAGGAGACGAGTTAAATTGGACCAGGCATCATTGTATATCGTGCCGACTCTATCACTCAGGTCTGCCCTGAATTGGGGCCCGCTCTTATAAGCCTCCACGGCCGCCTTCTCTTTAATCGCCACATTCTCCTCCAGACGAGCATACTGGTCTTCCAACAAGGCAAGCTTCTCCTCAACGGTAGCCTTTTCTCCCGCCAACGTCTCGGCACGCTTGCTCTCATCCTCGAGCTCGCTTTTCGTGGCTAGCAGAGACTCCTTCAGCTTTGAGACTTCTTCCTGAGACTGGCGATGTGACGCGTCAAGAAAAGATTTTTCTTTCTCTAAGCTAACCGCTTTGTCGTTAAGATCGTCAATGGAGCCTTTAAGCCTAGACACCTCGGCTTCTGTCTCCTTCAAGGACTCGTAGGCGTGGCGATACATGGTGTAATCGGTTTGGGCAAGAGATGCAAGCTACAAAAAAGAAAGAAGAAATAAATAACGACATAGAGCAGAAAGAGAATGGGATAGCCAGGAGCTTTACCTCGCTAAGGAGTAAGCCCTTGCGGTTCAACATTTGCTGGGACGTGGGTTTCTCAGCAATTAACTGCTCAATGGTATCCACATTCATGGCCCGCTTTATCACCGGACCGCCCTTCTTCAGAGCAAGGCCCGAACGAACCGACACGTCCAGACCCGACAGAATAGGGACACCACCAAACCTCTCTACCCAACTCTTCACCTCATCGTCAGGCAAAGCCGGGCTGAAAGCAGAATCATGAGCAGAGGGAGTTGCCTTTTTCGGAGCTCGAACCTCCCTGACCTCCTCCCTGGATCTTTTCTGACCGTGATGAGCACCCCCACTATCCGACTCAATCACAACGCGCGTATCCTGGCCGTGACTCTGAGACAGACTATCGTGAGCAGCCTCTTCGGTCTCGGGGGCCACCACGTCGGCCCCCTCTCCAACTTCCCCAACAGAACGGTCCGACATAGGCACCGCGGAATCGTCTTTGTTCTAAAGCAGCCTCTGCCTATCTTCCATGTCATCATGACGCTTCTCTAAGGCGGCAGCTTTAGACCGTTGCTTCTTCAACCTCGCTGCCTGAACAGGGTCAAGTTCCTCCAACTCGATCTCGGCAACTTGCTCCATAGTCAAAACTGCACAAAACACCAAGATTAGACCGAGACGAGGCATCAAAGATCAGGGGAAAAAAGGCAAAGTTAGATAATTACATCCTATAGTATCTTCAGTCTTAAGGAAAATGTTGTTTTGCTCCTGGCAACGAACACAGTCACGAAGGAAAACAAAATTGGGATGGACGATCCAATCCGGGAACCTATTTCCCCTCAGAACGCTAACCTTAGGGACGACCCCATCAAGAGGACCCTTCATCAACCCGGCCTGAACATAATAGCGGGGATCTTTCTCCAGTTCATTCCAATCCAAAGTACCCAAGTTGGAAAACTCCTCGAGTTTAGCGATCAACCTATCGCTCCATTCAGGCTTGTGGACCTTATGAGGACGGGATGGTGCGTATTCGGGGACGGCAAACTCCCAACCGAAACGAGACTCGACTTTAATTATATGGGAATTCCACCCCGACACCTTGCTGACTGTGCCAGAGATTGGGGTGATAATCTTGGGTTTGGAGGGATCGGACTTGATGGTCAATGTTCTCGTAGTCTTGTTATAACTCACGTTGAAGAAATGATCAAAAACAGACATACACGGTTCAAAGTTAAGACTGCGACACAAGACAATGAAACTAACCAGGTACCGGACTGCATTAGCACCAATGTGAGCCGGCATCAGTTCCCACGACTCCAGAAATTCATTAATAAAGGGGTCAAGAGGAAGCCGTAGTCCTAGTTGGAATTGTTTAAAGAAGAACGAGACCACAGCCTGGTCGTAGTAAAAGTTATGGATCTTTTCATTTGTATCTAAAGGAATGGCCTTGCTATAGTACAAACGATATTCCTCTCGATCCACTCCGTACCGAGAATAGAGGGCCTCAATCATTTCTTCACCCGATTTGGGGTGCTTACCCACAACGGGACCTGACTTCCCCGCTTTCCTACTAGTCATCTTGACACTGGCACCTCGTCTTGGCCTGGAAACATCAGTATCGAAGCGATCCACTATCCTATTGGAGGTGCTCTCCCCGGCCATACCTGTACAAGAAGCAGAGGGGTTAGACTCATCGAGAAGCCTTGGAAAGGCCGTATTCCCCCCTGAATCAACTACGGGGACCGAGGAGGTTGCACCCTCAAGACGAGATCGAATCAAGGATTTGTCTTTTACATAAAATAAATAAATATGGTCAAGGACTCTATCCTCGTTATCAAAGACAATCATGTCGGCATCGTCTTCCCCTCTAACCCTCGGGGCATAAAGGCCAGATGGATACCTCAGATCTTCCCTAGGTGACCCCCTCAAGTACAGGATATCCCCCACGGCTAATAACGACAGCATATTCCAATGCCCATTTGATTTAATATAAAGCCTGTTGTTTCTTTGATAACAACCATACAAGGGATTTACACCCGAAATCAGAGGTCCAGACATGGGGAAGAAGTGAAAGTTCAAGAAATAAAGCTAGGAACAGTGGCGGACGAAGCGGCAAAACCCTCAAAGAAATGCTCGAAACCCCAAATGTGGAAAATCAACAAAAGGAAGGGGGAAGAATACCTTAAAAATGGAAAGAGATCGGAGGGAGCTAGTCGAGAGGCCGCCTTAGGCACTTTAATCGAAGCAGATTGAGGGGAGTCGCTCCAAAATCAGAGTTCTTGTTTGATTCGCCGGCGGCAGCCACACTACGCAGGTGAAGAATTGGAAAGTAAAAATATTTTCAAGGGTTTATTGTGAAGTATATATCGTCGGGTCGAAAATTATGGGTCCGGGTTTAAGTCGGACCTGACCCGCAATCCATGGGCAGCACGTACTCCCACTAACTCATCATGATCCACATTTAATGGACCGCGTTTTCGAGGTGACTGTCCCATCACTGGGACACGTGCACCAATCAATACAATGAGAAGACGAACGATTGAAGTGACTCAACCGCCGTTTGAGAAACACAAGCAGACTGCCAATGCTAGATCAACACATGTCAAGACGAGTTCTACAACAAGGATGCCAGTCGGCTTCAAAAATCCTACTTTTCGGATGCCTGGATCGACATTGAAGGGTTCAGCACATAGGTATAGCCGACACTCCTACAATGAACCGACATCCTTAGTGGTATCCAAGAACATGATGAAACCGAGATGAAGAAAGGTCAAGTCGATGTCGGGCGGTGATTGAAATTATGGTTGAATGACAGGTGCAAATGCCTTCCATGCCGACATGTCAACTGAGATCGGATGATCGGCATTGTTCTATTGCAACATCGTGTAAAAGGTGATGATAATGAAAAGATTCAAGGTCATACAAATCGTAGAGAATTCAAAAACGAAGCAATGAGGGCAAAGGAGAGAGCCCTAATATATATATATATTCAACAAAAGACCCCCACAGCAAGGCCGGGGGCTTAGCCTGTACAAAAAAGAAAGAGAAAAAAGGTTACTACTATCATTAGGCCAATATGAAGTTATTTATTTTTGGCTCTCTCGGTACAACTTCATCTCTTCCTGGAAAGCTTTGAAGTCTTTTTCTTCTTCTTCGTCCTCTTCATCAACCTCGCTGGAGCTGTTATCCTCATCATCACTTGAGTCTTCATCACTGCCTTCGGCGATGGACTCCTCCCATTCATGATTGCTATCATCTGAGTCTTCACCATCCTGACAGTAATCCTCAGGCGAAAGTAAGGAGCCGTCAGCAGATTTTTCGTCATTCAGGACAGGTGAGTCCTTCGCGTCATCTGAGGAATCACATTCTTCTGGAAAAGCATTGTCACACTCTCTCTTGGCTATGGATAAAGTTTGGGAGAAGGAAAGAAGGCAAGAATAATGTGGAAAATTGAAACACAGATTCTCTATTTATAGTACTTAAGATGGAATTAGTTGAAAGGTAATTAATATTTGGAGTCCAACTGGAGTTTTCCCATTCCAAGAAGAACAATGATTCAATTAGCATTAAATCCTACTGGCATCAGCAAATCGAAGCAAGGATTTTGGCGGCTACAACTGTCACATCAATCAACCAGAAATTAAATACCCAACAATTTATATTCGGCATGCCGAGATAGAAACTCGGGGGCCACTGAACGACATAAACCGACCTAGTAGATGGGAACACGGACGAGAGGCCCAGCGTACCTAATGGACCTATACCGAGAGGCCCACTCACAAGCCCATGTTTATAGGTCGACATCAGTGAGGCCGAGCAGGCAGTCCTTGCCTAGGCCGAGTCCGAGAAGCCTAATCCCTAGCCGGCCTCTATGACGAGCCGAGTTAGATGACGGGCCGACTTGCATCGTAAACCTCCCACTATCATTGGGAAACCTCATACAGAGTTATATTACAACTCTAAAATTAAGAGTCCTTATCTGAACCAAGATAACTCTCCTATCAGATAACAGGATATCATCCATCCTTATCAGGAGTCTATCTCCAAGGAATATGAGTCTTACATCACCACGGGCTTCCTGGCTTTCCTATCAAGTCAGAACTCATACACCCACGCCTATATAAACAGGTCCTCTACACAGGAAACGGGTAATGAACTTTTGGCTCTAATCTAGTCAATTGATTCTCTATTTCTAATCTCCCATATCCTTATTCTTACACCGGAGGGCCTTCGCCGGTGAAGCCCCGGTGTAGTTTACATTTGTTTCGTGTGTGCAGATTCCATCATCAAGAACTGTTGCTGGGATTATCCGACCCGTTAGACGAAGGCTGATTCAACCAGATTTTGGCGTCATATATATATATATATATATATATATATATATATATATATATATATATAGATTTTTGAGAGACGTGTCTCGTAC
Source organism: Campanula takesimana (assembly GCA_026119855.1). Lineage (NCBI taxonomy): Eukaryota > Viridiplantae > Streptophyta > Magnoliopsida > Asterales > Campanulaceae > Campanula > Campanula takesimana. The sequence goes on from JAOWBW010000855.1 coordinate 329,477, forward strand.
CACGGATGGACCTTAAAGAAATAAAAAAAATATAAAATATTTATAAAGAATATACGTTTAGCCGGAGTGCTTTTGAGAAAATGTTTCACTTTTTATTGTCGTTTAGTATTTAGAAAGAGATGTAATAAAATAGAATGTTAGTAAAATAGTTTTTAAAGGTCAATTTCTTAAAATTCTCTGTGAATGCTGACAGATGCAATAATAAACTTTGTAAATATCTATTGAAAAGTAATTTCTTTTTAGTGAAAAAGAAAGAAAAATAGTACTGTAGAATGGATATGGCCATTGCTTAAAGTGAGAGAAAAAAGAAAAAAATGAGGGTAGTCAAAGGTGAAGAAGAATAATAACAGGTGATGGGTCCCACACAGCACAAAAGGATTGGACCCATATTGGTCACGGGCTTAACTCCGTCTAGTCCATTCGACCCACTAAATTTGTTGGACCGTGGATCCAACTCACATGAAAAAAATTATCAATATAAGAATATAGGACAATATCCACTTTCTTCAACAACATGCTCAATCTATCTCAAACTCTTGATAAATGGTACTCCCTCTGGCCTCGGAGTATATGTACGCTTCCTCTCGTTTGCACGGAGATTAAAAAATGGTGGAAGTGATATAAGTGTAGTGAGTATGAAAAGTAAAGTAGGAGAGAAAATACGTGAGATGGAATAGTAAGTTGATTGGTGTTATGAGTATAAAAGTAAGTAGGAGAGAGAATGAGTGAGAAGAATAGTAAATACTCCCTCCGTCCCACCCGACTTAGGATTCTTGGTCAAACAATTTATACTTTGACCAAATATTTGAAGAAATATAATGATGCTAATAAAAATTTAAAACTTGTTATTGTATCACGATTGATAATAAACTAAATAACTATTTTTAGATTTTCATTAAGATAATTATTTTTGTTCAAATTGTTGGTCAAACTATAAATTGTTTGACCAAGAATCCTAAGTCGGGCGGGACAGAGGGAGTATTCTTTGCCATTTTAGAAAGTAGACATATACTCTGGGGACTAAAAAGGAAAGATAGACATATACTCTGGGACGGAAGAAGTATATTATTTGAGTATAAAATAATGTTACAGATTAGATGTTGTGTTTGTAGGCTTATATATTTATAAATTCATCAATATAGATTTGTTCTTTAAAAAAAAAAAAAAAAAAAAACACTCAAAATTTTGAGTATAAAATAATTTTACAGATTAGATGTTGTGTTTGTAGGCTTATATATTTATTACTCCATCCGTCTCACTATGTTTGGAACAAAAACGTCAAGTATTTTGGAACAAAAAATTGCTTCTGAAACGTCATGTATTATGAAACGGAGGGAGTACTAAATAGTATTAATTAGCTTGCAAGATGTTAAACTTAATGAAGGCTATAATACGAAAATAATGTATAAATTTATATTGGTTTTATAAGTGACCAAACAAAATGAGACAAACAAAAATAGAAATGTGGCCAAACATAGTGAAACGGAGAGAGTAATTGTTTGTCTTTTCTTTTTGGACAACGGGAGGAGGGGGAATTGAACCGGAGATATTTTTATAGGAATGCAAAGGTTTATGCTGTGTGAGATAAGATCCATTGATCATTAGTTTTTAACCAATTAATGATTGTTAAGTTACTTTGTAACCAAAATTTTATGAGTTTTCTTTTATAATTATAGCATTGCTCCAATTTTTTTGCGAGCAACTTTTGTACTAACAAAAACTCGAGTTGGGAAATAGAATCATTGCTACTAATGTATGCTATTTTTATAGATACTAGATTCGGTCACATCTCATATTTTAGGTTTAAACAAAGCATGGCTAGTGAAGCAAGTGTTCATATCTTTAAACAGTTTGAATAGTCAAACGCGAGATCATTTTAGGACGGAGGGAGTATCAGATATTTACACTTGGTCGCATATCGTGTTTTGGATTTAATATCGTGTGTTTGAGCCAGGGGCGTGCCTACACATAACCCAATATTTTAAAATTTTATTTTACTAATACAAATATTTTGAAAAATTAGAAATTCTAATATTAAAACCTTCCCTACCTTACTCTACCCTACCCCCAGTGGCGGGGGTAGGGCATAGCTTATGGGGGCAATTGCCCCCATTGAGTTTCTAAGTTCAATAATTTAGTAGTGCATTTTTTTGTAAAATATTAGTACAATTAAGTGATTTAATGCAAATTGACCCCATTGAAGTTTAGAAAAAAATACATTATAAATAATTTTTGCCCCCATTAGTTAGTACTACCTCTGTCCCTAAATGAGTGTCCAAATTTCATTTTAAGGGACATATGAAAATGTCAACTTTTTGTACACTTTGGTGGCAAAGATTCATATATAATCTTGTAATCTCCTTTCCAAACATTTAGTTTTGCACGTATAAAGAGACCGGTGAAAAATTTTCGAAAAAAAAAACATTTAAGGGCAAAGTTATGCTAAAAAAAGACACTCATTTTGGGACAAAATTTTTTTGAAAATAGACACTCATTTAGGGACAGAGGGAGTATATTTTTTTTTGGAAACATATATTGCCCCCCTTACAAAATAATCCTGGCTCCGCCACTGCCTACCCCTACCCCCTTTTACGAAGAAAAATACACTAAATTTATTTTGCCTTATTGAAAATAATTTATTTATTTATTAAATATTTCTGACTCCACTGATTTGAGGTCGCTGCAATCGAACTGCCGTCTCCACATGCAATGGAACCTTTAGAAGCGGGATTTCATGTCCAGAGTTGTTGTCACTGAAATTTAAATCGGTCCATTGTCTAGTCATAGGTTTACACTGTTTTGTTAACTTTAATAATTGTACTATCTTAAAAGAATATTTCGATTCATTATAGGATATATAGAAGTACAATGATCATCCTTCAAAAAACAAAAAAAGTCTTGTGTGAGACGGATCTCGACGAAAATGGAAATGGGCTTGCCCCGCTCCACCTATAAAGAGGCAAACCATTTACTCTCTCAACGAGACCTGTTTCACGTGTGAAACCGTCTCACAAAAGTTTTTCTCAAAAAAAAAATTGTGGTAACTAAATCAAAGTTCGAATTTTAGTTACTTAGTAAATGTCCATATAAGAGGAGTACTAACCAAATTGATCAGCTTATTGGCAGGGACGTAGCTGGAATTTGAATTTAGGGGTGATTATAAATCTTAACTAAATTCAACTTATTGTGTAAAATATAATTTCATTTTCTAACTTTTAAGGAGTTAAAGTTGCACAGATTTGTTTTCTATAATAAAGCAAAGAGGTCTGAATGTTAAACAGTGGCGGAGCTAGAAATTTTTGTCAATGGGGGCAAAGATTGCATAACATGAAAATTTTAACTGTCCCGTACAGTCCAATAAATCTCAACGAATGTAGTTTTTCATTTCGCATCATCTTAACATGAGATGAGATCTTCTACTAGTAAAATGATTATTGATAATCCATACTGTATATAGTAGTACAATAGTATTTTCTTTTTCATCACATAAAAGGTGCTATAGTTAATTTGACAAACTTTTAAGAAATACTATATTTTACTTATTTATAAAACGTTTTTACCAATGTAATAGTGCACTAAAACTATCAACTTATTCAGAAAAGCGACACTTATTTTAAGAGATATAAAGAATGAAAGAGCGACAGTTGAAGTAACAGTAAGAAAAAAATGTAGGCATTTCATGAACAGATATGTTTATTAAGATATAAAACTATTCCCTTACATTTCCATTCATCCTCAACATATTGTTGAGACATTATACTCAGATATTCTTCGGTTCGCGCATAGCTGCATCTTCAACCTCAAGATATCGGCTCCAGAATGTACATCTTCGAGGCATGAGAATCCATGGTCGCCGTCAGATTCCCAACAAAATGTTGTTTTAATGTCTTGTGCTGCATATTCAGACATTTTATAAGCAAATTGATGTTTTCTAAATCATGTACTCGAATTCAAACTACTCAGAGAAAATGGATCTAGAGCTTGTGCAGTTGGACTGTATAGCAGTTTGAAAACTTTACTACTCCTTCCATCCCAAAATGATCTTTTTATTTGACTACTCAAACTTTTTTAAGAATATGAACACTTGCTTCACTAGTCACGTTTGTTTATTCACTTTTAAGCCCAAATTATAGAAATCGGAACAACTTTTTTGGGACAATGAGAAATGGCAAATGGGAAGATCATTTAGGGGCGGAGGGAGTATAAGATAAGATGTAAGTCATGTTACTATAATACGTAACTCATGTTATTATAATGTTCTTCGTATGCCCGATAAACTGTAACTCGTGTTATTAGAAGATGCAACTCATTTTACTACTGCACAGACCCAGATCCCTTGGAGAACATGTATGAAAGTTGTAGTTAATCCCAAAAAAAAAAAAAAAAAAAAAAAAATACATACCTCCCAAAGATCTCGTGCAGCAACAACGCTATTCGGAGGAAGTCCAATGTCGTCCCAATGTGCAGTAATTGGACTACGCACAGGAGCACGGTTTACAAGAAGTAACGCCACTCTGTAGTTTGTTAACGGCCCTGCCCAAACCTCAAGATCTCCATCCATCCTCACCTTTGCTGCTTGAACACCTAACGCATCTATATATTGAATATGTTCATGACAAAGTTAACGTCAGTTATCTCACGCTCAACAAAAACTAACTTTTTTGGATGAGTTAACGAAAAAATAGATGTTTTTCTTTGCCCACCTTGGTTAACAGCAATCACCTCCTTGTTGCTGATAATTTCCATTGTTTCTTTTGTAGCATTTCTCACATCACAACCAATCAGAAGCGGCGCCTGCAAAAATATTGGTTTATAAATTGAACAAAATTCATATCCTCGACGAAGCTAGGATAGAGAGAGAGGGATAGAGAGAGAGAGATTGTGTACGTACTTTTGAGATTGCCCATATGCTAAAATGTGTTATGTATTCATCGTTCGTCATCCCTCCATTTCCTACCTCAAGCATGTCTGGATCTGCACAAAAGCGAAGAATTCAGATATGTTTTGACATAGTACAAAACCTAGTTGTCACAAATTACATGTTAATTTGCGAAAATCCTAGCTAGGTAGCGAAAAGGGATTAATACGAACCATTCCAACCGCCTGGCCTAGCAAGATTTGCATAAACTTCATTCATATCTGCCCTAGTGACCATACTGATTCAAAACCAACAGATCAATACTTGGTGTAAGAGTAGGCGAAAATTTAAGCCACAAGACAGTAATAAAATTCACTTCTACATTCTAAAAATTAAATCAGTCTCATTTAACATGTCAAACTTTTTATTGATGACACGTTCCCTGTTATGAAACTATTTGTTTGGGATCGGGACAGACCAAAAAAGAAAGTGAGATTATTTTTATGAGACGGAGGGAATACCTATCCCATGTATCTCTAATATCCTGAGTTGTTCGCCAGCTATTGCCGAGCCTAGCACCCCATAAAGCAGGGTGCATATCTCCCCTGTTACAAAACAAACGATAATCTGTTACACAAACTGCCACAAAAGTGAGTTTACTCGATCATAAACATATATAATCACTAGAAATACCATTCGCAGATTGAGAAGAAGATCGGACGGCCTGTATTCATTACAGCCCTTGTCATTACAGGATATCTGCACAAAGATAGTGAAACCATCTGATCATAACACAGCCATGAACTTTAAACGCGGAAAATGACATATACAGTTTGAATATCTCTGCATAGACATATGGGGTATTATCTATTACCGAACAGTTGGCTTTGAACCATCGTTGTTGCAGTTATCATACTTCAGATAATCGATACCCTGTAAAATATTGAACAAAGTGGCCGCTCTTAGTCTCAAAATCACTTGGGGTCGGGTCAAACGTACAAATCAATGTACTAGAAATTATATATACCCATGAAGCAAAAGTTTTCGCATCTTGGTCCTCATAACCAAGTGACCCGGGCATTTTTTTGCTACACGTAAAATACCTGCAAAAAGAAAAAAAAAATCATATAAATCATGGTGATCAAGATAAACTATATGTTAGGATTAAATTCGTATTGGCGAAGTTGAATTATGTACCCCGCGCTTGAGTATATTCCTAACATAAGGCCTTTGCTATGAACATAGTCTGCAAGAGCTTTGATTCCAGAAGGGAATGTAGATTTCTTAGGAACTAGATTGCCCTGAAATTTTGTATCCATTTTTCAGCATGAGAATTCAGGAACACGAGAACACGAAGAAAAAAAATAAAAAAAAATAGAGAAATGAGAGTAAAATAACCTTTTCATCACGAACGATTTCAGCCCAACAATCATCTAAGAAAGAAAGTATTCAATCTTCGAGTTAGTTTGTTGGCGATCACAAAATAATGAAATATATACTACATCCGTCCCATAATAATCAAGAACAAAAAGACTCATTTTGTTATGGAGCTAGTATAAGCAAACTAAAAGAAAATATATACCTATGTTTACATATTTATATCCAAGCTTAGAAAGACCAGTTGAAACCAGAGCATCAGCTGTCAGAAAAAAAAATCAACGCTTTAGAAAGTCAACCTACTATAAAACACGAATACTATGAATATTATCAGTAACAAATTTCAGAATTTTGTAGTAGTATGATTTTTTTTATTTTTTTTGACAAAGTTTAATGATAATTTATACAAAAATATTGAAATTTTTTACCGGCTTCTCTGATCATCTTCTCATTGATATTGCAGGCAAAGTGATTCCAACTATTCCATCTAAAAGTCCAAAACAAGACAAATATGAACAGTTATTAAAAAAACCGTTATCAACTGATCTAAAAGTTTAAGCTGTTGGTCCAACAAACGCACACAGTGTAACATACCCCATGGGAGGAGTCATGCCAAGGCCATTAGCGAGTAGATTCCGCCTTTCTAATTCATCATCAGTTTTTTTTTCAAACTGATTTGAAATTCTCGCAGACGAAACCGTTGCGAATGTCGAGAACATCAAGAAGATGATTATAACAACATTCATCTCGATCATCAATCCTACTTTATATTTATGTTTTGATCTCTCAAACTCAATGTTGTTTACAATATTTGATGTATAATGTATGTTGTTGTTGTTGTTGTTGTTTAATAAGTTTATATAAGTGGCAAAGATGGAGTGAAAGAGTGAGTTCGCATGGGTTTTTTTTTTATATGATATTTTTGGAGAAAATAATAAAAATCTAGTGCTAAAAGGAGATAAATAAAATAATGGATATTTTGTAAGTTTGTGTAGGCAATTATTTTGGTTGGTTTATGACCAAGAACTTGTCTTTGTTTTGAATACGATATCGTTAGATTTGGTTGATCCGATTTAATAGAGTTAAAAAAAAAAAAAAAAAAAAAAAAAAGAACTTGTCTTTGTTAGTTAGTTAGGTACCAAAATCCATTTTTTGTATGCCTTTTAAACGAGTTCAAATCCTCTGTGCCACTTCGTGTACCACTTCATGTGCCACAAGTGATCTAATGGCTCACAGTTATTGAGATTGGTATTATTGTAATATTATGCAAACATATGAACGGTTGGATTACAAATGGTACATGGAGTGGCACATAAAAGTGGTGCAGGAGATCTCAACTCTTTTTAAACACTTCAGTCGACATGTGCGCCACTTCTAAGTAACCAAACGAGTTTTTTGCGGGCTGAGATTTTTTTTTATTGTGTGGATCTCGCCTCATTAATTTGACAATTGATTTAAATTTGTAATACATTATTATTATGGCAAATACTCGTTGCGACGGTCGAGCCAGTCTCATATGAGTATTTGTTCCGCTACTTCTCGCATCCACCTGCTCCGCTACAGCCGACCGCCAGATCCAGCCCTCCCACTTCCCAGATCGCGACACGTGTCATCCTTAAAAAAAAAATCTCCAATAACTTTAAAATGCTATATCTTGAGATTTATAAGTCGGATTTTTTTTAAAAAAAATACCGTTGTGTTCGTCTCGATGAGACGAATAAAACTACATAGGTCATGATATGGTTTGATTTTTTTTTTTAAGAAAAACATATTTTTTAACACACAAAAAAAGTGAGCTGCTCGTCGTAAAAAATGTAACACATTTTTATGAAGAAAGTAACAGTTTAGTATTAAAAAGTAACACTTTATTATAAGATGTAACAGCAGTTTTGCAAAAAAAAAAAAAAAAAAAAAAAAAACGGTTTTGTGGTTAGAAAAAGTAATAATTGAAGTGTAACACAATGCATATATGACTGTAATTTGTTACATAGATGAATGTAACAGTTTTATAGAATAAATGTTACTTTTTCTTTAAAAAGGAGTAAAAAATCATGTATATAATCGGGATTTGCATTTCTATTGAATGTACAACCCTTGAAAAGTGTTACAATTGAGAAAAAAAATGTTACATTCATTATTATATAATGTTACATTAGTTTAGTAGTCAATCTCATGTGATCTTTAATCTATTTCAGTAAATTTGTGGTACATTTTTTGAAGAAAAAAAAGTGTTACATTTCTTTATAAAAAGTGTTACTTTTACTGGCGAGCAAAATATGACGGGGAAAAAAATTGGAGGCAAAAAAAAAAAAAAAAAAAAAACTTTTTCGGCTCAGCTCTCTGCGAGCCGTCGCACGCTGTGCGGTGGTCGCACAGGAGACCGGCCCTATTATTATTTATTCTTTTGCGATAATGGTTCAATAAAGATAAATAACGACATTTGGGTCCAAATTGTGAGTTCAATTATTCATTTTAAAGTGACAAGAAAAGATGATGGTCGGTAGTAGAAGACAATGACAATGCCACGTTGTTATGAGAAAGGATAAGTTAGATAGTTTTAAATTATTGTTTTTATTTTAGCAATATAGTTTTTGTTGATATAGTTTTTTATACTCCCTCCGTCCCCGCTCACTTGAGACTTTTTGACCAAAACTGGTCAATTTAAGGTCGGTTTGACCAACACTTTATAGAAATATTTATGATCCGAACAAAAATTAAAAAAATGTAAAATGACCACCATTAAAAATCCTCTCAATAACAATTTTTAAAAAGTTTTTTGGAACATAAATATTTCTATAAAGTGTTGGTCAAACCGACCTTAAGTTGACCAGTTTTGGTCAAAAAGTCTCAAGTGAGCTGAGACGAAGGGAGTATACCTCTTTCCATTCCAGCTTAATTGAACAAAATTTAATATAAATCACGTTTTTATATACTCCCTCAAAAAATTGGTGGGTTCAAGAATTAAGGAAAAGGTGATGTGTTGTGAGTGTTGATAGTTGGGTAGGAGAGAGAAAGTGAGGTAGAGAAAAGTTAGTGGATAATTGTTGTGAGTATGACATGTAGGACCCATTTTTCATTTTATGATTTTGACTCTTAAAATAAGACGCATTTTTAGGAATTTTTTAACTCTTAAAATGGGATGGAGTGAGTGTAAGAATTAATTTTGTCATTTTTCTTGCCTTTGAAGTGACCGGTGATTCCACTAATTTCTAGACTGTCCACAAATTATGTTGGACCATTTTATCTGAGGGATTTTGATTTGTTACCGCCCGAATTAAGTTGTATCTATCACATTTTATATTTAATTTATGTGAATCTCAGAGATCAAATCTTGACAGTCCACCTGTTATTCTCTGGATTATGGGTCTATATGTTTGAGCTGAACGAGACTTTTGAAATCCGATTAGCCCAAAAGCGTTATTTTTTGTGTCGGATGCTTTATTCCGTCCAAACAAACAGACACTAAGCCATATCTATCACATTTTTATATCTAATGCTGAAAACAAAACTAAAATTAATAGATCTCAAAAAAAGATCAAATCTTGACAGTCTGAAGCGGGAACAGTATTCAGCCACCATTTGCACATCAGTTACCTAATTGGTACCAAGAATTGCCATTGTGCTCTTGCCAACACGCACGAGGGAGGGCAAAACAGAGATAACAGCGCGTTAACGCATAAATTGAACAGTCTTATTACCCGCGTAACAAAGATCATATAGTTATGACAGGTTAAATTTTGCATTGTCAAAATAGCTCTTCGGATGGTTGTATTCTAATTGGAATTTAAAAACCCTAATCAAATGCTAGGCTGGGGGAGGGGGAGGGGGAGGGGGGAGGAAAAATACAACTCAATCAACAAAGTAAATTACCAAAGTAACCCTAAATTTCTTCAGAGTGTTGCTTCTCCAAATCAATGTCTCCCATCCCTGTATCTTCCTCCTCTTCACTGTCTACATCTCCTTCAATCTCCTCGTTGTCTTGGCTTAGCTTAGCCATGCGCTCAGCAAGTAATACGTCTTCACGTTCACTCACCTATATCAACAAACCGTGTCAGTAAACAAAACCACCCATACATTTACTTCATGGTTATCGATGCTTATTGTAAGAATCTTTTTTTTTTTTTTTTTTTAACAAAAAGAACAGTCGGAAAGAATTCCCTCCATTCTATCCTCCAAAGATTTCTCATTTGAAAACCAAAAGTAAATATAACAACAAATATACTCCATCCGTCCCAGAATAGGACGGATGATGTTCCCACTTTTTTATTCGTTACTTTCAATAACTTTAATGAAAATCTAAAACTTGTTATTAATTTCAATAACAATTTTTTTATTTTCATTAGGATAATTAAATTGACTTATAATTACTGCTCAAAGTTCATTCAAATTGACAACTAAAAAAAATGGAAACATCATTTACACAGAGGGAGTATTTGACACTCCCTCTGTCCCAAATTGATTCACATTTGACTATATTAACTTTTTAAGGATATGAACACTTGCTTCACTAGCCATGTTGTGTTTATGCACATTTAAGCTAAAATTGTAAAAATAGGAAGAACTTTTCGGGACAGTGAAAAATAGCAAATGAGAAGATCATTTCGGGACAGAAGGAGTATATGCAACTTGGTTTGTTTCATTTATGAGGAATAAAGTATAAAACCAAGGATTTACCCAAGTTTATAATTTGATACTTGTAGTTTGATGGAGAAAAAAAGGATATGGCGGACTGAAAACAAGTGAAAAATGACACTTACTGCTCTGGGTGCCTCCTTTACAACAAGTTTGCCCTTGTGGCTCTCTATTTCTTCGGTACAAGCAGCAATTGCCTTTGTAAGAACTGAAATCCCTTGCTCCTGCACAACATTATCAGACAAAAATTTCATGGATTAATCCAAAGGAAGCTTCATGTCAATTAAGGGTAATCTGGAATAGATCAATATGCCATCATCCCATATAAGCACTAAATAATTATAATAGCAGACGTTATAGACACCTTGAACATAGGTAAATCTTAAGGAGCAAAATTTAAAAATGGTAAATAGATAGAAACAGTATAATTTAAGAATAATACTAGGGGGACAAAAAAGTCACAAAATCTTGCTCACAAAATCCTAGGTGTAATGATTTAATTGGTGTTTTTAATTAGAGTGTGGCGGGTCCATTATCGATGCAACCAATAAAATATCGCCACCTCATGTTGTGAGCAAGATTTTGTGAGCTTATTTTGTGCCCCTAGCATTGCTCATAATTTAATTAGCCTACAACAAAGCTACCATTTCATAGTCTTTCCTTGCACAAAGCTCAAGGTTAAAAATAAAGCAGTAAATAAAATTTTCATTCTTTTATTTGTGTTGCTAAGAAAAAGCAACTAGCACTACACTCTCATAATGAACTACTCCCTCCGTCCCAGCTCACTTGACACTTATTTCCATTTTGGTCCATCCCAGCTCACTTGACACTTGCCAAAATAGCCTACTTTCAATAATTTTATATTCACTCTACCCCACCACTCATTCTCTCTCTTCATTTACCACCACTCAATTTATTCAACCAACGCTACTATTTACCCCTCATTCAATCTCTTCATTTTCTATCACACATTTTCCTTATTTTATTATTTTTCCTAAGTTATTGTGCCCACCCTCTTGGGTGTCAAGTGAGGTGGGACGGAGGGAGTATATCAAAATTGTATGGCAACTGTGCCAAAAGGCTAAAGGGTTAAATTACAGCGTCCTGTATTATATTTAACGTCCTCTGCACCGCTTTATCAGTGGGCAACTTCATATTTTAACTAAGGTGAATTGAGCTTATTCATTTCGGAACAGCTAGCCGTGATACATCTACCCAAAAAGGGGAAGGGAAAAAAAGATTGAGCTCATTATATGGATGCTAGCCGACTGAGGGGGAGGGGTGAGGTGTGTCCAGGAACCTTTCCACTCTTGCTTAATTTTCCCGAGAGATAAAATATGAAAGTAACTGGGGAGCATAGAGATCTAGAACCTGAATATTGGTCATCAAAAAATGGATTTTTTTAGCACTTAATCCAAGACGGGATAAATAAAATTGTTGGTCCAAATTATTGTCATGCACACTTAGCCCTTTGTATTTAACATTACTCCCGCTTGGAGACCAACTTCTAATGAACCCCAAAAAAACGTTACTCCTACAAGAAGAGACCGACCAAGTACGTTTGTGGGACGAATTGAGTAAGAATAAAAGGGAAGGTTAAGAAGAGAGAGAGAGAGAGTACACACTGGGGAAATACCAAAAAGATGCAACTTGTTAAGATCAACATCTGACTCTATAGAAGATCACCAGACGGACAAACACAGGGAGCAGTTAGAGAAGAAAAGAGTGATATATACACTATTACTACTACCTCTGTCCCGCTTTAAGGTTCTTACTTTCCTTTTTAGTCTGTCCCAATTTAAGGTTCTTACTTTGTTTTATTACCTAAAATGGAAAGTGGGACCCACTTGTCATTCTCACAACAAAAACTCCCTACCCACTTTCTCTCTCCTACTTTACTTTTCATACTCACAACATTTACTTTTTCTTAATCTCCGTGCAAAGTCAAACAAAGAACTTTAAATTGGGACGGAGGGAGTACAATACAGCAAACCTTATGAAACCATTGAGCATGAGGGACATCTATTTATAATCCCCAATAATTTGACTAATGCTACAACCAAATAAAGCACAATCCTAAAAAGGTTGAAATGTCAACAGCTACACTATTATGGATGGATGGTAATACATAAATATGTCTATATGGGTTGGATTAATTAATGCTCCCTCTGTCGATAAATGTCGCCCTTTTTTGTACGTTAGTACAAAGGAACTTGAGCAATAATTTTAGGTTAATTTAATTAGCCTAACAAAAATTTAAAAATTGTTATTGATAGTATTTATAATGGTGTATCAATAACAAGTTCTATAATTTTATTAGGATAACTAAATCAACCAAAATTTATTGCTCAAAATTTCTTTGTACTAACATACAAAAAATATGACATTTATTCCGAGACAGAGGGAGTATATAAATATGTCTGTGTGGTATGTAAATGCGTGTGTGTGAGCAAAAGTATGAAGTACGTGATTTTGCTTTGCCATGCGTATTGTTTCTTGCAGTTTTGCACATCCATAACTCTACTGTAACAACATATGCAGATTCTTGAAAGGGAACCATGCTCCTATTATAAGAAGGTCTGACAACACTCGATAGCATAACTCCTTGCTTCCTTCATAAAACCTAGGGTAGGTATCTTTTCTGTTTTCTCATTCAATTGTACCTCACACAGTTTTCAGAAATAACAACAAAATCTTGAGACACATGCCCGTGTGGCAATGCCACAAATGTGATGGATGCTGCCCAGGTTAACACTGAATTTAGGAAACTTAAAAGTGTCTCATGGATAGTGCAATTTAGGAGACTGTCTACAAGAACCACCAGTTCTTGGATGAATAATATGTTTCATGATTAATAAGGCCAAGATGAACGTATAACTATTGCTCACTACCGAACCTTAACACTAGGCATGCCAAAAGAATCCACTATAAGATTTCTTGAGTTTAATACAAAAAATAGGAAGAGTGGTTTCTTAAAAGACTTGAAGTTACCTTGTCAAGAGTTTGTGTGATAAGCACATAAGCTGGAGGAGCAACCAGCTTAATTTTAACCGGGCAGTCCTTATTCCCAGCAGCTTCGGCCTTCCGCATTGCATCCTAGAGGGATATCAAACACATTTAAAAATGGTACTGCTTGCAATTCGGATCCTACAATATTGAAATGATCCAAGTGAATATAATGGGAGAGAATTATATGCACCTTAATGTGCAGAACACCATCAAACTGAAAGCATTTCATCTCAATATCTGCCCGAATCTTTAAAGGTTGGGGAGTCATTCTTCTCCTAATGTTCTTAACTAAGGAATCTTTAACTTCCTCCGTCATGGCTGGAACCACCTTAGTCACCTACATGATGAGAGGTTCTGTAAGAAGAACTCTGAAACTAAGAAGGCAGCTTGAAGATCATAACTACACAAATATTACCTCTTCTCCATCAGGACCAGTTTCTTTAACTTCACGGGTGAGAGAATTAAGAATGGAATCAGGATTGTTGACAATTAGCTTGAATGCCTGCAGCACATTAAAACAATAAACAACAAAACGTACAAATCTACAGTTGCTAATGGAGGTAATATAATTGTCCTCAAAACCTAATTCACAAACCCACCTCAAAAGCATGACCGTATTTTTTATATAAAGGCCAGCCAACATGGATATACAGATCCTGCCAGAAAAATAAATAAACAGTCAATTAGCTTATCATGGCTATTTTCATAGCCATAGTAAGAATTACAAGATCAAGAAAATCAAAGGCCAAGCAAATGATCCATCAATATCGTTTTTAGTATGAACTCACTCTCTAGCAGCTTTTGTAGGTATTTCAAAGAAAAAAAACCTATATTCATAAATAAATCACTCATTGTTTTGGCATAGTTTCCACTGCTGCTATGTCTTGACCTCTTATCTTTATAAGGGAGGACTTCTTAGCAAATATGGATTCTTTTCTACTTTTCGATTCGGGATATTGAACTAAAATAGAAACATTTCAAATTCCCAAATCCCAATTACTATAAATGTTTATAACATCTCCCTTTACTCAATATATATAGATGCTTGAGTAACTTTCTTATAATGCTTACTTTTAAGGCTACTTTGGTACCTCTGACATAATTGACTAGACATATATGGATTCTTTGAGTGGATGAGGAAGTCTTCAGTACACTTGAACAACAACAATAATTTACAACAGTCACTAAACATCAAGTCGAAAATCAAAAAGAATTATATCCCAATTAAACAATTAAAAAAACAATATCAAGAACGATGAATAACAAAATAAAAAAAAACATACCTCAAGATCAATTTCCATAGTCTCAGCAACATGACGCATAATTGAATGAACAAGCTTACTCTTATTATACCTATCTTCACAAATTTGAATATCCTCTTCCGAAACCCTCCTCTTACTCAAATTCACATACCCTTTATCCTCATCAACATGAAGCACCATAACCGGCTCAATCCTACCGACCTTAATCAAGCTCTGAATACTCCGAATACGACGCCGTGAGAGCTCGGACAGCAGAATCATACCCTCGATGTTATTGTACTCAAGAAGGGAAACGTAAGCACAACTCTCTCCGATGCTCTTGACTTGAATCATGACCGCCATATCCACGTCTGGGAACCTAGCTTCGTACATACGACACTCGAGATTTGGGGGGTTGGACGCCATTGTTGTAGGCGGAAGGGAGAAATTGGGATTCTAGGGTTTTGGGTAGCCAGGAATACCGATGAAATTGGGATTCTAGGGTTTGAGAGAGACGAATTGCAGCGCCGGCGTTTTCTTTGGCTGTGACGGAATCTGTGGAATTAGGGTTTTAGGCGATTTTTTTTCTGTTTACGGTTCTGTTTGGAATTTGGTTTAGAGGAAATGGTAAAGCACTCGTTCGGTTCAGCAGGCAACCGGCTTCGCATAAAGGAATTTTAGGGGCGAGCAGAAAATATTTCAAACCGGACCGTACCAATAGAATCGGAACTTAAAACCAGACCAAACTCATGTTAATGATTTTGTTCTGATTTTGATTACTACAAATTTCTCCAGAACCGATGTATTGGTTCGGGTCTGGTTCTCAAAAATTTTAATTACGGTTTGGATCTGACCGGACCAATAGTATGCATTTATATAAAATTTTATCATTCTATATATACACAATATATAATATATAAATAACACTATTTAACTATAAATAACATATTATAAATATATACGTATATAAATATATAAATATAGCCTCTCATTAAATGATCAAAACTTGTTTTAGTTTTCTTTTTCCAGTTCATATAGTGCTTTTCACTATCGAAAAAGTATTTTATGTACGGAGTAGCATTGTAGCATTTAATAATACTTTTAATAACAATTTTCAGATTTTTATTATGATAATTCTAGTTGTTTTTTTGCTTAAATTTTGAGTTTAAAAGGATAAATTCTATATACAAGGCATATTATATACAAGGCACCAATAATGGCAAAACTACCCTCGCGTGTCGTGTGCAAAAGGACGACTTGAAGGCTTTGTGTCGTGTGAAAACACACGAGATATACCAAATGTATAAGATGTTAAGTCGTGTTCAATTATACGAGTTGTACAATACTCTGTCGTACATAGACACACGAAATAAATGTAAACAAGTCGTGTATATTTTATAAGACAGGCCGTGTCATACATGTCGTCTATAATAACACGATATAAGTCTATATTCTCGTGTGTATGCATACGACATATCAAAATGAAGGTGTTCTTCGATGATTTGCAACACGATGTTAATGATACGCATATGCTATGTTATATTATTGAATTGTGTTGTTAATTGAGCAAAATTTATACACTTATACATGACAAGGAACAAACGTCATATTGGATCATACAATATCATATAACCTATCACATTTAAGTGATATCACTTTATTTATAATCACCTAACAAATGATTGTGGTGTTATGTTTCTAATCAATAATATATTTAAAGAGGTAATTAAACATGTTATAATGCATCATACAATATCATATATAAGCTACCACATTCATTAGGTTAATGTGATACCACTTTATTTATCAACTAACAACCGATGTTATGATGTGCATGTACTATGTTAAATTAATGAATTATGTGTTATATTTCTAATCAAGATTATATATAATGAGTTAATTAAACATGTTATATAACGAGTTAAGTTGTTTCAATGATTTGCCAAACGGGGTTAATGATAAGTTGTACATTAGAGGAATACCAACTACTCAAGATTATATATTTGAAATTATCATATTTATTAATCAAGATTATATGTTTCTCGTTATAATAAGTTGGAAAACAAACAATGATTACATATAAGATTGAACCAACATCATACAATATCATATAACCTACCACATTTATTTATAATTAATTTTATTTTATTATATGGTGTGTCGTGTTGAAATACACGACATTTAGTAAGACATATCGTATGAACAATACACGAAATGAAACATTATATCTCGTGTATTGTTCATACGAGATAATTACCAGAAACAAAGACTATCGTGTGGTTTTACACGATATGTACCATAGTATCTCGTGTATATACACACGAGATACACCCTGAACCCCTACATAAAACACGATATACACGCAGACAACTTAACCCTACAGAGAAACACCATTGCTGTACACCCATGCAGCATTGATATACTCCACAACATTGTCCAAGTCTTAACACCCATAAATTTATACCCATTATTTTCATTAATTCTCAAATCATCTAACACCATAGTATGGATTCTCCACAACATTCTCCAAGTTTTTATGATCATATTGATCTTGATCTTGTGGAATATATTTTTGAAGAAGAAGGTTTGCCACCAAATTCTCCACATCAAAATCAAAATCCAAGCAGCAATGAAGTAAGTTTTTAAAGTTATATTTGGTGTTTTGATCAAAATCGCAATAAAAATCCAATGTTGAAACGAAATTGTTTTTCAAGATTGGATTTTTAAATTCTGATATTACTCTATTTCGTGTGAGATTATACGAGTTTTATGCTAGTTGTCGTGTGTGTCTACACGAGTGATGGTGTATTACCTCGTATTACGTCACACGAGATAAATGTGTTTAAGTCTTGTATAGTTACACGAGATGTGCCAGACCATCTCGTATAATGTTACACGAAATGTCATACAGCCTGTTGTTTATTGTGCAATTTTCTAATTGATGGTAATACAATTTGTAGGGACCGGATGTCAGTGATCAATTCGATACATCCCTATTATTTTCAAATAGGGATGATCTTGTTAAACACGTACGGGATATCGCGGCCCGTCAAAATATAAGCCTTTCTATAGGAGATTCGAGGAAAACAAGTGGCAAGATCCTAGGCTACGCGAAGATTGTATGCCATTTTGGTGGCAAGTACAGGTCCGGAAAAACTAAAGATGTGAGGTTGACTAGTACGAAGAAGATTGGGTTCAATTTTGAAATCCGGGCCAAAGATAGGGGTGATGGGGTATGGGGTTACGTTGTGAAGCATGGTTCTCATAATCATGACTTTCCAACGTATCCCGAAGGTCATCCGTTGGGTAACTTGACTAGTTCTGAATATGAGGAGGTGTGTAGCGCAAGTCAGTCTTCGATGCGTCCAAATAACATTCTAACAATGTTAAAGAGGAAGGATGAGAAGAACGTGAGTACTCCAAAACACGTCCACAATGCCCTCACAAAATGCAAGTCACAAGAACGACAAGGGAGATCCTCGCTTCAACGGTTCATAAAAGCACTCGAGGATAAGCAATATACCGTCTTCATGAGGAAAGCTAACGAGAGTGACATGATCGGTGACATATTCTTCTCTCACCCACGAGCATCGGATATGCTTAACTGTTTTCCATATGTAGTACAAGGTAAATTTTTGATTTTTTTGAATCTGTTTTTTGACTCTGTTTTCCACAAGTCGTATGCATTTTTTTTGAATTGCAATTTTATTCATTTCTAACTTTATTTCTCTTTAAATGATACAAGGTGACTGCACTTACAAGACCAACTGCTATGGAATGGCATTACTTGAGATTATAGGATTTACTTCAACGGGGAAGAATTTCACAATTGCATATGCGTTCCTCCAAAATGAGAAGACTGAGAATTACACGTGGGCACTCAAGAATTTGCAAAGTCTTTTTCATACTCCCCACATGCCAACTGTTTTCTTAACTGATCGTGACTTGGCTTTCATTAATGCTGTCCAAATGGTATTTCCCGAGACCGCACACCATTTGTGTCGAAGGCATATCGAAGTCAATGTTAAAAGGAGAGTTTTGGCTAAAACTGGTAGCAATGAGTTTGCACTATCATTCATGAGGAGATTTAATGAAGCAATATCAGCCGCTACTCGCGAAGAGTGGGACACCCGTTGGCAATTGTTTTGCGATCGTTACAGATCTTATCCTGATTTGTTGACCTACCTCCGCGAGACTTGGATTGCTCCATTCTCTACGAATATTTTGTCGATGCACACAGATCAGTTAGTGCACTTCGGAACCCACACCACGAACAGGGCTGAGAGTGAGCATAACAGGTTGAAGAAGGCCTTGGGGAGTGCTTCTTCTACTTTTGACACATTATTAAAAAAGGCTCATGAGATTATGGAAATCCAAATAACAACAATCAAAGCTACTATGGAGCAATCAAAGAGTAGAATTCCAAATGATATGAAGACATGTGATCTGTATCACGACATATTGGGGCGAGTGTCAAAGGCAGCTTTGGACATCATCAAAGAAGAGCGGAGTCGTTGTGGGGATAATGTCATGGATCCTTCAGGCTGTGGGTGTTACCTGAGGCGAACACATGGACTTCCTTGTAGTCACGAGATTGCATGCATACAAAACTCTGGGGGCCGGATTGAGTTGTCCTCGATTCATGATTTTTGGAAGAAGTTGGACATTGAAGTAGAATACTGTCCCACTGGACCTGATTTTGAAGTTGTGTTGAATGAACTGCAGAACGCACCTGGACCGGTAAAGAGAAGGTTATTTCAAACGATAAATGAAGGGCTACATCCACAAACCGGAGATGCTTCTGAGCCGGATCATATTTCAAAGGCAAATAAACCCCGGACCACCAGTTGTAGAGTACTGTCAGAATGGGAGCGTACCGACAGACATTTTGGAGTCCCCACTACACCACCCTCCACTAGCAGTAGGTCTAGATCTTCATTTATTGCATCAACCCAATCAGGTTTGATGTCGCGGGAGTCACCAAATCCAAAATCAGCTTCAAACACTACACCATCTAGCCCTACTACTCCTACATCTCTTCCACCACTAGCTGCTTCAGGTCCTGGGAGAGGTCGAGGTCGAGGTCGAGGTCGAGGTCGGGGATGGGGACGGGGACGGGGAAGGGGACGGGGACGGGGTCGTGGAAATGGACAAGTCAATGATATACATACTTCTGTGCATAGGATGTTGCTTACCCCTCTCATTGTCCCATTTATTGATGGCTTCACAGATGTGATGGGTGATGGAAATTGTGGATATAGAGCAGTAGCAGCGCAAATATACGGAACAGATGAGATGTGGCAAAGAGTGCGCTCAGATTGTGCCAAGGAGCTGCTTCATCGCCGCGAGCTTTATGAGAGAGTTATGCCTTGGAGAGATATGGACACTATGCCTCCCCTTGTTCGAAATATTATTGGTTGATACTCCCAGAGATAGGTCACATCATAGCCACGGTGTATAATGTGGTGTTTGTCTCGTACTCGCAAACCGCTGGCTTCACATGCCTACCAGTGACTGTACCACAAGGAACAGGACAACCCACAGACACACTTGTGTTGGGACATGTGGGAAACCATTTTATATTGGTATGATACTTTAATTCGTTATATTTAACTATCTTATTTAAATTTGTTATATTTAACTATCTTATTTAAATTTGTTATATTTGACAATTTTATTACTTTTGCAGCTGCACATGTCAGATAGTGATTACCCGATACCATCAGTAGCACTATATTGGGAGGAGCAACGTGATCCAAGCGCAAGTAACCTGATCATGCCATACAGAACTCGGATAGAAACATTCAACCGACTCTCAATTATGGCGAACGAAGCACGAATTGCAGGAAATAGGCCATAGTTTATGTGTATAGTGTATTGATGTTTGAATCATCCAGTTTGTATGAAGTTTCGTATTGTTTGGGACGGAGATAGTATATTAAAGTTAGTACTATTATTTTTGGATCACTTGATGTAGTATTGAAATTCTTGTTTTGATATTGGTTGTTGTGATGTATGGATACATTAGTTGACTTTAGTATGATTGTGTTATTGGTTTTTGGGTTTTGAATTTCTGGTATTAAATGATGTATGAAATTGTGGGTTTTAGGTTATGTAATCATGTTTTTTTTCTGGGTTCTTTGTATCTCGTGTGAACATACACGAGATGTATCTGTTCTGGTCGTATGAACTTTACACGAGTTGAATTAAACAAGTCGTATATACAAACACGAAATGCTTTGTTTTCTGGGTATAAATGAATTTCGTGTGTGTATACACGACATGAATGAAGACATGTCGTGTATGTTCATACGAGATGATTAATACCATCTCGTGTATTAGCACACGAGATGGTCTCTTTACTGGAAAAAAAACAGAAGCTTAAAAGTAACAAAAACATACCCAAAATTTCAATAACACTAAACCAGAATTTCAGCAAAATTTACCCAAAGTGCCAAACATCAAAAGTTTACAAAACATTAATTTACAAAGTGCCAAAATCCAATCAATGTATCCCAACTCATAATAAACTACTAAAGTGCCAAAACAAAAGTACTAAAAACTCCGTCCCAAAACAAAAGTACTAAAACAATACAAAGTGCCAAAATCCAATCAATGTATCGTACATCATCAGAAAACTACCAAACCAGAATTACAAATCATAAATTCAAGCAGAGCAGTCACGAGTCCATATCCCTGGGGCATACTCCTCTCCAACCTGAAATTAAAAGTTATAAATCATTAATTTACAACCTCCGTCCCAAAACAAAAGTACTAAAACAATACAAAAGGAACATAAGAATTGAAATGTGATAATAAAAATGGAAATAGTACCTAAAAGGGACCTCGTAATAGATCGTGCGCCCGTCTAATCTGATCTATGGCATCCGCGGGTAACCTGTCATCCGTGAGCAGCGGAAGTAGTGTATCTCGTGCCTCTTCAACCCTAGGCGGTGGTGGAACGTTAACTAGGGCATCATGATTCGGATTAGTAATCCGAACATGAATCATAGCCAGGAACCACTGCATATACGTGGAAGTAACAGGATCAGATGCGCTCACGGACGGCCCCCATCTACGCACTGGATCGAAAACCCCCAAGACGTCCTCTAACCAATCCTCCCATACCTCATCACGCGTTCCATAGGACTTCTTGTACCCCTTTTGACCGGCCATCAATGAACAATCTCGGCCGCAAGATATGGGGTCTCTGGGGATTTTTTGCTGGATCCCAAACTGCCGTGTAACACGGTCAGGCATATACGCTTCCGTGATATCCTGGAAGCGTATAACCCCACGGAAGTATGAGACCGGCAAAAGCGCATCTGGGGTGGTACCGTAGGGAGTCCAACAAACCTAAAAATGAATTTGTTAGACACCGTCAACAGAAATAATAAATTATAACAATTTGTAAAACTTTAAATATAACTAACTCACCCTATCAACCGTCATCGTGTCCAGGGTATACCGGAACTTCAATAGATGGGGCATATCCCTTCCGGCTGTATCAGTACGTACCCATCTACGATCCCTCGGCTGGCCCTCCGTCCATAACGGGTCAATATCTCTCCGGAAAACCGAAAAGTGCTCGTATATCCAGGCCTGCAAATGTATGAAATAAATAAGTTAACAATGTTATAACCATAAATACATGTTGTAATTATTAAATGATTGTTAAATATTACCTCTAAAAGACTCAAACAACCACCGATCTGCTTGCATCCGTATCTAGATGCCTTCCCCAACTCCCGGTATAGATATGCCAACGCAGCTGTCCCTCAGGATAGAGCCCCCACTCTGTCAATATCCACGCACAATGAAAGGTAGTCTGAGGGCATCTTATCCTGAGTCTTGTCCACGAACAGCGTGGAGCCGAGGAGGAACATGATGTACGTGGAAGCGCGCTCATCGTCAGTCATGTCGGAAGGGGTCTCAAAGGACCAGCGGAGGCCATCTAAAGAGTACGTCGTGCCCTTCCGACATGTATCAAGGCGTGCCCTGATACCGGCTACGTTAGGCTCTGGAACCGCCTTCCTAACAGGGCCACCTGAACAGCTGATACCTACAAATTGAAAATGAAATAATTAATAAAATTGATAAAATATATGAAATTGATAAAATTTATGTAATTTATAAAAAATAGACAACAACAAATAATAAAGCTATTTAATAAACAAATCATATACTTACTTATCTAGAATCTGCTGCCTCGTTTGGCACTTCAACCCCGGCTCACAAGTGGCGTTCTCCCATATCTTACGGGCTCGGTGATGACCAAACCCGTACAACAAATCAACCTCCTCCGGGCCACCACCGGGGTTACTCTTAAGCTGCCACTGTTCATCCTTAGCCCCTTTCTGGCCCGTGCCTCCCGCCTCTTGCGAGGCCTCACAGATAAACTCTCCTCCACCTCCACCTTCTTCTCCTCCTCCTCCTCCTCCTCCTCATCACTAGATAACTGTGCCTCATGCACAGATGCACCTCGGGAACGAGTACGAGAAGATGAATCCTCCTCCGACCCCGTACTAGAATCTGTACCCTCACTATTTGTCTCATCATCCACAATCTGCTCAATCACGACATTCTTGTCGTGCTTCTTTTTGCTCCGTGCATCTACTCTAGCTGCAGCTGCCTCCTTGGCCTTCCTCTTTCTATTAGAGGCGGTCGCAGGTTTACGTCCCTACAAAAAATTAAATAAGAGACAATTAATTTTCAAGAATCAGTTGACATTTCGTGTGGGAATACCCAAAATGTTGGTGATCATTTCGTGTATAAAGACACGAGAAACCTCACCACATATCGTGTATTAGAGCACGAAATGCAAACTGATGAATCAATTTACATTTCGTGTCCTAATATACGAAATGTGGAAAGTATCTCGTGTACTACAACACGAAATGGTCACCAACATTTCGTGTATTGGCACACGAAATGTAAACTGATGAATTAGTTTACATTTCGTGTGCCATTACACGAAATGTTGGTGACCATTTCGTGTTGTAATACACGAAACACACCCCGACATGGCCAGATTATATCCCACAAATTCGTAACCAATTCCAACGAAAAACCCTAATTTGTTTTACCAAATCACAATTAGAACCATTTTGGATAGGTTTACACAACATTTAACAGTTATATAATCGGTTTTAGGCATAAAATTGTTGTTGTGAAATTTTGACTTTAGGGGCCTTTTTGTTAAAAGTGAAACTTGAGGGGCCTAAGTGTCATTCTTTGAAAGTTTAAGTTTACCTTTGGGTTTCCTTCTCTGAGAAATCATTTCACCCAAATGATTTACGTTGCTCTCTCTCTGTTCTAAGCTAGGGTTAAAAGTTTACCCTATTCTCAACTCCTCGAGTTTAATTATCCCTCCGTTCTTGATTCTGATCCCGGATTAATATTCGTGGCGTTGAATAGAGCGTTCCAGGCCGAACAGGAATAAGTTTGGGTTAACTTGATTTTTACTAGGTAAGTTATTAGCTCCCCCTTGCTTGTAATAACATGCATAAATGTTATTCTCGATACTTGTGAATGTTAATTTCGTGTTTGGGATAATTTTTGTGGTACTTGTATTTGTGGGACAAAGGGAGTAAAACTTTACTGTGTAAAATAATGAAATAACTTGGAAATACTAGTTTGAATGTGTTATGCCCTTACTAGAGTTGTTAAAATTGTTAGTAAAAAGTTACTCCTACGCTCGGGACGGAGATTTCTAAGCCTGGGAAAGAATTGGGGTTTTGCTGAGCGCCCGCCCGCCCGGTTAGTAACCAGGCGCCCGCCCTTTTCAACAGAAAGTTATGGGTTTTAGAAATTTTGGATGAGCGCCCGCCCGGACCTACTTGAGCGCCCGCCCGGTCCCCTGTTCCAAATAAAGTGTTTTAAATCCAAATTAAATTGAAAGCTTGTCTCTCCTAAGGTATATAGCCTTAGTATAAGATGTCCTAGCAAGTATAATTGTACCTTTTTGGGGCATTAGAACTTAGACTTGAACATTAATACTTATAGAACTCAAATGAGAACTTAAGTATAAGAGTAGTAACTCTTCCTTATGTCTTGAAAGTGCTATGAACAAGCACTAATGTGTTATACTTGTTTTGAATCCAATGATTGTGCACCTTAGGGGCATTAGAACAAGGTCTTAGACTTGAACATCCTAAGAATAGGATTGGGATTTTGTAAGAGTAAATGTATAACTCTTATACATGCTTGAATGTCCAAAGATGGGGATATAACTTGAAGTATAAGACATTAAAATCTTGTACGTGACTTGAACATCCAAAGAATTGGATTAAGACTTGAATATAAGATAATAAAATCTTGTACATGGCTTGACACCAATACATATGTATGGTAGTGAACTTGAAAGTGCTATAAACAAGCACTAACTTGTATGAGACATGTTCTTGTTGTGTATGTGCAAACATTGCATATAGTTGCTTGATAACAAGGTGACTTCTTGATTACTTGAAGCATGTTCCTTGTTGAGCTAGTCCACTACTTTTGGATTAGTTCTTCTCCCGTAGTTCAAGTAAATATCTACTTGTACATTCTTGTGTGAGTCCAGCTGGTTCTCCTTGCTTGTTCGAAAATATAGGTTCACGCTTGTCGCGAGAGCTGGGGCTTAAGTGACAATCGGGTCCCTATGTATTTCCGCTTAACCCCTTACTACCGGCCATAGTAAGGGCATAGCTTCTTTAGTTGGAGCAATAAGCCTGACTTAAGTGAATGCTAAACTCTTGAACACCTCGTGAGTCTTGATATTGGTAATGACACTGGTTACCGGGTCTTCTGATACATACTGAATAATCAGTTTCCTGTTATTGATCGTGATTGTCAAAGTAATACAAGCTACGACAACAATGGTATTCTTGGGAGGAATAAGGAAGGAAGCAATATCCTTATTAGCTTGCTTGTTTAGCCTTATGTGCTACTTGATGAGTGGCTTAGCCTCTCATATACTTGTTACCTGATGATACTTGATACATGATTACTTGAGTATCTACTTGAATTGCATGATAACATGTCATGTAGTTGCATCTAATAGCTTACTGAGATTTATCTCACCCCGTTTCTTGTTTAATTGTTTTCCTTAGATCAAAGGAAGGATAGTGCGCAGTGAGGCTCGATTTAGCTGGGAGCTTTCTACGCAGGTCGTGATTCTTTTGGGGCTTGTGTCCTTTTACTTTTGGTGAGGACGATGTTTTATGGGTTTGTAACTCCTTATTTTGGGGTAGACAGTCTTGTTCAGTTCTTGTTGTCACTAGACATCTTGTATAGTACTCTTGATGCCAGCTTATGTGCTAAGCATATTTCCGCTGTGTATGTATTTAAGTTTGGTTTTAAATTTTCTTGTCTAGAACTCGTGTTGTGAGCTAGTATAGCTCCTTACTCTAGAGTATATATATCATGTCAGTTTGTTAAACAAATGTCATTAAGTTTCTTGTTAAGTTTTATTGATCCTCGTTAGTCACGCGCATCCGGGTTCGAGGTTCTATTAGGGGATCCCGGGACCTGGGGGCGTGTCAATAATCTCTAGAACTAGACCAGGACCGGACCAATGGAATCAGAACCATTGTATTATTGGTTCTCACACAGACGGATTTGGTTCCGATTCCAAATTTTCGTAAAACCAAAATATTGGTCCTGGTTCGATTTTTTTTTCAAAAAAATGGACTAAACCAAATCATGATCACCCCTAAGGGATTTACATTTGAATAATACTTGGGGCACAAAAAATTCACAAAATCTTAGGTGTAATGATTTTATTAACGTTTTTAATTAGAGTGTGCCGATTTCACTATCGATGCAATCAATAAAATATCGTCATCTCATTGTGTGAGCAAGATTTTGTGAGTTTATTTTGTGCCCCTAGTATTGCTCTTTATATTTTGTGCTTTTTAAGGGAAAAAAATACAATGCCCCTATGTCGGGAGCCTTTGCCTTCTGCCTTTTGTTAGGAGTCTTTGTCTTCTCCCATGTGTTGGGAGCCTCTGTTTTCTCTCCTCTGTGAGAGCCTTAAAATGACTTTGATATTTGTTGTTGGTGCAATGCTTGAGATGTTTGGTTGCACATTTATTGTCGACTCAAATGCATCACCTTGTCGTGTTTCCAAAGCCAAATTTTTACCGTTTGGGGTTTTACCAAAGGCCAGTGTTGAGCCGTGTCCAAATTTTACTCGGAGATAGGGGTGAGCTCGGCTCGATATGGCTCGGTTTTAAGCCAAAACCGAGACCGAGCCAGAAGTTATCGGTTTCATAGTATTTGGAACCGCAAAGACTCGGTGTGTTAGTGGTTCCGTGGTTTCAGTTTCGGCTTCGGTTTTCCAACCATTAGCACGAGAATACACTGTTGGGCGGGCTCTATTGGTGTAAAATATACATTCACGCAACCAATTCTAAGATCACAGACATAGAATTCGACACAAATTAACCAATTTTAAAAAGAGGAAAATTAATTACCCAAAAATTAGGGATTTGCAAAAAATCTAGGGCTCTTGAGAAAGAGAGAGAGTATCAGAGTACCGAATTGAAGAAATTCATAAACGAATATGTGAGAGGAAAGAGTAAATGAGGTTGCATCGCCGGCGTTGGAGACGTGATTGAATTGTCTTTGAAGATGCACCGCCGTCGTAGTCTATTTAGGTCAAAACCGAGACCGAGCCAGAAGTTATCGGTTTCATAGTATTTGGAACCACAAAGACTCGGTGTGTTAGTGGTTCGGTGGTTTCGGTTTCGGCTTCGGTTTTCCAACCATTAGCACGAGAATACACTGTTGGGCGGGCTCTATTGGTGTAAAATATACATTCACGCAACCAATTCTAAGATCACAGACATAGAATTCGACACAAATTAACCAATTTTAAAAAGAGGAAAATTAATTACCCAAAAATTAGGGATTTGCAAAAAATCTAGGGTTCTTGAGAAAGAGAGAGAGTATCAGAGTACCGAATTGAGGAAATTCATAAACAAATATGTGAGAGGAAAGAGTAAATGAGGTTGCATCGCCGGCGTTGGAGACGTGATTGAATTGTCTTTGAAGATGCACCGCCGTCGTAGTCTATTTAGGTCAAAGCTAGGGCAAATCGCAAATGAAGTCGTGGTGGGCGGAAAAAGGGAAACGATGTAGTACTTAGTATATCTGAAACGACGTAGTATAGGTTTTCGACTCGGTGTGCAAACGGTTTTACCTACACCGGATCGAAAACTTTCGATTTTCAAAGCTCAGTGAACCGGACCGGCTTAAAGGCTTCGGTCCGGTTTTTTCGGTGTTAGTTTTTCGGTTTTTAACTATTTGGTTCGTTTTTTCGGTTTTTGCTCACCCTTACTCGGAGAAGCATTTGGGCACATCACAGGTTATGGTTTTCAAGAATATTCATTGGAGATATGGTTCGGGGTTGCCTATCAATATTTGAGATGTGTTAGGCAATGTATGTGTAAATCTTAATTGCAACTATTACTTTATGGACGAGCCTCTGTCATTTGTGGAACGCCATCCTCATTTTTTTTAATGCAATTACGTGTAGTTTGCTTTTAAAATAATAATAATAATAATAATAATAATAATAATAATAATAATAATAATAGTTCGCTCCAAATCAAAATTGCTCAGACACCCTGACTTCTTTGATCGACTAAATTAAACACCTAAAAACCGAAACTATCCCCACCCCCTCAAACAAAACCCTCTCGTCCCTCCCACCCTCCTTCATTTTCATCATTCTCTCTCTCTCTCTCTAAAAACACACGCGCGCGCGCACACACAAACAATTTCTCTCTCTCTCTCTCTCTCTCTCTCTATCCCCTCTCTATCCCCCTTCCCCTCTCCGGTAACCTCCATCTCCGCCGATGTCTCCATCTCCTCCGAAGTCTCTCCAGCCCGCCTTTTCTTCTTCCTTTCTCGGCGTCGTTCCTCATCCAGTTGACCAAAAGTGACACTTTTACTGGGACGGGGGGAGTATATATATATATATATATTAAAGTTGGTGAGGAAAGTTATAGTGTTGACATGTGGATAAACTATAGAAAAGCTTGCATATGGTGATGCCACATCAACCCTACCAACATAAATATGTGATTTTTCAGATTCTTTTTCTTAGCTAATAGTATTAGCTAATACTATTAGTTACTAAATAGGGTAACTATTATAGTTAACTATTATAGTTACCCTATATAGTAACTATTATTATTAGTAATAATTAACTATTATAGTTACCCTATATAGTTACCCTATATAGTAACTAATAGTAATAATTACTATAATAGTTAACTCTTACTATTATTAGTAATAGTTAACTAAAATAGTTAACAATAGTTAACTATAGTAGTTACCTTATGCAGTAATTAATATTATTAGCTAATACTAATATTAAGAAAATAATAATTAATTATTAATAGTAAACTATTATTATATTTTATATTTTTTTAGTTGGAGTTAATTATTAAATAATTAAAAATTATTATTAATTAATAGTATTAGTTAATCACAATTTTTATCATATATATATATATATATATATATATATATATATATATTAATTAT
This sequence comes from Campanula takesimana, assembly GCA_026119855.1. Lineage (NCBI taxonomy): Eukaryota > Viridiplantae > Streptophyta > Magnoliopsida > Asterales > Campanulaceae > Campanula > Campanula takesimana. Next base: position 359,132 of record JAOWBW010000855.1, read on the forward strand.
TGCTATGAATAATAATATTAGTTAACCATAATTGGTATATAAATTAAATATTATTAATAGTATCAGTTAATAATTATACAATATATGCTAATGTTTAGTATTAGCAGTACTCACTCCGTCTAAGAGTTAGAGTTCTACTTTTTATTTTAATATATTCCAGAGAGTTTCTCAAATTGACAAATTATGAGAAAAGATTAATAGTGTTTTGGACTGTATTTTCTTTCTAATGCTTTTATAATTACAAAAAGACCAAACTTACCAACTTATATATTGTCCAATTGCACTATGAATTGTGTTTTGGACATTTATATTCTCAGCCCACCTGCAATGTTTACCCATTTTCTATTATTTTTTAATAAGTGTGCGTCAGCAAAGTAGGACTCTTACTCTAAGACAAGGGAGTATTAATTAATCATAACAGTTACTAGATATATACATTATTACTATTAATATTATTAGTTAATTAATTTATTATTCTACTAACACATTATATGTACACTATAGACTTTTATATTTACTAATTATAATGTGTATATATAATAAAAAATAATTTATTGGACAATAGCTAATATTATTAAGTCAATCATGTATAGAATTAAAAGTTAATTCATAATAATAATAAATCATCTTTAATTTTAAGTTTTAATTATCATAATAAATACAAATTATATGCAACAAAAGCTAATTTTTTTTAACACAATTTTCCTAAATTTGTTGTTGGTCCCAAAGGCCAACAAGGGTATGAAAAATAGCTAGAGGGGGGGTGAATAGCTGTTTTAAAATTCTTTTCGTACCCTTGATAAACTCAATTGCAAATGCACACTTTATCAAATAAGCGTTATGATATGCGCCTAAGTAAGTGAGTGAAATGTACAGCGGAATTTAGTAATGTAAATAGGCGCAAAGTATGATAAGGGGGCGCACACACACTCTAAGTATTTTGGCTCAAAGTGGGTGAAATAAGAAACTAAGGCAAATGATATACCAAACACAACACAGTTCAATCAATCAATCTACAATGAATAAACAATCAAATAGTTAGATATGATATGACTTGAAAGAAACTAGCAAGATAGTAAGGACGCGCTATTTGGAGAGGTTCGGTCGGGAAAATGATCTACGTCCTCTACCAAGATGGTTAGTCTTGGATTTCTAATGAAGATCTTATATTATGAGAGAGTGTTACAAATTACAATCGTTTTGAGCTTATACACTAACTCAAGATCTAATATCTATGAAAGAACAAATCCTAGACAATAACCGGTGTATCTCTTAAAGAAAGATCTAAGTGATCAAACTTAAAGAGGTGCGTGATTTTAGAATCAAGGCTCTTTAGATCTTTGAGATTGAGAGCACAAGAAAACTAAAGTGTTTTGCTTGAGGATCTGGGCTAAGGATGAAGGTATGAAGATGTTCTTGAGAATTTTGGAAATATCAAACGTAATCTTAAAATCTTCAACAAATGCTTGAGAGAGAAAGTCTTGAAATGTTTAGCAACTTCAAAAGGTTTAAGTTATGGGGTATTTATAGTAGAGCCCAAAAAACCAGCCGTTGGAAATCCTTGGTGAGTCAGAGAAAGGACGGATGTGATGTCGCTCATTGAGTGGAGCACGTGTCCTTTTATAGCCGTTGGACACATAACACAAATATGACCGTTATGGACAGGTGTCCTTAGATGCAGGTGCATACGTGTTATTTAACCACCGTTGGATCATTGGCGTAGTTTGAATCTCTTCAAGTTTTCGAGTCTTCATTAAATCACTAAATGTTAATTCAACATTTATGCGCGTTGAGCCAAGGGGCGCGTAGACATAGCGCGCGCTAAGCCATCTGGGGCGCATGAGCTAAGCTAGGCGCATACTCATGCGTCCGCCTAAGGAGGCGCATGGCGCAAGAGAGAGGCGCATAGGCGCGTGGCTCAAACTGAACTTGTGATGTATCTTGAATCTTGATCTTCTTGCCCTATTCCTAAGCCTATTCTATTACAATGGACAACCTAAAAATGAAGTATAAATACTTCTTACATGTGGGTCTAAAGTCCATGAAATAAAACTTAGGTGATGGATCAATCAAATCTAATCAATCCTATTACATTGAAACTGAGATATAAGTGGGCATACCCAACATTTGTAAGGAAATGTTTTAATTCATATACAATACTCCCTCCGTCCCACTCGAATTAGGACAAATTTCCATTTTGGGTGTCCCATTCGAATTAGAACAACCCAAAAATGGAAATGTTTTATTTAATGTGACCCATATTCACACTCACAACAACTTTCCACTCATTATTCTCTACCCCACTTTCTCTCTCCTACTTTACTTTTCATACTCACAATACCTACTCCACTAACACTTTTTCTTTAATCCCCGTGTTCAACCCAAAAATCTTAATTCGGGTGGGATGGAGGGAGTATACATATATACCCAAAAAAATATTATGTTTTTTTATTAAATAAAAATATAAAAAAACAAAATAGCTATATATATTAAAGTTGGTGAAGAGAGCCATAGTGTTGCCATGTGGATAAGTCATGGGGAAAGGATCGGAAGCATTTGGTGATGCCACATCAATTTCACCCTAATAAATAACTGAGTTTTCATTTTTTTTCTATTAGCCAATAGTATTAGCTAATAGTATTAGTTACTATATAGGGTAACTATTATAGTTAACTATTATAATAGTAATAGTTACTATAATAGTTAACTGTTACTTATAATAGTAATAGTTAACTATAATAGTTACTATTATAGTTAACTATTATATTTCACTATAAATAGTTAACTATTATATTTAACTATTAATAGTTAACTATTTAATTTAATAAATATATTTACTATTAATAATTAATTATTATAGTTATTTATTATAGTTAAAAATTATACAATTATTATGATTTAAGATTAACTAATACTATTAAATAAAAATATAAAAGAAATAAAAGATACTAAAATTGGTAAATTAGTTTCCCGTGCAGAGCACGGGTTACTCACTAGTTTTAAAACTTGCATATCGAACTTTACTCTTCCTCGATCGCATTCATATCGAGTTTAGTTAGATTGTCATCCCACTACATGAGAAGTTATAAATCCAAATACTTCATTTGTCCCATAATAAATGTCATAGTTGACAACCCAATGTTTTTAAGTTTTAAGTTATGTTTTATCGATTGTTCTAAATATAACTTTGAGTAGAGAGACACATCCGATGACATCGCAACGGTTGCGTCTATTAGAATGGAGGAGGTCTCCTGTGCAACCGCCGCACACCGTGCGACGGCGCCAGGGCGAGCTTTTTTTTTGTCACTCAAAACTTTTTTTCCTCCCAACAAGAGTAACACTTATTATAACGAAATGTAACACTTTTTTCTTTCAAATGTAACATTTTTAAAAAAAAATGTACCACAATTTTACTGCAATAGATTAAAGATAACATAAAGATTGACAACTAAACTAATGTCACACTTTTTATAAAGAAATGTAACACTCTTTTTTTCAAATGTAACATTTTTTTTTTCAAAAATAACATAAGATTGACAAACTAAACTAATGTTACATTTTATAAAAAATGAATGTAACATTTTTTCTCAATTGTAACAGTTTATATTCTTAAATGTAACAATTTTTTATTGAGAAAGTAACAATTGAAATACAACTAGATTATATATATGAATTTTTACTCTTTTTTTAAAGAAAAAAAGTAACATTTACCAAATAAAAATATTACATTCATCTATATAGAAAATTATAATTATATATTCACTTTGTTACACTTCAAATATTACTTTTTCTAACCACAAAAACTATCAAACAATTTGAATTTTCTTGTAAAATTGCTGTTACATTTGACTGTAAAAAGTGTTAATTTTTGAAGATGCAAACTGTTACTTTTATCAGAACAGAGTGTTACATCTCAGCTGACAAGCAGCTCAAACTTTTTGTGTGTAAAAAATATGTTTTTTTTTTTTTAAAATTCAAACTATATCATGACCTATGTAGTTTTATTCGTCTCATCGAGACGAACACAACGGTATTTTTAATTTATTTTTTTCTGAGTTATAAAGTTAATTGTTTTTTTTTTTAGGCTTGCCACGTGTCACGATCTGATCTGGGAGGCTGGGAGAAGCTGGGCTGGGCAGGTCAGGCGGGCCGAATGGGTGCATCCCATGGGTTTGGTCCGTTGCACATGGTGCAATGGGTGTATATGAAACTTTGTCATTAGAATGGGAAGTAATATAGGAAGATCAGCAAACTTCATACCCTGTTTTCATTTTGAGAATGTTAAGCTGAACATTTATTCCGGGACGGATGGATAAGATACGAGTAACTCTCAAACGCACGTGTGAAGGTAAAAAAAGAAAAAGAAAGAAAGGACTGGCAGCCTGAGCCGCCATCATTTGCAGATTACAAGAATCTCGTCCATCTCCAGTCATCATTTCAAGCTTAAAGCTCAAACATCAAACCAGTCCACCAAAAATCCCTCTCTTTCTCTCTCTTCCCATCTCAATCCCACAACCTAAATCCTTCAATTTCCCCCCAAAAACCCTAATTCCCAAACCCCCACCACCATGACAGCACCACCCGCAACCCCCACATTCGACTGCCGGATGTACGAAGCCCGGTACCCAGAAGTCGACACTCCGGTCATGATCCAAGTCAAAGAAATCGGCGACGTCGCCGCCCACGTTTCCCTCCTCGAATACAACAATGTTGAGGGTATGATCCTCTTGTCAGACCTATCCCGACGCCGCATTCGCAGTGTTGGTAGCTTGATTAAGATCGGCCGGATTGAGCCTGCTATGGTGCTTCGTGTTAATGCCGAGAAAGGGTATATTGATTTGAGTAAGAAGAGGTTGTCGGAACAGGATATTCAGGTTTGTGAAGAGAAGTATAGTAAGAGCAAGCTTGTTCATTCCATTATGCGGCATGTTGCTGAGACCCTGAATGTTGATCTTGAGGTAGTTTTCGAATTTTGCTGGTTTTGTTTTATTTTTGATATGCTTATTCTTTTGTGTTGAGGATATTGAAGTATGTTGTTTGGAGGAAAATGAGTTATAAATTGACTAATGGTTAGTTTTTAGGTGCATGAATATGTTTCTTGAGTCTGGATGGTGGTTGTTAAGTTTAATTTGTATATCTGTGTAAAGCAAGTTGGTCCGTGATCGATTTTAAGCTGGGATAATGTTTTTTTAGCTAACGTAACCAAATTTTATACATATTATTCTAACTCAAATCTACCTATTGATTTGAGACCTATGCGTCTTGCTACTCTGATTACAATAGTCGTATTTGGTTAATGCATCTATACATGCTCATTTGACAACATTGGTAAAGTGGATGTGCGTAAATCTTTTTTTTGTTCTTTTTTATTGTATCCCATCTTCAACTTATTGGAAGAATTCTTTTCTCTATTTTCTATTCAAATTCGTATTGCTCACATGAATTAGTAATGTACTCCCTCTGTCCCACTTCCCTTGACACCCAAGAGGTGGGCACAGTAACTAAGGAAAAAGAATAAAATAAGGAAAATGTGTGGTAGAAAATGAAGAGAGAGAATGAGTGGGGTAAATAGTAGTGTTGGTTGAATAAATTGAGTGGTGGAAAATGAAGAGAGAGAATGAGTGGTAGGGTAGAGTGAATATAATATTATAAAAAGTAGGCTATTTTGGGAAGTGTCAAGTGAGCTGGGTGGGACAGACCAAAATGGAAATAAGTGTCAAGTGAGCTGCGACGGAGGGAGTAAACCACAAATGTAAGTTTTTTTTTTTTTTTTTTTCCCAGTGTATATCATGCATTTTCCTGATTGTGCATATTGAATAGTCAAAGGGAACATGAGAAGCCTGTTAAACTAGGTGATATAGACTTCAGAGCTTCACAACTAACCAGGTGCCTTCTGACGTATGATTTCAGAAGTCGTGTATCAGCTTTTTGACTTTTCTACCATCTCCCATTTATTGGCGTCATCTATATTTGATATCTTATCTCCCTTGGATTTCTACTGATGTGTTTCATAAAAGATGTAATGGGTGTGCATGGTTGTGTCGTTATATGAGGGTTTTGTCATTTGTGTACGACAGTAAGAGTAGAAACGAAAACCATATTCTTTGTGTCACTTTGGACTATTTACCGAACCAACTCAAATTTACGTGCTCCTTTTATTGCTTGTAGTTTCATTTTTGATTATCCTCTTTCACGATTAATTGTCCAATCTCTTAAGAGTGTGCATGGATCTACCACATGCAAGTTTCTTGCATTCTCACTAAATGAAAAAAAAAGGGTCATAGCCAAGCATGAAAACCAACTACACAAAAGTAAAGTGTAATCAAAATTTTATTATTTTTAACATTCAAGGAAGTTGCTCTAGGAGAAAAAGTCATTTAAGGACTTGGTAATAATTCCAAAAAGATGTATGATATCAAATTATTCTATTTAAGGAATGAAATATCTTGTCCAATGTGCCATCTTTCTGGAGCGGTTGTATCTGTTCTTTGATTTTTGTTTTCCCTGGTTATGTACCGGTAAGGGATCAAGATCATGGTTGCAAGATTCGCTCCCCATGGCATCGAATCGCATATCGATTCGCCGGTATCGAATCGCGTATCGATTCGTGTTCCGATACCTTGTAAAATCTCTTTGAATTCACAATTAATGTCCTCTAAATTTGAAACATCATTGTTGCAATAAATAAATATTGTACATTAACTAGTGATAGGTTTCCAAGGATAACTTCAAACAACTCTATAAATCTGAAAAGCCACAACGTCGTATCAAGTAGCTGCTAACCCTCAGTCCTCACTACAAATACATGTTTGCCAAAGACTATTCCCACAAACCAATCATTTCCAAAAATCAAATAATTGTAATACTCTCGTGAATCGTAATAATTGTAATACTCTACGTATCGGATTCCATGGGTTGAGCGAATCGCGAATTCGTGTCACGAATTCGAATCGGACGAACTACGAATCGTGCAACCCTGATCAAGATCTTTACAAGATGCAAACTTTCTACTGTAACTGTATGATATTTCTCATGTTATTTATTGTTTCCCCAGGGAGGCCCTCACTTAAAGCCGCCTCCTTGTAAATGCAAGGGAAGGGTGTCTACATTAAGCCTATGTGGGCCCAGCCATTGCTTGGACCCACCACACGTAATGGGATATTATATATGTATATGTACTGTTAAGCTGATATTAGTAGAATGGCCTCTAAGCCTAAATAGTTCAGATCCGGTTTTTTCGTTTTTCTTTTTCTTCTTCTTTCCTTCTTTCTCATTTGATTAGGTTTTGGTTGAGCTTTTTATTTCATCAACGATTGTTCAATTCATTTTGTCAAGTACTTCTCGTAATGTCTGTATTCTTTTGTTGGTCTCTCTTTATTGTCATTTATCTTCGTTAGGAACAATGAGTTAATTGTGGGTCTGTTTCGGACATAACCTGAAATCAATTTATCTGTTTTGTAAGAGTTTAACATACTTAGCTAATGCTCTTTTACTGATAGTACCATTGATCTGTAGGTATTTTATATACGGGCTACTCTAAACAAACAAGTTATCCATGACAGGATCTTTACATTCACGTGGGCTGGCCTTTATATCGAAAATATGGTCACGCGTTTGAGGTGAGAGGGGTTTGACTTTTCAAGCGTAATCTTCCTCCAGTAATTAGGTAATGTGTTTAGAGTATCAATCTCTTTCCCTTCTGTGGTGCAGGCTTTCAAGTTAATGGTGAACGATCCTGATTCTATCCTTAACAGTCTCACTCGAGAAGTTAAAGAGATTGGTCCTGGTGGAAAGGAGGTACATTTTCTTACAATGTGGCTTTGCTGACCATTACTTTTTGTTTGAAGAAAAAAAAAAAACAATGCTAATTAGTATATAAAACACTGCAGGTTACTAAGGTAGTTCCTGTCTTGTCAGAAGAAGTTAAAAATGCTTTAATAAGAAACATCAGAAGACGAATGACCCCACAGCCCTTGAAGATTCGTGCGGATATTGAGATGAAATGTTTTCAATTTGATGGTGTTCTTCACATAAAGGTGTTGTATCAGCAAGCTCTGTTTTTATGAACTCATCTCTTTTTGACTTAGTTATTATACTTTCTATTTTGTGGGTATTCTATGGTGAAAGTTCCTATTTTTAAGAAATTATATTTTCACGCCTTCAGGAAGCCATGTGGAAAGCTGAAGCCGAGAGTACTAAGGACTGTCCCGTGAAGATTAAACTGGTTGCTCCACCAGCTTATGTTCTTAATACCCAGACTCTTGACAAGGTATCTGATAATTATCATTTTAAGGTTTACATTGCATTCACCAATCCATCCATCAATCTTAAAGATAACGTGCCTATTCAAAAGTAAAATCATGTTAGGGAATAGATAACCTATTTTTGAGAGTCATTATTGCCAGAACACATAATGGTGTCATACCGATTCTTAGATATATGTATAGTGCTTACGCGTTTACGCATGAAGACCTAATGCTTTGTAAAGAAGAATGAAGTACCTACGAGTGGACACATGGTTTAAGTGTTACTTTATTTTCTTTGGGAAACTCTGTAAATTTCTCTCTTAGTTGGGCGCTGATTCAAGTATTCTACCCAAATAACTAATACTATCTCATCATTCCCAGTGCAATTTTGAACCTTAATTTTGGAAGGATATTTCAATTTAAGAGCATACCTTATCTTGTTTTGTAAATTTAGTTCATCTCATCCATGTTGGTTTTCTCTCATATATCAATGTAGGCACATATTTCGCTTTCAAGATAATTTATTATACCCTCCGTCCCAGAGTATAAGTCCACCCTCCCATTTGCACGAAGATTAAGAAATGGTAGAAGTTATATAAGTGTTGTTAGTATAAAAGTAAAGTAGGAGAGAGAATGAGTGGGAGGGAATAGTAAGTTGATTGGTGTTGTGAGTATAAAAGTAAAGTAGGAGAGAGAATAAGTGGGAGGGAATAGTAAGTTGATTGGTGTTGTGAGCATAAAAGTAAAGTAGGAGATGGCAAGTCGATGAAGATTAAGGGTTAATGCATAGCTATTAATAATGCTTAGAGTCTTATGCGTACTCATATCTATTGGTCCCAAACACTTTAGTCATCTGTATACAAATCTGTTGGAATTTTCGTAATGAATTATTTGGTATCTTTAATGTGCAGGAACAAGGGATATCTGTTCTTAAAAAAGCAATTGCAGCCTGCAGTGCTGCAATAGAGCGTCACAAAGGGAAACTAACAGTCAAGGAAGCGCCTCGAGCAGTAAGCATAAACTCTCATTATCTCATGCAATTAGTTCACGTATCAACCTTTTTAGAGAAAATAAAAACAAAACGCTTATTCACTAATTGCTAGATACTACCTCCATCCCGCAGTCCCATTTAATTTTTGATGGTCAACTTAAAAGTAGTTTGACCAACAATATGTAGCAATTCACTTGAAATTCTATAGATAGTTATTGACAATATTATTAATGGCGCATCAATAACAAATTTTAGAATTCCATAAAAATAGTGAATTGTTGTATATTGTTGGTCAAACTTCACTGTAGTTGACCGTCAAGAATTAAATGGGACTAGCTTTATTGAATGGAGGGAGTAGTACATATCAACATTGGCATGGCCGCCCCAAAATTTTACTTGTATCAAGAATCTTTTTGCTTTAAAAACATTTTGAGAACTGGGAAGAAAGTTGTTCCAACCTTTGTGGGTGTGACTCAAAATCAAAACATTTTAAAACACCGAATTGCTTACAGAACCTCTTTTTATTTCCGTTTTAATGCATTTTCCTGTTTCTGTAGGTGAGTGAACGAGAGGATAAGCTACTTGCAGAACAAATGGCTAAACTGAGTCGCCTGAACGAGGAAATTAGTGGTGATGAGAACAGCGAAGAGGAAGAAAGTGTAGGGATGGGCTCAGTTGATTTGGAAAGCGCAAGCTCTGAGACGACAGATTTATAGAGTGATATGATGTGATCTTGATGACTAGAGAAAATTTTGCCTTTATCCTTATGATTACAATTTCTTTTCTTTTCCTACACCTACCTTACAAATGGGGTTTTCAAAACTACAGTTTGTGGATTTTTTTTTTTAATTGAGATGTGAGCAATTTTGAAGGTAATTCTTGTACTGTTATAGATTCCTGCCTCCAAACCGCCCCTCCTGAAATGTTGTAACGGACGTTATGTAAATGCACAGTTTCATTTGTGTTTCTCTTTGCCTCTCAGGTCATCTGTCTTATAATAAATGTTGCAGTTGACTTGTCAACGTTTTTAAAGATTGTGTCATGTCAATACACAATTTCATTTGTGTTTGTCAATTTGTCTATATACGATACAGATCATCTATACCACAATGTGTACCTGGTGGATGTGTTTTTACACATCCTGTTCATCTACTTTTTGGACTTGTTATGTGTTAGTTCTCGAGATTAGTTGTGTTTTAATGGTGTTTTTGGAGTGTATTTAATACAGGGAAAAGGAGGTAGAAATGAGTTTCATTGAAGTTTAAAGTGATGTAATGGGACGGAGTTGAAGAATGAAAGGAAGGAAGAAAAACTGAAGAATGCTGTTCCAGGCTAGCGGGCGGCCGCACACCCTACAAGCGGGAGGTCGCACGCAAAGGCGACATCAAGGCTCTAGGGATTGACGTAATGGGCGACCGCACATGGACTAGGTGGGCGTTCGCACGCTAAGAAGAAAAATTAGGCTCATCGACTGTCTTAGCGGGCAGTCGCACGCCATCACACCGAGCGGCCGCACACTCTACCGCACCAGCTTTCCGGAATTCGTTCTAAGACCATGTACAATGGTTGGGTTTTTGGGTGTTGAATGGGGATTCAACAAAAAAGAAGGGGTTGAATGGCTGCAATGGTTTGATTAATGGGGTTTGAATGGCAATTTTGTTGAATGGATTCAACACTCGTTGAATGGAGAAAGTGGCAGTCGGCCAGGACACGCGGCGGCCAACGAATGGGCGGACAAGGCGCGTGTAATGCACGCGCGGACAAGGCGCGTTAAGCGCAGCGGCCAGGCTTTTTTTTTCCTGGTTGGGCCCACGTGTCTAGCTGTGATTGGCTGGCGATATTTCCGAATTATTTTCTTTTATCCCAATTATTTCACAGAAAATGATTTTTTTTACACCAAAATTCCTATTTTTTTCTCTCTTTAAATTGACGTAAGTTTCATTGTATTTCGACACAAAAAAAAACTCATCTTTTTCTTGAAATGGATCCCAATAATAACCATCTAACACTAATCATAAAAATAAAAAATAAAAAATAAATTTTAAGTGGTGGGGTATGTTAGGATTGGGATCCTAAACTACGAGGAAGAAAATGATTCTAAGTCGGGGGAGTTGGTGAAGATCAAGAAGGGTTCTAAGCGGAGGAGAATTCCTGGGCGGAGAGGCGAGCGGGCGCCTGGTCTACACCAGGCGGGCGCCTGGTCTTAATCAGACGGAGTGGTCCTGGCGAAGGAGGTAAGCGGGCGCTCGCATGGACCCAGGCGGGCGCTCGGTCTGGCGGCTGGACTGATTTGTTTCATGTTTTGACACGAACTCTTCCTAATTCGACCTAGGGCTTCCTTGTACTGCTATATAAGCATAGATACGACCTAGAAAACATTGTAGCAACATATTAGAAGGTGTCTAATAATATATTGACTTGGCAATTGCCCCCAGACGTAGTTCATGTGTTGAACGAACCGGGTAAACAATTCTTGTGTTCTTGTGTGTGTGATTCTCTCATTGTGCTTGTGGGTTTTATTGTTCTTGATCTAGATTGCAACGGGGTACCACTAAATTTCCCAACAACTGGTATCAAGAGCTTTGGTTAGGAGGATTCAAAGTTTCATTAGTTGATTAATTTTGAATCACGTTCTTGGGGACTTTGTGAAGCAATCAAGATGAAGAACTCAATCAAGAAATTCAACGGTGTGAATTTCACGTTTTGGAGGACAAGGGTTGAAGATTACCTTTATTGTAAGGATCTTCATAAACCCTTAGGTGCGAAACCCGAAGAAATGTCACAAGGCGATTGGGAGACGTTAGATCGGAAGGCGGTAGGAGCGGTGAGGAGCGCTCTAACCGACGACGTTGCACGGAACGCGATGGAGGCCAAGTCAACGGTGGGGTTGCTACAGATGCTGTCAGACATGTATGAGAAGCCGTCTAATATCAATAAGGTGCATTTGATAAAGAGGTTTGCGAATGCGAAGATGTCGGAGGGGCAGACAGCAGCGAGTCATATCGGCAGTTTCAAAGGTATGGTGGACCAATTGAAAAGTGTTGATATTACATTCTCCAATGAAGTGTTAGCATGTTTTCTACTAAAATCGTTGCCAGATAGTTGGGAGGTAACTGTCACAACGATTAGTACGTCGAAAACACCATTGGCGTATACGGAAGTTAGAGATCTCATCCTTCAAGAGGAGTTGAGAAGGAAAGAGAAAAGGGGAGAATCTTCCGCAGATGGGGGCTGCACTTAGGGTGGAGAGAACAAGGGGAAGGGGAGGACCGAAAAAGGGGAAAAAACCGGTCAAGTGCTACAACTGTGGCGCGATGGGTCATATAATTTATGACTGTCCGGATAAGGATGGTGATGCACACATGATGAATGATGAGGATGTATTAATCCTAGGAGAGGAGCAGTCATGTGAAGATTGGGTGTTGGATTCTGGAGCTTCATGTCATGCTAGTGGGGATGCAGAATCAATGGAGTGGTATAAAACTGGAGATTTTGGGGTTGTCTATCTTGGTGATGATCAACCATTGAAGATCAAAGGTAAGGGGGATGTGATGATGAAGACACCTAACGGGGCTGTTTTACAACTACACAATGTGATGCATGTTCCGGACTTGAGGAGGAGAGTGATTTCTGTGGGACAACTTGACAATGAGGGGTATGGGGTAACCTTCATGGGTGGGTCTTGGGAAATCACAAAAGAAGCTAAGGTGATAGCTCATGGAGTTAAGGAGAAGATGTTGTACTCTACCTACAATGTCGATGTTCGCTCCGGTGGGAGCAAGAGGCAAAAGAACCGGCCTATTGGTGTGGAAAGGAGAGACATCAAGAAACGGTATGTTAGGGGGGAGAAGGACACAAAGTTGATCAACGCGGTGTGGAAGTCCAAGTGCCCTAACAGAGAGCGTGTTCAGACCAAGAGAGGACGATGCAAGAAACAAGGTATGTCCAAGTTTCAAGGGGAAGCATTGCGAGGAAGGTGGGTCTGGAGGGAGAAGGCGAAGTTAGACTTGCGGGGAGAAATCAAGGTAGAAGCTGATTTGGGGAGGTAAGAACTATCTAACACGGAGAGGTTGAAACGTCGCTTGGTTTCAACTCGCCTTAGTGCTTAAGCGGGGAGGCAAGGCAATGTCAAGTCAATAGGGGAGTAAAATGTGTTCGAAAGTGTTCACTCCGTGGTGGCAGTTGATGGGTGTTTCTGTGCTTACTAGTTTAGTCTCCGGTGGGAGATTGTTAGGATTGGGATCCTAAACTACAAGGAAGAAAAGGAGTCTAAGCCGGGGGAGTTGGTGGAGATCAAGAATGGTTCTAAGCGGAGGAGAATTCCTGGGCAGAGAGGCGAGCGGGCGCCTGTCTACACCAGGCGGGCGCCTGGTCTTAATCAGACGGAGTGGTCCTGGCGAAGGAGGTAAGCGGGCGCTCGCATGGACCCAGGCGGGCGCTCGGTCTGGCGGCTGGACTGATTTGTTTCCTGTTTTGACACGATCTCTTCCTAATTCGACCTAGGGCTTCCTTGTACTGCTATATAAGCATAGATACGACCTAGAACACATTGTAGCAACATATTAGAAGGTGTCTAATAATATATTGACTTGGCAATTGCCCCCGGACGTAGTTCATGTGTTGAACGAACCGGGTAAACAATTCTTGTGTTCTTGTGTGTGTGATTCTCTCATTGTGCTTGTGGGTTTTATTGTTCTTGATCTAGATTGCAACGGGATACCACTAAATTTCCCAACAGGGTATAGGATGATGAGTGGGAAAAGTGTTGAATGGGGGATTAAACAAACCATTGTAGGGTTAAAAGTTGAATGAGTGTTGAATGGATTAGTTAGAAGAGAGAGAAGATGATGTGGAGTGATAAAGTGGGTGTTGAATGAAAATATGTGTTGAATCCACTGTAGATGGTCTAAGACGGAATTTAGACATAGTTTTCTAATTTTGACCCTACTTGGACTCTATTATAAATACAAACATTGCAGCCATTTATTTTCTTACGCTTTATTCTAGGCTTTGGGTTTGTAATAAAAGATTAAAGACTTTTCTCTATTCAAATGTTCAGGTTTATGAATTCTTATTATTATTTTCTTGTGATGATGATTATGTCTATGAGTAGCTAAATTTCTTTGATTCGCAGATTGGTAGTAGCAATTATTTGATTGTTATGTGATGATTATAATCTTACTAGTCAATCTCAATCATGGTTAACAATTAGTCAAATTCTTGCGTACGACGGTTCCGTTGCTTCTCGCGTCTTCCTGCTCCGCTAAATCCGACCGTTGGATCCAGCCCTCCCACTTCCCAGATCGCGACACGTGTCTTCCATAAAAAAAACATCCAATAACTTTAAAATGCTATATCTTGAGATTTATAACTCAGAAAAAAATAATAATAAAAATACCGTTGTCTTCGTCTCGACGAGACGAATAAAACTACATAGGTCATGATATGGTTTTTTTTTTTTTTTTTAAAAACATATTTTTTTACACACAAAAAGTTTGAGCTGCTCATCAGCTAAGATGTAACACTCTGTTCTGATAAAAGTAACAGTTTCATCTTCAAAAAGTAACACTTTTCACAGTCAAATGTAACAGCAATTTTATAAGAAAATTTAAATTGTTTGATAGTTTTTGTGGTTAGAAAAAGTAATATTTGAAGTGTAACAAAGTGAATATATAATTATAATTTTCTATATAGATGAATGTAAAATTTTTATTTAGTAAATAGTACTTTTCTTCTTTAAAAAAAGAGTAAAAATTCATATATATAATCGTGTTTGCATTTCAATTGTTACTTTCTCAATAAAAAAATGTTACATTTCAAATGTAATGTTACATTTAAGAATATAAACTGTTACAATTGAGAAAAAAAATGTTACATTCATTTTTTATAAAATGTAACATTAGTTTAGTTTGTCAATCTTTATGTTAATTTTGGAAAAAAAAAAAAAAATATGTTACATTTGAAAAAAAAAAGTGTTACATTCCTTTATAAAAAGTGTGACATTAGTTTAGTTGTCAATCTTTATGTTATCTTTAATCTATTGCAGCAAAATTATGGTACATTTTTTTTTTTTAAAAAGTGTTACAATTGAAAGAAAATTTTTTTACATTTCGTTATAATAAGTGTTACTTTTGTTGGGAGGAAAAAAAGTTTTGGGTGGAAAAAAAAAAGGAAAAAAAGAAAAGGAGGCTCGCTTGGCGCCGTCGCACGGTGCGGCGGTTGCACAGGAGACCAGGGCTGGTCCTGTGAATTTTGAGGCCCTAGGCAGAGCTATTTAGTTGAATTTCTTTAAAGGCAAAATGGTGTGATTTTTTCGAATATCTATTTCACTTTGGCTTTTCGTCTCTGTCAATCTTTCAATTGAAAGTGTTCATTTCCGATTTTCTTAGGTTTTAACATTCTAACAGTAGGACATTAAATTGAATACAACATGATTTAGAGAATTTTATTAATAAAAATATTGAGTTTTAGAGTTAAACAAATACTGTATTGAGTTATTTAATTTGGTTGAGATAATTGGAAAAAAAAATAGGAAGTAATATGATCAATTTCAAAGGATTTAAAGAAATATATCAAAATAATTTAGTCATAATTGAAAATAAAAAATTAATTGCAATAATGTTGAAATAATGATTTCAAATAATTTATTAAAACATATTACAAAAAAATAAACTTGTTAATTAAGTTTGAAAGGATGAGAGGAAAACTTAACAAATAGAAAAGTGAGATAAAGCCCAAATTAAGATTGTAAGGAAAACCCAAATTAAAACTAAAAGAGAGAGAGAGAGAGAGAGAGAGAGAGAGAGAGAGAGAGAGAAAGAGAAGGAAAGCCTAATAAAAATGTAGGGAAGAGAGAGAGAGAGAGTAAGACCATCCACAATGGATGTTTAATGGAAAGTGTGAAATGGGTTCAACAATTTTTTTTTGGTTTAATGGCTCCAATGGTGTGTGAATGAATGGGGGTGTGAATGGAATTGTTGAATGAATTAAACGAGTGTGAATGGATTTTTTGTCTCCCGGATTTTCCACGTGGCGCGATGTGATTGGGCCTGGCGGGCGCGTGCATCACAAGCGCCAGGGAAGGCGCGTCGCTGAAGCCGAACGCCTTTTTTTTTTTTTTTTGAAATTCCTGGCGTTGACACTTGTCAGCTTATCATTCGTTCATCGAATTTCTAATTTAATTTCTCACCCTAATTATTTGAGCTCAATTATTTTACAATAAATGATTTTTTTTATTTTTTATTTTTACACCAAAATTCATAATTTTTTTTCTCTATAAATTGATGTAAGTTTCATTTGATTTGGATACAAAAAAAAAATCTCATTTTAATGAAATGGATCTCAATAATAACCATTTCAACATTCAAAAAAACCTCATATTTATTTAATTACAATTACAAAAAATAATTAAGTGTAAAGTATTTTTTTAAATTATAATTGATTATTTTTATTATTATTTTTATTATTATAATTTTACTAATCATAAAAATAAAAAATAAAAAATAAATTTTAAGTGGTGGGGTATAGGATGATGAGTGAGAAAAGTGTTGAATTGGGGATTAAACAAACCATTGTAGGGTGTTTTGTTGAATGAGTGTTGAATGGATGAATTGGAAGAGAGAGAAGCTGATGTGGAGTGATAAAGTGGGTGTTGAATGGTTTTTTTGGTTGAAACCACTGTGGATGGTCTAAGAAGGAAATCCAAATAAAATTGTAGGCGCCGAGATTCGAACTCGGGTGAAGCGCATGAAGGGATTCTTGGCAATTCACAGACCACTGGTAAAAATATGAAAGAAAGATAAAAATCGATGTCTGCTATACTCCCTCCGTCCCAGACTAAGAGTCCTACTTTCCATTTTGGTACGTCCCAGACTAAAAGTCCTATTCCTAAAATGGCAAAGAATCTTTACTATTCACCCCACTCATTCTCTCTCCTATTTTACTTTTATACTCACAACACCAATCAATTCACTATTCTCTCCCACTCATTCTCTCTCCTACTTTACTTTTACACTCACAACATTTACATCACTTCCAATATTTATTAATAAGTGTGCAAATGAGGGGTAAGACTCTTAGTCCTGGACGGAGGGAGTATATATAATGATCATATTAATTTGGGCCCTTAAATCGAGTAAAATTTCTGTTAGGCCCAATTGGTAGGAAAATAGGCTAGAGGGGGGGGGGTGAATAGCCTAATTAAAACTTTTCAAGAAACACTTTCTAAATGCAAAGTCATTTATCAGTATGCAAACTATTATCAGTAAGCGCAGCGGAGAGGATATGACTAAGTTTTAACTCACACTTAAATCGGTAAGAAATGGTTTTCAGAGCTTAGTTTAAACACAAAGTTGTTTCCAAAAGTTCAATGCAGTTTCAAGAGATTGGTCAAAGGAAAATGCAATGAATCAGCATGAAAAGTTAGATCAGCTGGTGAGAGATTTTCAACCGGCAAGAATAAAGTAGCTAACAAGAGACACAGAGATTTGGAGAGGTTCACAGTGTAAATACTGCTACGCCCTCTACCAAGTTTGGTCAGAACTTGGATTTGGGTTAAGAGTACTATTAGATATTTCTAGTCTATTACAAGCATGGCTTTGCCGGTATACAAAGACTAAGTTCTAGAAATTTCTAATGAATCGTAAAACAAATACTGACCAAGTGTTTTTGAGCAGCAAGTTCAAAAGAACTTATCTCACTCAGGTGGGTGTGTGAATAACTCAATCACAATATTCCTTATATAAGTCTAACTTGGGAATATTAACAAAGTGATGAGTTTGTGCACGGGTGTATGTCTTATTAATGTCTAATGATTATCTGGACGGAATGTTGAGCTTCAATGAATGCTTCAACAATCAAATCTCTTCAATGCACCAATTTTCACCAACCTTCTTCAATGCTCCAAGTCCTCTATTTATAGGGGGAGTAAATGTCTTGAGTCTTGAGGCTTGTAGAAGAAGGCTTGCAGATTTGAATATCCAGCTGGGTAGTTGAGGAGCATTAAATGCGGTATCTTCAGCATTAATGGCAAAGATATGGAGTACACGCATGCTTGGAAAAGTCTGATGGGTAAAGACCCCTTTGTCTCAACCGGTTACCTACAAAAGCAAGTAGAGACAGAGTATAGCTAAAAGTAGCTATGTGTCAGACGGCGCAGTAATCACTACACAGCAGGTAAACTACTATTTGATAAAACAGTATGAAAGGACATGGACAATCAGCAAGGTTGACTTTAAGATGGAACGATGTAACCTGACTGACAGTACAGACTGTCTTTCTTATCGGCATGTTGAGAATGGAGTTGATCGGCAACTTGTTTACTGGTCTGCTGATTTGCTTCCTCTTGCTGGTTTGCCTTGTTTGAAGAGATGTAATACACCTGTGCATGTCACAAAGAATCCTAAGGGTACCTAAAGAGGTTCTAATAAAATTGGGGGATCCTAAGTGTAGACATGATTGGGATTAAGTAATTCTAGTGTCTAGGAATCTATTTGAACAACAATCTCCTCCTAATTACTTAAGTCGAATCACCCTTAATACTAAGGACATCTCTTATCTTAGGGAAAAGTTTTCTGCAGATATTTAGGTATAATCATTTCCTAAGATAAGTCACACTAAATGTCTAAAGTAAAAGGTGGATTCACCAAAATAAATGGTGAAGCCGGTTCAATGAATCGGCAGAAGTGTTGATCTGGAAAAAAGATTAGCATAGTATAATGCAGATAACACATGTATATAAGAATAACATATTAGCACAATAAAAATATCATTAGGCAAAGAAATTTGTCTATGGAGGTCTTCGTAAGATATCTACATCATAGGCTATGTCGACTCAAGAATCAGCAGCTGGATCTGAAGTCTTGGGATCTTCTGATGGAGTCGAGTCCTTTGGAGTAGATTCAGTCTTTTTCGCCTTCTTCTTTGCTCTTTCCTCTTCCTTTTCTGCTTTTCTTTTCGCCTTGCTCTGTCTTCTTTGTGCACTCTCCAATCTTTCAGTCAGCATCTTGTTGTTCGCCTCAAGTTCAGCAATCTTTAACTTGGCTTGAAGAAGATCATTCTGATGTTCAGCAAGTTTCTCAACTGAAACCTCAAGTTTATTGCGGGTATCATTGTGCTCGGCAAGTAGAATCTTCTGCTGAGTGACAAGAGAGCCATTTATCTCAGACAGATTAAATACACGACCAGTTCTGTCTTTCAGCAGATCTTTCATATCATTGTATACTGATGTCCTGATACTGATAACATCCTCCTCCTGATTGGACTTACGCATCTGGTTGGTAAGCTCCTTGGTGGATTGCTTGTACAAATCCATAATGGATTGGGAGAAATCAACCAAATCACCACGACTAGCAGGTTCGTTCTGATTATAGGCATCTCCTTCTTCAAACAGATGGAAGTCATAAATCCTGTTGAAGATGATAGGCTTATCAACGTAAATCGGTGCATCGAAGATTTTGGGGTTTTTGACAAATAGAGAAGAGTCAAAATCCTTATTTTCTAAGTCAGCATCCTCGATCTGTACATCATCAACAACAATCTGCATCTCATCATCATATATAACTATAGGCAATGGAGAAGATGGAAGAGGAGCTGGAGGTGGAGGTAAAGGAAGAACTTGATGGAGTACAGGATCCTCATCGGCAAGAACAATGGCATCAGCAGAGATAGCATCAGCAGAGATAAAGTCAGCAGGAATCGAAGTGGAGACAATATCGGCAGAAAGTGGATGGACAATCACCAGAGGATAGTTGGGATGGACAATCATATCCCTGTCTCCTGGTAGATGAAATATGCCGTTGTCTTCCATAGACATTAATAGAGCAAGCTGAAACATCATACAAGCAATGCCTTCCATAATCATAATCACTAACCTGGCATTCATCAGCCTAGTGGTGTAAACCAAGTGATCGGCACGTTGCTTCTTCAAGAACATAGGCAATATTATAGATAGAGCAGCATTCTTTACCAAGTACAGTAGCCCACGAGGATCAGTGTGGCTTACTTCAAGAATGTCAATGAGCTCATCGTCGATCATTAGGCATTTCCTCATCCAACCCTTCGTGGTAATGCAAACTTCGTTGGGAGATGGACCCGGAAGGTGAATTTTGTCTCCAACCTTTAGCTTCCCAGGTAGGCAGTGAAGAGGATCATAGACAGGTTTCTTTACCTTAAGCTTTGACACTCTAGGAGCTTTCCCTTTCTTCCTTCTGAAGTCTGGTTTAATCCAGGGCATAAAGACCAAGCCTTCATCAGCAGATTCACCAGCAAGAAATTTATGCTTGGTGAAATGAGGATGTTCTTTGCCGAAAGGAGAGGTAATCCTCTGAAGTGTAGATCGGAAAGTCCTGATAGGTTAATGAATAGGAAATAACTGTTGGCCATAACTGTTTGTAGGAATAGAGATAGCTGTAGTGTACCAGTTGGAACTCATCATCTCCTTGGCATGAAGCTCAAAATTGTACTCAGGAGGTGGAGCAGAATCAGCTTCAGCAAGAACAGGTGGCTCTGTATTCATAAAAACAGGCAATTCCACATAATCAGCAGGATCTATTTCATCGGCACTATCATCATTAGCATCAGCAGCAATTGGAGCAGGTAGAGGAAGAGGGGTATCAGTAGACGGTAAGGTGAGCAGAGGTTGCAAAAGCACTTCCTAAAATTGCAAACTTGCAGCGATTTCAGCATCAAGATCAGTAACTCTTTCCTCAGTACCTCCTCCTAACTCAACAATCTCCTTAATTCCAGTAGGTTCAACAATCTGTAATCCAGGAGCTACCGTTACTAACTGAGTGTCTGTAGTTTGCTCAGCATAATGAGTGTTGGCAGTTTGCTCATCAGTCTCATGTTCAGCAATTACTCCTCCTGAAACAGATACATCAACAACTACATCATCCAGTGGTTGAGTGTCCATAGTTTCCTCAACAGGTGCAGGTTGGTTGGCAGATCCCTCAATCAGAGGTTGAGTAGCTAGAGTTTTCTCAACTTGAAATCCCAGAGTCTCCTTGACAAGTTCATCGGCACGACTACCTTCATTACTACTTCCACTCACTAATACAGATTCAGCAAATACTTCAGCAGAAGAGGGAGCTTTAGTCATAACAATTCTTATCGGCATCTGGTCATTGCTGATTGTCTCAGAAGTGGAAGGAGAGTTATCAGCAACTCTGTGAGCACAAACCAATTCTTTTTCATATAAGTCAGCACCATCATCATCATCATCATCATCATCATCATCGCCAGCACCAATATTATTGGCAGAATGAGCATCGGCATCAGACACAGTCTTGCTGCTGCTAGGTGAAGAAGCCTGAGTGACTTAATCGGCAAGAACTTCGGCAGCACGACGATCGGCATCTCGCTTTAGCAGTAATTCGTTTGACTGTTCAATTAAATACAAAGTGACATTCTTGACTGATCGGTAGAAATGAGCATTGAGAGGACTATCAGCAGGAGCTTCATCATCATTGTACATCAGCAAGTCTTCATCATTTTCCAGTCTGCCAATCTGATAAGGATCAAATTCAGTGAATTGGGAGAGCTGATTGAATGTTCTGGCATATATGTGATCCATACATCCTGAACCATCAAGTCTTGTCTAATTCGATCTTGAAATAGATAGACCTGGTTCCAGTGAAGTGGCAGATAGTCAAAGTAACGACCAAAATTCAGCTTCAGTTCAGCTGCTTTCATCTGCTTGAACTTTGAGAGAGGGACGAACTTCTCATTCCACACATCAGTGCGATTGTCAATCCTCTGATAGTCAACATAATCAGCACTTTTCCCTGATGGCACAGAGTCCTTCATTTCTTCATGAAACTGAAGTAGACGACGAACAAAAGGGGGCAGATGATCAATAGGAAACACCCATTTCTTGGACAAGACCTTGTTAGTCAAAGACCAAGGGTTTCTGTAGAAAGTGTGGAAGGTGGGATTTCTGATAGGAGCACATTTTCTCAGAGTTTGAGACTTAAGCTTCTCAATAACATCTTCAATGCTTTTACCACCGGCAAAGTCATCGGTAAAATCTTCATCTGGAATTTCAACTTTGACAGCAGGATCAGTAGTAAGGGAAGCACCGGCAAGATAAGAAGGAGAAAATCTGATCAAATTAGCTCTAGGATCGGCAGAAGAAATAGGAGCAGAAGGAACTTCGTCGGCAACTGGCTTTTGCTTCTCCATCGGCAAGCCCATCTCATCGGCAACTTTTGCCTTCTTGTATTTCTCCTTATCAGCAGCCTTAACCAATCTTCTTTTCTGTGGAGCACCAGGAGTAGAGTCAGCAAGAACTCGATCGGTAGAAGGAGCAGGAGTAGAGACTGCAGAAATAGAAGCGACTGATGGGATTGTCTTAGCTCTTTTCCTTCTTTGAGCGATAGCAGGTGCAGGTGCAGCATTAGGGGCAACAACACTAGAAGCCTTCTTTTCTATTCTGTTCCAATCTTTAGCATCAAAAGATTTTAATTTGCTGAAGGCGATGCTGGATGGAAAACGATCTGCTTTGACTATGTTGACATTTCTTCTCAAGATCATACTGATCAGGAGATAATGACATCCTTTCCCAGGATTGGGTTTGTTTTTGCTTCTATCAGAAGACCATTTGTCAGCAGCAGTAGCAATGATCCTGAAAATGTAAGCACACCAGTTGAACTTGATCTGCAGAACAATGGCGGCCATTGCTTCAAATTGCACATCAGTTACATTGCTATGTGAACCAGATCGGCAAATGAGGCATCTATCAACTATCTCAGCAAGAGCATAGTATCGGCGAGGATAATGAATCTTCAAATGACTAGTGCCACTGAGTCTTGGACCGGCTCCTCTCATAAGGTTCCATGCTCTGTCCAACTCCTTATCATCAACAAGAGTACTCAACCCTTCATTCCCAAGAGAGGGAAATACTTCAGAAATAGAAGAGGGAGTAAGAGAAATTTGCACGCCTAAGACTGTGGAATTGACGGAGACGATGACTGACGAGTCGGCAGGAGAACGGACAACAATGGAGTTGGAGAAGAATTCTTTAACTAGATCCAAGAACACAGAATCAACTCCAGATGGAGTAATGAAAGAGTTGAGCAAAGACCCAATAAGAAGATTCTTCAAGAAAACCCCGCCGGCTTCGTCATTAAAGTAGTCGGAGTCAACATAACCTCCGTAGATATCTTTTTCGCCGGACATTTTCTGCAAGTTACTAAAAAATCTCACAATGTTAGAAACAAAGGTAAATCAAAACAAGGATGATTTGAAATGAGCAAAGTTTAAACATTATTAATTACAAGATTATGAAAATATAAGTAAATAGGAAGTTGAATCAAGTAATCCGGTTAGAGGAGTGAGAGAGAGAGAGAGCAGTTAAAATGGCGGAGAAGGTTTGAAAGATATTGAAAGGGCGTTA
Source organism: Campanula takesimana (assembly GCA_026119855.1). Classification (NCBI taxonomy): domain Eukaryota; kingdom Viridiplantae; phylum Streptophyta; class Magnoliopsida; order Asterales; family Campanulaceae; genus Campanula; species Campanula takesimana. The sequence continues at coordinate 382,761 of JAOWBW010000855.1, forward strand.
TATATGTTATGGGGGGGGGGAGAGAGAATATGAGAATACAAGAATATTTAGAAGAAGTAACTGTAGCAATTTACTCGGAGAGCTCGCGCACGCATAAATTTAATGCGCACATAAATCGGTGAGAAATGAACAGTTAAAAGTTAGAGGGAGAAGGGGTAAATCGTCATAACAAAAAGGTGATTGATGACCTATTACCTTACTGATGTCTCGTAATAAATGGGAAACATCATGACACGATTTTGGGGAAGATCGATACACACACGTGTCAAGAGAGTGTGACCGATTTGTACCTTTGATTTGAATGCTTACGTCATGTGTCAGGAATCTTATCTTTTTGGAGAGACGTGCTGATTTGATACTTTTTACAAATCGGCAAGATAGTTAAATCGGTAAGATATGATGATCGGCATGTTATTGTCAGCAATATTTTGTCGGCAAGATAATTTGGTCGGTAAGATTTTCACACTTGCTGATGAGATCGGCAAGACTAGCACAATCGGCAGAGTTAGCACAGTTTTAACCATAGAAATCAATCATACCTAGTTCACCTCTTAGGAACTCAAATCTTTTCTGGTCTAAGGGATTTGTCTGTATGTCTGCTCTTTGGAAGTCGGTATGAACTTTGAGAAGCACAACATTCCCTTTTTCTACATGTTCCTTCAAGAAGTGATATTTGATGTCTATGTGCTTGGTTTTTGAATGCATGACTGGATTGTTGGAAACTGAGATAGTAGATTGATTGTCACAATAGATGGGACATGCTTGTGTTGGAATTGCATAGTCAACTAATTGTTGCTTCATCCAGAGGATTTGTGAACAGAAACTTGCTGCAGCTATGTATTCAGCTTCAGTAGTGGAAGTTAAAATTGATACTTGCTTCTTACAGGACCAAGATACCAATCTATCATCAAGAAATTGGCAAGTCCCACTTGTACTCTTTCTTGTTACCCTGCAAGCTGCAAAGTCTGCATCTGAATAACTTATTAGATTAAAAGATGAATCTCTAGCATACCATAATCCAAGGTTAGCAGAACCACATAAGTATTTAATAATGCGTTTTACAGCCTGCAGATGGGATTCCTTAGGGTCAGCTTGAAACCTGACACATACACAAACAGCAAACATGATATCTGGTCTACTGGCAGTTAGATAGAGGAGTGAGCCAATCATACCTCGGTAGACAGTCATATCTACTTTCTTACCAGACTCATCCTTATCTAAGTGAATGTTAGTGCCTATCGGTGTGCTTTGAGAATGAGCATTATCAAAACCAAACTTCTTGATAAGTTCCTTTGCATACTTGGTTTGACTGATGAATATTCCTTCATTGGTTTGCTTTACTTGAAGTCTGAGGAAATATGGTAGTTCACCCATCATGTTCATCTCGAACTTGCTCTGCATTAGCTTCTTAAATCTCTTGCAAAGTGATTCATTAGTAGAACCAAAAATAATATCATCGACATATATTTGAACAAACAATGAATGACCCTTGTGCTTGGAAACAAATAAAGTGGTATCGATTTTACCTCGAGTGAAACCTAAGCCATCACTAAGTAAGAACTTAGAAAGGGTTTCATACTATGCCCTTGGAGCTTGCTTTAAGCCATAGAGAGCTTTCTTCAATCGATAGACATGATTAGGCTTCTTGGAGTCTTCAAAACCTGGTGGTTGTTCAACATACACATGTTCTTGGAGTTCTCCATTCAGGAAGGCACTTTTCACGTCCATTTGATACAGTTTGAATTCTTTGAAGGTGCATAGGCTAAGAAAAGTCTTATAGATTCCAATCTTGCAACATGAGCAAATGTCTCATCGTAGTCAATCCCTTCTTCTTATCGGTATCCTTTAGCAACTAACCTTGCTTTATTCCTTATGATCTTCCCTACTTCATCCAATTTGTTTCTAAATACCCACTTTGTACCAATCACTTGTTGAGATGATGGTCTTGACACTAGTTCCCACACATTGCATCTTTCAAACTGATTTAGCTCCTCCTGCATAGCTTCCACCCAGCCAGGATCAGCAAGAGATTCTTCAGTCTTCTTTGGTTCTATATTGGAAACCATAGCAGATGAGAAAAGACTCTCGGCGAATTCTCTACTAAGGTTTTTTGTCAATCTTGGTCCAAAGACATCACCAATCATATTTTTTAATGGATGATCACGAACTGTTCTAACTTCCATTGGTACATCTTGTCTGACTGTATATTGTTGTAAAGATTCGAGAGGAGGGTCAAGTTCAGCAGGTGGAGTAGGAGAATTAGAGTTTTGGGTGAGAGGTGGATTAGATTGAGAGCTTGTTGGGAAGGGCATTATAACAGAAATTGGTTGAGGGCTAGATCTGTTTTCAGTATGATCAGCAGAATTTCCATCGGCAAATGGATTGTGAAATTCATCAGCAGATTTTGGTTCTGCCGATGAAGGGAAGTATTGAGCTTCAGCTGATTCTTCTACTGATATAACTGGATCAGCAGCTGGAACTTGTCCTGCATGGTTAGTATTGCTGGATTCACCTGTCTCATGAGCACTAGATTCATTAGTACTATTTGGAGCCTTGTCAGACTCTAGCAAATCAAATTCATCAAAGGTTACATGAACAGATTCAACAATTTTCAAAAGTTTCTTATTGAAAACTCGAAAGGCCTTACTGTGTTTAGCGTATCCAACAAAGATTCCTTCATCAGCTTTCTCATCAAATTTTCCTCTGTACTCTTTCCCATTGTAGAGCACATAACAATTGCAGCCGAATATTTTGAAGAAACCAATATTGGGAATTCTGCCTCTCCAGAGTTCATAAGGAGTCTTGTTATGGAATTTGTTGATGAGAGATCTGTTCTGAGTGAAGCAGGCGGTATTGATGGCTTCAGCCCAAAAATATTTCGGCAGCCTGGCTTCAGCAATCATGGTCTTACCAGCTTTTATAAGAGTTCTGTTCTTTCTCTCAACGACACCATTTTGTTGTGGTGTACCGGCAGCTGAGAAGTTGTGATCTATGCCATGATCATCACAATACTGAGAAATACCATTGTTCTTGAATTCAGTGTCGTTGTCTGATCTCATACTGATGATATCACTCTCCTTCTGGGTCTGTAGTAGTCTAAATAACTTGGTACCAACAGCGTAAGTATCATCTTTGTTGCTGAAGGTTTCTACCCAAGTATATCTTGAATAGTCATCTACTACCACCAGAGTGTATCTACTTCCCCCAATACTTGCAGTAGTTGAGGGGCCAAATAGATCCATGTGTAGCAGTTGGAGGCACTTAGATGTAGACATGCAGGGCTTGCTGTGGAAAGATGACTTGTGTTGTTTTCCGAGTTGGCAGGCCTTGTATTTCTTTCCATGATCAGCAGACACTTGAGGCAGACCAGTTACCAGATTTGAACCGGCTATGAGGATCCCGCCCCAAAAAACACGAGCACGTTTCAAGGGCGAAATACCAAACGCGGGAACCGGACCAATTTAACGGAGTCGCCACATTTTGTTAATTTTTAACCCAACAAAATGACAAAGGTTTGAGTTCAAAGGTTCGGAGATCAGGTTACAACTTGGGAAGAGTTTTTACGTCGTCCCAAGTTGCCTCGGACAAAGCCGAGTCTCCCTTGTTAGTTAACAAAAGTGCATGTGTGTGTGTGTGTTTTAACGGAAAATCTTTGTTTTAACTTTTTATTTATCTTTTCAACTGAAAAAGGGTTTGTTTGACAAGAAAACAGAAGACAGAAGGGCAAAATGGTCAATCTACCCATACGGCCAAAGTAGCCGTACGGATGGGGAGACCACTCCTGGGATTTTACAGTTTGTTCAAGCAACAATCCAGTTCCAGGCAGAAACAGAGCATTCTGCTTGAACTGGACCAAACTGTTCTGATTCCAGTTTGTTATTCCAACACAAAACAACATTAACAACTCATTCCTATGCCACTTGATCATCAAAGAACCTCCCAAAACAAGAGTTTGGGCATGATCAAAGGCAATCATGGGAGAAAAATGAAAAAGGTGGCCAATATGCCCTTTTGAGCCATAGTGACCATTTGATGAGTAAAGATTGAAACTTTACCATCAAAATGGCTCTTCTAGGCAAGATTAATCCTTTAGGGACAAGAAAAAACCATAAAGATTGGATCTTTATTACCCAAACTTGGGAATTTTGGGCTAGATCAAGGTGATGAGGATAAAGATTGAGACTTTATCCACAACATGATCATCATAGCTTAAAATGAGCAAAATGAACAACAAGAGCATCATCCATGACAAGAATGTAAATGAACAATCAACAAGCCATGATCAAACTAGGCTTGAACCTCTTCCACACAAAGTATGGAGGGCACCTTTGATCATCTCATGGCTTGGACTAGGAAAAAAATAAATAATGGCTTGTTGATTGTTCATTTACATTCTTGTCATGATCAGCAAGAATGTAAAGATCAACAATAAATGACAAGATCAAAGATAAATAGAGTTCTTAGATGAAGAGAAGGGAGGGGGAGAAGGTGGCTTTACCTATCTTGGTTTAGACCAATCTTCCTTTCTCTCTTTCACTCTTTGTTCACTCTTACTCACACTATTCTGAGGTGAATTCGACAGAGTAACCTTAGTTCTAATGTTTCTTCCCCTCCCTGAAATGATCAGCAAGGGGTGCTATTTATAGGGACTGAGGGTGCCCAAACCAGCCGTACGTCTAGGCCCCTCTAGTACCCAAAGCATCCGTACGGCTCAGCCTGGCGAGCTTCTGGATTTTTCCAATTTTATATCAGAGTAGTCCTGGAATTTATAGCTTATCCTAGGGAGGTCCTGTCCTATTAGATTATCCCTAAAATGGTGCTAAGGCTACCTCTAAGATAGGTCGGTTTCAGATTGGGGTACTTACAGAGCCCCTCGGCAACGTCGCTTCGAAGGAGCGGGGTTGTCGATAGAAATAAGCATCCCAATCTGACGGGACGATGGCTTTAACCGATTTTGGTCGCATGGCTGGACCTAGTGGTATAGGATTCCTACGTGTCCCATTCGTGGGGAATCAAGCCTAACGTAGTTCGGAGGTACGCGGGGTTACTTAGATCCGCAAGGAGGCATGACTCTAGGGGTCAGAGGCGAGACATGGTCAACTTGGCTCTATGGGAGAGGGTTGACTTGCTGGGGATACGGTCAACTTGACTCTATAGGAGAGGGTTGACTTACACGGGACAGATTTTTACTGGGCTTACGTTGGGGACGGCCTATGGTGACTATTCTAAGTCCAAGCTTGACCGGGGTCAACTCCATCTTCGGGGAGATTGACGGGAAAACTGGTCTTACGTCCCTCTAAGGACTACCGGGACAAAGGCTCTAGCCTATAACGACTATTCTAAGTCTAAGCTTGACCGGGGTCAACTCCATCTTTGGGGAGATTGACGGGAAAACTGGTCTTACGTCCCTCTAAGGACTGCCGGGACAAAGACTCTAGCCTATAACGACTATTCTAAGTCTAAGCTTGACCGGGGTCAACTCCGTCTTTAGGGAGATTGACAGGAAAACTGGTCTTACATCCCTCTAAGGACTACCGGGACAAAGGCTCTAGCCTATAACGACTATTCTAAGTCTAAGCTTGACCGGGGTCAACTCCGTCTTTGGGGAGATTGACGGGAAAACTGGTCTTACGTCCCTCTAAGGACTGCCGGGACAAAGGCTCTAGCCTATAACGACTATTCTAAGTCATAGCTTGACCGGGGTCAACTCCGTCTTTGGGGAGATTACCGAGAAAACTGGTCTTACGTCCCTCTAAGGACTGCCGGGATAAAGGCTCTAGCCTATAATGACTATTCTGAGTCAAGGTTTGGTCAACTCCATCTTTGGGGAGTTTTGACGGGAAAATTGGTCTTACGTCTCACTAGGGACGGCCGGGATAAAGGCTCTAGCCTATAATGACTATTCTGAGTCTAGGTTTGGTCAACTCCATCTTTGGGGAGTTTTGACGGGAAAATTGGTCTTACATCTCACTAGGGACGGCTGGGATAAAGGCTCTAGCCTATAATGACTATTCTGAGTCAAGGTTTTAATCTAAAGGGTCGCTCGGGGGATGAAGGTTTTAATCTAAAGGGGTCACTCTGGGGACGAAGGTTTGGTCAAGCCTACACTGCGGGATGGTTGACACATTTTGTTGATACCGGGAAAGAGCCTAGGGGTGACCTTCAAGACTCATTGTGGACAAAAAGGGTCCAAGACTTTGGAAAAATCATTTTGAGGGGAGATCAAAAGCATTTTGCTTGAAACATTGTCTTTGATAAATGATGCCAAATGGCGAAATTTGAAAATGCTTACTTTTGAAGGCAAATCTTTTAACGAAACATGTTTAGTCAAATTTTGGTTTTAACTTAACCGCGAGGTTTATATGCATAAAGTCCTTTTGAGCTTTGTCCATTTCTTACGGGAGTAGAGAAACCTCTTGTTGTCGATGTCGGGGTAGCCCCATGTCCTTGTTCCTATTGATGGCGACGTAGCCCCAATGTCATTGAATGTGTCGGGGTAGCCCCATGTCCTTGTTGCTGTTGATGGTGGCATAGCCCCCATGTCATTGAATGTCTCGGAGTAGCCCCATGTCCTTGTGGAGGTAGCCCCAATGTCGTCCTCCGACTTTTGATGTTGGCGTGGACCCGTTGTCGTCTCGCGGCCTTTGATGACGTTAGGAACCCATCCTTTTTTTAATGACGCACTCTTTCTTTTGCCTAGGCCGCCCTTTCGGGTTTTCAACCTAGCGGGCATCTCTTTTGCGTCTTTTATGGCACACCCTATTTTTTGCGTAGGCCGCCCTTACGGGTTTTCAACCTAGCGGGCTACTTTTTTTGTGCCTTTCCTTTTTTTTTTTTTTTTTCCCATATAAGTGATCCAGCCGACTTGATAGAACGAGGACTTAATATATATTTTGGAGGAGACATGCAAGGGCCTTTATTTAGGCGGGAGAGAGTCCCTTTATTTTGGTGAACAATGTATTATCATGGAACGGGAGGAAGCCCTTGCTCGACAGAATACAAGTGTTTAGCTCTTTCCTAAGATGTAGAGAGAAGAAGACTTGTTGAGACATTTGAAACTTGCCCTAGTTAATATCATCAAATGATTGCTGGAATGGACCATGTTTATTATTAAGTCAAGATTATAACAAGCAATTAGCCTTAACATGTATAAATGTTGTGAGCAATTAAGATTAAGATTCGATCAATGGCAAGATCAAAAGGTGTTTATGGGGAGATTGGTCATTATCTGGGAAATTGGTCATTGATGGGACCAAGGGAAGAGAACCGGGTCATTTTGGGAGGATCGAGGTTGGATGGATTCATTTCATGCTGTGACCGGACCCGAAGGTTGCCTACGTTCCCCTCAGTTTGAGGAGCTCAGGTCGCCGTAGTTCGGCCGTGGGGCCTTCTTTTGCTGGGGTTGGTGTCTTTTCGAAGGATGTTGTTGCTTTGGTGATGTAGATCGCTTTTCTTTGCGATGAACTCCTCGGGATGTTCTTTGAGGTGGACTTTTGCAGTGAACTTGGTGAGCTTTTGAGGTAAACTTCCTCTTTGCCAATATTCATTTGCTTTCCTTTTTTCCATTATCCATTTCTTTCTCTCTTATCATTTTTTTAGAGAGAGGGGAAACATTAGCCCCAACTTGCTATCTTGGACATTGGCTCATTTGTAGCCCCTTGGTGGAATTCTGCCACTTCTTACTTTGACTTTTGAAGATATGGGAAGTCCTTTGCTTGGTTGCGCACGCGCGATCGTGGTTGAATCTTGGTGGTTGAGCTACAACATCCTCGCCTTTTCATTGTGACACGCCCCCAGGTTCCGGGATCCCCTAATAGAACCTCGAACCTGGATGGGAGTGCCTAACGAGAAACAAGAAACTTAACAAGAAACTTAATGACATTTGTTTAACAAATTGACCTGATATATATACTCTAGAGTAAGGAGCTATACTAGCTCACAACACGAGTTCTAGACAAGAAAATTTAAAACCAAACTTAATACATACACAGCGGAAATATGCCTAGCACATAAGCTGGCATCAAGAGTACTATACAAGATGTCTGGTGACAACAAGAACTGAACAAGACTGTCTACCCCAAAATAAGGAGTTACAAAACCCATAATACATCGTCCTCACCAAGTGTAAAAGGACACAAGCCCCAAAATAATCACGACCTGCAAAGCAAGCTCCCAACTATGTCGAGCCTCACTGCGCACTAACCTTCCTTTCCTGGGGGGGGGAAACAAATAAAGGGTGAGATAAATCTCAGTAAGCTATTAGATGCAACTACATGACATGTTATCATGCAATTCAAGTAGATACTCAAGTAATCATTTATCAAGTATCATCAAGTAACAAGTATATGAGAGGATAATCCACTCATCAAGTAGCACATAAGCTAAACAAGCAAGTTATAAGGATATTGCTTCCTTCCTTATTCCTCCCAAGAATACCATTGTTGTCGTAGCTTGTATTACTTTGACAATCACGATCAATAACAGGAACTGATTATTCAGTATATATCAGAAGACCCGGTAACCAGTGTCATTCTCAATATCAGTACTCATGATTATTCACGAGGTGTTCGGGACGGGAATTTAGCATTCACTTAAGTCAGGCTTATTGCTCCAACTAAGGAAGCTATGCCCTTACTATGGCCGGTAGTAAGGGGTCGGGCGGAAATACATAGGAACCCGATTGTCACTTAAACCCCAGCTCTCGCGACAAGCGTGAACCTATACATTTTCGAACAAGCAAGGAGAACCAGCTGGACTCACACAAGAAAGTACAAGTAGATATTTACTTGAACAACGGGAGAAGAACTAATCCAAATGTAGTGGACTAGCTCAACAAGGAACATGCTTCAAGTACTCAAGAAGTCACCTTGTTATCAAGCAACTATATGCAATGTTTGCACATACACAACAAAAACATGTCTCATACACGTTAGTGCTTGTTCATATCACTTTCAAGTTCACTACCATACATATGTATTGGTGTCAAGTCAAGTACAAGATTTTATTATCTTATATTCAAGTCTTAATCCATTTCTATGGATGTTCAAGTCACGTACAAGCTTTTAATGTCTTATACTTCAAGTTATAACTTCCAATCTTTGGACATTCAAACAAGTATAAGAGTTATACATTTACTCTTACCAAATCCCAATCCTATTCTTAGGATGTTCAAGTCTAAGACCTTATGCTAATGCCTCTAAGGTGCACAATCATCGGATTCATAATAAGTATAACACATTAGTGCTTGTTCATAGCACTTTCAGGACATAAAGAAGAGATACTACTCTTATACTTATGTTCTCATTTGAGTTCTATAAGTATTAATGTTCAAGACCAAGTTCTAATGCCCTCAAAAGGTACAATTATACTTGCTAGGACATCTTATACTAAGGCTATATGCCTTAGGAGAGGTAAGGTTTCATCTCCATTTAGTTTGAACAACTATTGTGCAACAGGGGTTTTGGGCGGTCGCCCAACCCCATCCTGGGCGGTCGCCCAAGATCACAATTTCAGAACCAAAATCTCTGCCTTATTGGGCGGTCGCCCAAAACCCCATGGGCGGTCGCCCAAGGCCAAAATCTGCAAAAACCCAATTTCTTCCCAGACTTAGAATTCTCCGTCCCAAGCGTAGGAGTAACTTATTACTAACAATTTAACATACCCAGAAAGCATAAACAAGCCTAAAACCAATTCTTTCATTTCCTTTCATTATTTCACACAGTAGGGTTTTACTCATTTTGTCCCAATTTTACAAGTATCACAAAAATCATCCCAAACATGAAATTAACAATCACAAGTATTGAGAATAACATTTATGCATGTTATTACAAGCAAGGGGGAGCTAATAACTTACCTAGTCAAAATTCAAGTTGACCCAAACTTATTTCTGTTCGGCCTGGAACGCTCTATTCAACGCCACGAATATTAATCCGGGATCGGAATCAAGAACGGAGGGATAATTAAACTCGAGGAGTCGGGAATAGGGAAAACTTTTAACCCTAGGTTATGAAACAGAGGAAGTGTACGAGAAACTTTGAGAATTGCTTTCTCAGTAAAGCAACAACAAACATGATATACTTAAAACTTTCAAAGAATTGCACTTAGGCCCCTCAAGTTTCACTTTTAACAAAAAGACCCCTAAAGTCCAATTTTCACAAATGACCCAAAAGTCAAAACTAAACATTTAACCACCTTAATATTCTAAAGCAGTTAAAACTTTAACCCAAGTAAAACTAACACATAATATGCAAGTTCAAGTATTTAACAAATATGTGAAATATTTAACAAGAAATTCGATGGGTGTTACACATTGTCTCGGGATGCCTTTGATGCGCATCAAGGATTTGTATAGGAAAGGTGTATCGGGTTGTGTATCGGGGTAATGTATGAGGGAAGATTTTCCATTGATGGTTTCTTCATGCCAATTGATCACAACATTTATTCATATCAAGATTAATTGTTTGCATTTGGCACTTTTCATTTGTGTTAGGTCCATTCATCCTTAATGAGTCGTCATTGACTAGTATGCTTAGAAGTCAATTCGTCATTTTGGGGACTTAGCAATCAATTGATAATAACAAGCAAGGCAATTTCAAGAGTAAACATATATTGCAAATAATGTCTCAAGTCTAGTGAGAAAAGAAGGAAAATGACTCTTTTATTTAGATAACTTTGTACATACATGTCCAAGTGCGGAACTCTGTAAAAATAAAAAGACACGGTCCAGAATGGACTCCTTTTTTTTTTCTTTCTAGAACCTACGAGGCTGGAAGACTCACATTTTTTTTTTTTTTTTTAAGGATGGGTTCCCATGAAGCACGATGATCCATTTTCTTCCACAGTTGTTGGAGGGGTTGTCGGCGGCATATTCCATGTCTTCCACGGGGAACTCGGGTTCCATGTCGTTGGGAAAGATGTCGCGAGGCCTCCACTTGGCTTGGCGTTGAAATTGCCGGGGTCGTCTACTCATGAGGGCGAGTTGGGAGCTTGCCTGTTGGCCAAGCCTTTTGGTGATTCCCTTTCAAGGTGCGTAATCTCCGTGCATTGCATTCGGCGAGAGTATGGATTTCCCTGTGATGTAACCGCCTTTGGCCTTCCGAAGCTTGGGCTTCTTCTTGTAGACGGTGTCCCAATTGTTTGATCTCATTGCTCATGTGGAAGGTTGTTTCGAACGCCAATTCGGATGTGGGCTCCTTGGTCAATGCTTCCAGTGGACAGAACCGCGAAGGACTTTTAGCATATTAAACCTCAAGGTGAAATTATAACCATGATTTGAGAAAAATGCTTCATTATCGGATTAGCTTTTTAGGAAAAACTTGATCTTTTATTTTAAGAAAACTTGATCTCCATTTTTTTTTTTGGAAGACACACCTTTGTTTTGAGTGAAAGACTCACACACATTTTTTTTTTTGTAAGCTTTTGACAAGGAAAAAATGGCAATAATAATCTTATTAAGAGAACTGACAATGGACCCAAAATGGTCACCACATGGCATCAACCGGGGAGTCAAGACTTTAACCAAACCTAACGGACATCTTAACCGACTTTTCCTAAAGACTTATCATACGCCCTAAAAGCAACTGGCTCTTCCTAAGGATGAAAACAGACTCCTTCCAAGGGGAGGTTGATAGGAGAGGTTTCGGAACTCCGTCGTTTGCTGTGGCAACCACAACACCATTCATTTCCCAACCCGGGGCATTCGGCCCTTCAGACATTTTCTGTGCCACTGATCTTTTCCAAACGCCTTCCGTCGTTTCGGCTTTGCTGATTTTAGGAACCACCATTTGGGACACTGATTTTGTCAATTTTTCCAAAACAGGCTCTCCCACTTTGGGATTGACAACTCTGTCAACCATGGGATGTTTTTCCTTGGGGCGGACACCACTCCATTTATCGATCATCGGGGAAGTCACAGATTTGAGCATGTTGACGCTCAGGTCATTGGCTGTGTTGGGGGTGTGGGGGCGTCCAAGCTTCCCCTTCTCAATTATTTTCGAGATGATGCGTCTTATGGCGGTGCAATCATTGGTATCATGGCCGTGGTAGTTGTGAAAGGCACACCTTTGGGTCTTGTCTCGACGTTTTTCAAGATTCTTTGGCCGAAAATCTTCGAGGGGCCACATGAGGCCTTGTTTGACCAACCCTTCAAATACTTTGCTTATGGGCATTCCGAAATCCTCAAACTTTGTGAAATGGAGCTTGGCTCGGCCCTTGGATTTTCTTTCATTATTGACCGGAGTGTGGTGGGGATGAGAATCACCGCTACTCAATGCAAAGGGGTGCCCATCGAGTGTCCTTTCAAACTTAGCTTCCATTTGCCTTCTTTTTCCCAACAACGTACCCGACTGAGGTCTAACATGAGGATTCTGTGGAAGTGCATGGGTGTAGGAATACCCATAACCTTGGTTGCTTGCAGGAATATACATTTGAGGCATGCAAGGAGCTTGTGGTCCAAAAGGTCTTGGATTATAGAAATGATACGGGCCACCCCGGAATCTCATCGAAAAATCTGGTGGAGGCAAGTTAGTGATGCCTGGTCGGGTATCCATATATGGTTTAAACAGTGACTGATCTCTGGTGACTTGGTTGATGGCATTGAATCGAGAAGGGACACGATTGGGAAGGTGTTGTGAGTATGATGCTTGAGGCGTAACTGGTGTCAGTGGTTTGCGGGCCTTTTGAGTGGGTTGTGTTTGGGGTTTTATAGGAGGTGTCTTATGGGAGATGTTGGATTTGGGATGAGGCGGAGTGAGGAAGATTTGAGTGAGAGGCTCGTTGTGGACGACGGCATGTTGGGGCGAAGAAATGGAGGTCTCGGTATTTTGATGAGATGGAGGGGGAAATCTTTGGTTACAATCCGGGGGTCGGGTAGCTTCCACCCTTTCATTATGGTTGGTCACCTTGGTGAATGGCCCATCAATTTGAAACAGAGCTGTAACACCTCTTTGCCTCGTCGACTCATCAGACGGAGTTTGCGTTTCACTGTGGCTATCTGTGATGACTTCTTTCTCAGCCCCGGGGGTTTCTGAAGCTTGGAACAACTCTTCGTTCGTTAGGCCATCCGAATTATCCGCGGCGTCATTTCTCAAGCTACTGTCCACTGAAGTGATCTTTCTGAGGTACCGGATCGGAGAGGTTGTAGTGACCGGGGAACTTTCTGACTCCACACGCACCAGTCGGCGACATGATGCTCTCTTCCACTTCATCTAAGCCACGGAAAAAAAAGGTAGTTTAGGCTCGGGTAAACATTGGGTGAACACTTGGGTTAAAGACACACGTGTCTCTATTTAGGATATTTGACCGGGCCGAAGTTGCCTACGTTCCCCTCACCACGAGGGAGGGGGTCCCACGTGATGAGAGGCTCAGGTCACCGTAGTTCGAACGGGTTTAGAATCTTAAGAGGGAAGGACGAACACGACTAATGTCTTAACGAGAATCCATCCAAGGACTTGACTGGCTTCCTAGGGGACTATTCTTAGAATTTAACGGGGATCTTTGCGGGGACCTAGGGGACTTTGCCTAGGGTCTCAACGGGGATCTTAACGAGGGTCTTGAAGGATAACATGGATCCTTCCAAAGACTTAACGGGACTTGACGGAGGTCTTGAAGGATAACATGGATCCTTCCAAAGACTAAACGGGACTAATCAAAAGTCTTGGAGGATAACATAGATTCGTCCAAAGGCTAAACGGGACTATTCAAAAGTCTTGGAGGATAATATGGATCCGTCCAAAGATTAAACGGGACTAATCAAAAGTCTTGGAGGATAACATGTATCCGTCCAAAGACTAAACGGGACTAATAAAAAGTCTTGGAGGATAACATAGATCCGTCCAAAGGCTAAACGGGACTATTAAAAAGTCTTGGAGGATAATATGGATCCGTCCAAAGATTAAACGGGACTAATCAAAAGTCTTGGAGGATAACATGGATCCGTCCAAAGACTAAACGGGACTAATCAAAAGTCTTGGAGGATAACATGGATCTGTCCAAAGACTAAACGGGACTAATCAAAAGTCTTGGAGGATAACATGGATCCATCCAAAGGCTTAGCGGGACTTGACGAAGGTCTTGAAGGATAACATGGATCCTTCTAAAGACTTAACGGGGGTGACACTGGTTAGCGAAACAATGCAATGTATCAAAGACAGGAAGCAAAAACGGAGCAAGCTCATGCAATGCGCAATTAATAAATCATTCAAGTTTACTTAAAACACATTTTTATTCCTAAATGGTTGGAAAAGATTTCTCTTCTTTTTCGCAACTAATCTAAACCCTGGATCAGTGGAGGCCATCACTACGCCTATAGACCCCTCGTTTTTCACCTGTCTTGCACGCTCCCATAGACGGACTATCCCGAGCGAGGGTCCTATAGGGCAAGCGACTTCCACCGAGAAAAAGAAACGAACCTAGGGTCTAGTGCGTCGCAAGGTTCCCAATGCGCGGATCATCCTAATCATGATTAAGCCTCAGTCGGAATCGAGACTTTTTCCGAAGGCTACACCGAAGGCTGCACCGATATTCCGACATGAACTCATTTTGAATGAGACGTCTCAGTCCATGACCATGGCCTTAAGGATGATTAAAATAACTCGTACATTAGGGGTTAACGACACGGTGTCACCCTATCCTTAGCATATGACCTTCGCTAATTGCGGTCATCATTAACGCATGAGTTAAAGGCTGGTTAGGCCACGCTTGCATTTCATCAAGGAGTCACAACTCGGGCGTTAACTTGGACAAAATTAACTTTGGACACGCGTTATGGACGTGGCAACGTGAGCTAGACCAAAAACCAACCAAGGTCACAGTATTTGTGTGTCACGGACAAGTGTGGTTGACTCGGCTCGGAAGGGAAGGTGGAATGGACCCGTGCGCGCATCGAAGGGAACAAGAGCACCCAACGAGCTCATCCTGGCATCCATCCCGGGTTAAAAGGGCATTTGGAACGTGCAAGGTCAAGTGCGCGTAGTGTGAAGCCATTCTATGTTCCCTTTTGAGTCAAAATAGAGATTTTCAATCCGTTTTTTCGATATGATGAGCATGGCATAAGCAAGATATGAAAAAGTATGAACAAGCATGGATTAAACAATTTATACACACAACAAATCAAGGAATATGAACAAACAAAGACCAAAACTTGTACATGTACCAAGTTGTGCACAACAAAGAGTTTTGAATCAAACATTTTGCAAAAGAACAATTTTTACATTGAAACCATTTGTACCAAGTAAGTTGTGCACAACAAGAAGACTCAAGAAATCTTTACAAAAGGGTTATGCACAATGAGGCTTTGGAAACCATTTTTATTGACAAAAGATTATGCATAACCAAGTTTTTTTTTAAATCAAGTTTTGGCCAAAAGAATGAAGGTAATGTGCACAAGTAAGACTGTAAATTTGGAACCTGGACAAGAAGAAGCAGAGGGGCATCCAGAATGTTGCAGCCCTGCACAAAATTGTTAATTTGCAACATTCTGATCCCCTACCCAAAGTAGCCGTACGGCTAAAGCAAGAGGGTGGAAATTTTTCTCAATTTCTCCAACTTCTGATCATCATGCCCCAGTTTATTGTATTTCCAGAATGTATGTACTCAAAACAGTTCAAACAGAAACATCAAACACACACAAATATGCAAGAAGTCAACTAACGGGAACGGGTGTTTGACCCACACAAGAATGCCCCCGAACCTTCTAGAAAGAAGTCCGAAAGCACTCTAATCCCCAGCGGAGTCGCCACTGAAAGGATCCCGCCCCAAAAAACACGAGCACGTTTCAAGGGCGAAATACCAAACCCGGGAACCGGACCAATTTAACGGAGTCGCCACATTTTGTTAATTTTAAACCCAACAAAATGACAAAGGTTTGAGTTCAAAGGTTCGGAGATCAGGTTACAACTTGGGAAGAGTTTTTACGTCCTACCAAATTGCCTCGGACAAAGCCGAGTCTCCCTTGTTAGTTAACAAAAGTGCATGTGTGTGTGTGTGTTTTAACGAAAAATCTTTGTTTTAACTTTTTATTTATCTTTTCAACTGAAAAAGGATTTGTTTGACAAGAAAACAGAAGACATAAGGGCAAAATGGTCAATCTCCCCATACGTCCAAAGTAGCCGTACGGATGGGGAGACCACTCCTGGGATTTTACAGTTTGTTCAAGCAACAGTCCAGTTCCAGGCAGAAACAGAGCATTCTGCTTGAACTGGACCAAACTGTTCTGATTCCAGTTTGTTATTCCAACACAAAACAACATTAACAACTCATTCCTATGCCACTTGATCATCAAATAACCTCCCAAAACAAGAGTTTGGGCATGATCAAAGGCAATCATGGGAGAAAAATGAAAAAGGTGGCCAATATGCCCTTTTGAGCCATAGTGACCATTTGATGAGTAAAGATTGAAACTTTACCATCAAATGGCTCTTCTAGGCAAGATTAATCCTTTAGGGACAAGAACAAACCATAAAGATTGGATCTTTATTACCCAAACTTGGGAATTTTGGGCTAGATCAAGGTGATGAGGATAAAGATTGAGACTTTATCCTCAACATGATCATCATAGCTTAAAATGAGCAAAATGAACAACAAGAGCATCATCCATGACAAGAATGTAAATGAACAATCAACAAGCCATGATCAAACTAGGTTTGAACCTCTTCCACACAAAGTATGGAGGGCACCTTTGATCATCTCATGGCTTGGACTAGGAAATATAAATAATAATAGATATATGTATATTGCTTGAATGGACAAGACTTGCAAGAATGTAAAGGTCAACAATAAATGACAAGATCAAAGATAAATAGAGTTCTTAGATGAAGAGAAGGGAGGGGGAGAAGGTGGCTTTACCTATCTTGGTTTAGGCCAATCTTCCTTTCTCTCTTTCACTCTTTGTTCACTCTTACTCACACTATTCTGAGGTGAATTCGACAGAGTAACCTTAGTTCTAATGTTTCTCCCCCCCCTGAAATGATCAGAAAGGGGTGCTATTTATAGGGACTGAGGGTGCCCAAACCAGCCGTACGGCTAGGCCCCTCTAGTACCCAAAGCATCCGTACGGCTCAGCCTGGCGAGCTTCTGGATTTTTCCAGTTTTATACCAGAGTAGTCCTGGAATTTATAGCTTATCCTAGGGAGGTCCTGGCCTATTAGCTTATCCCTGAAACGGTGCTAAGGCTACCTCTAAGATAGGTCGGTTTCAGATTGGGGTACTTACACCGGCAAGCTTGGATAGATACTTGAAGTTCAAGTGACTGAGTCTCTTGTGCCATAGCCATGAGTTCTCACTGATGTTCTTAGCTACAAAACAAACATTAGTAACACCAGTAATAGTACTTAAATCTACTGCATAAATGTTATCTTTACGTTTGACAGTGAGAAGAGTTTCATTGGAAGCAATGTCTTTCACATAGCAACTGGAAGTAGTAAATACACATTGCATTCCTTTATCACAGAATTGTGATATTGATAGAAGGTTGTGTTTCAGACCATCCACTAGAGAGACCTTCTGTACAGTGACTGCACCTCTCTTGATGGTACCAATAGCAATGATCTTTCCTTTAGCATTATCACTGAAAACTACTAGGGGGCTTGATGCTTCAATAATAACGGCAAGTAGATCTGCAAATCCTGTCATGTGCCTTGAACAGCCACTATCTAGAATCCACAAATCCTTGCTTGCACCAGTTAAGGCCATGAAGCATTCCTGAAATAAAACAGTATGCTTATGGTCCCCCTTATTCTTGGGTCCGAGAGTTAGTTCCTCTTTGGCAACCACATCTGGCCACCACTAGAGGATGTAACCTCAGTGGGTCCAGATAGGTGCTTCAAGAGGCATTCATGAGCCTTGTGACCATAATCAGAACAATTAGAACATCTCACTTGACTGATAGACTATGGAGTTTGTAGAACATCATTCTGTTTAGTCAGTACATCGGCAGAACTGGAGGATTGAGCAGGCACAAACTTAGTAGGTTTAAAGGTGCTAGTGTTGCCTTTCTTTCCATTCTGTTTACCTTTGGCAATTACCTTTTTAGGTACTTGTCCATCGGCAGCAGAGGTTAGACCGGCAGCACTTGCTCTGCTGATGTATTCACCAAGAATACCGTTATCGGCAGACTCAGTATCAGCAACCTTAACATATCTTTGTTTGTGCTTATCATTCCTTTTGTTCTGGTTCTTAGGATACTTCATTGCCACAGCACTGTATATTGGCTTAGCATCCTTATGCACTGAGTTAACAGGACTACATTCAGCTTTCTTATCCTTTTTCTCGGTCGCACAAGTTTCAGTAGAGCTACTGCTGCTGGAATCAAATCCTAACCCATATTGGTCCTTATATGATATTTGGGTCTATAGGATTATTTCAACAGCAACTCTAGATTTTGTGTAAGAATCAACAATCCTTGAGAGATGATTGTTTCTTTTCACAAGATCTTCGATCTGAGCTATCAATACTGCCACTTGACTTTTGAGATCTAGGTTTTCTTTCTTTAGAAGAACAGACTCAAGCTCGTGTCCTTTAAGAACTGAAAGTTCAGACATAAGCGAGCTATTCTCGTTAGAAATTCTTTTGAAATCAGCAGCCATCACTTTATGAACACTACTCAGCTTCTCATGATCAATAAAGAGTTCATCCATTGTCTCTACCATTTCAACTTTAGATATTTCAGGAAAGGGATCTGCTAAAATTTTGGTGGTAGAAGGAATAGGTTTGGGAGAGAAGTCAGGTAGAGAAGAGATGGGTTTAGATAAGCTTTTAGCAATATTGGGATGTTCGGTGAATGAGAATTTTCTTGTCATCGGCAAGGGTTTTGTTTTAGTAACATTGAAGTGAGAAGAGTTACACTGCCCATAGAGGGAGGTTCCCACTTGATGAACCTTGTATCCTATTGGGTTTTCTGCTTTGACGCTCACTTCCTTGAAGTATGGTTGAACTCTTCCAGATGGTACTTCTTTGATTGGAGTTTTTGGCGGTGAGGGATCTCGGTAGATTGGAGTCGGCAAGGATGAAAGATCGGCATCATCTGAATCTAATGCAACGAAACTTACATCGGCATCTTCGTCTGAATCGGTTTCACACCAGACCGGCAAGACTTTTTCTGTGCTATCATCGGCAACATAACTTCGAGACTTTGGATATCTCTTGTTTACTGATTTCCTCACGTATTCATACTTTGGCTGAGGACATTTTGAAGCAAAGTGACCAGGTTTTCTGCAGTTGAAGCAGACAAGATCACCTTTGCTGTTTTTGCCATCAGTAGCACTGGTACTTGGTATGTTGTAGCTTGCTGATTTTTGAAATGGTGGTGTAAAGGATTTTTGTTGCTGGTGACTTTCTTTTTGCATCCTTTTGAAGTCTTTAAACCTCTTGTAGTTTCTGGCGAAGGCGGCAAATTCGTCTTCTTCCATTGTTTGTTCTGAAGGTGTTTCTGAGGTTTTTGAACAGCAGGGTGTTTGATGGGGATCTATAGGAGGGAATTTGGTTGAAGGAAAGGATACCTGAGATTGAGCTGATAGAGACAAGTTTTTGAAATTTTTATCGAGAACGTTAAGTTTTTGCAGTTCTCTCTCATACAAGAACAGACTAGACACAAGATTCTGAATAGAGGTCTTGTTTAAGTCTCTAACTTCTCTAACAGCAGTGACCTTAGTATGATACTCATTTCCTAAAGAGCTTAGAAAACGAATATTAAGATCTTTCATAGTATACACTTTGCCTAATGAAGCATCTAAATTACTTACCTCGCAGAATCTGTCGTAGGCACTTCTGAGAGATTCACCATCTAGTTTCTTGAAAGATTCAAACTCAGCAATTCAGTCGTAGAGTCTGTTGTCTTTCACCTGCTCATCTCCTTCAAAGTATGCAAGGAGTTTGTTCCAGCATTATTGAGCCGTGGAGCACAAGTCAATCAGTTTATATTGCTTGTCGTCCAATCCACATGAGATAATGTGGCACGCCTTTCCATCTAGAGCAACTAAAAGTTTGTCTTCATCATTCCATTCTTTTCTAGGTTTTTCAATAAAGGTTTCATCAACTTGAACATGCGTTTCTTGTTCAGTGTCTTGATCAGCATGAGCAGTCAGCGGAGTGGAGGGAATTGGTCGGTAGGTGGTTGAGACCTTTAGAGGAATGATTGGACCACCTTCTATTACTTGCATTAACCGGTCATCGATTGAGTTCATATACTTTATCATGCGAGATTTCCAGACACCAAACTCATTGACGTTCAACAACGGAATGGTAGTGATGTTGAACGACTGCATGATTTTTCCTGCCATGGTATCGGCAATACAAGCTGCAAAGCTTGGAAATTTCTTTCAAAATTCCAAGCTTTGATACCAATTGTTAGGCCCAATTGGTAGGAAAATAGGCTAGAGGGGGGGGGGGTGAATAGCCTATTTAAAACTTTTCAAGAAACACTTTATAAATGCAAAGTCATTTATCAGTTTGCAAGCTATTATCAGTAAGCGCAGCGGAGAAGATATGACTAAGTTTTAACTCACACTTAAATCGGTAAGAAATGGTTTTCAGAGCTTAGTTTAAACACAAAGTTGTTTCCAAAAGTTCAATGCAGTTTCAAGAGATTGGTCAAAGGAAAATGCAATGAATCAGCATGAACAGTTAGATCAGCTGGTGAGAGATTTTCAACCGGCAAGAATAAAGTAGCTGACAAGAGACACAGAGATTTCGAGAGGTTCACGGTGTAAATACTGCTACGTCCTCTACCAAGTTTGGTCAGAACTTGGATTTGGGTTAAGAGTACTATTAGATATTTCTAGTCTATTACAAGCATGGTTTGCCGGTATACAAAGACTAAGTTCTAGAAATTTCTAATGAATCGTAAAACAAATACTGACCAAGTGTTTTTGAGCGGCAAGTTCAAAAGAACTTATCTCACTCAGGTGGGTGTGTGAATAACTCAATCACAATATTCCTTATATAAGTCTAACTTGGGAATATTAAAAAAGTGATGAGTTTGTGCACGGGTGTATGTCCTATTAATGTCTAATGATTATCTGGACGGAATGTTGAGCTTCAATGAATGCTTCAACAATCAACTCTCTTCAATGCACCAATTTTCACCAACCTTCTTCAATGCTCCAAGTCCTCTATTTATAGAGGGAGTAAATGTCTTGAGTCTTGAGGCTTGTAGAAGAAGGTTTGCAAATTTGAATATCCAGCTGGGTAGTTGAGGAGCATTAAATGCGGTATCTTCAGCATTAATGGCAAAGATATGGAGTACACGCATGCTTGGAAAAGTCTGATGGGTAAAGACCCCTTTGTCTCAACCGGTTACCTGCAAAAGCAAGTAGAGACAGAGTATAGCTAAAAGTAGCTATGTGTCAGACGGCGCAGTAATCACTACACAGCAGGTAAACTACTATTTGATAAAACAGTATGAAAGGACAGGGACAATCAGCAAGGTTGACTTTAAGATGGAACGATGTAACCTGACTGACAGTATAGACTGTCTTTCTTATCGGCATGTTGAGAATGGAGTTGATCGGCAACTTGTGTAGCAAGTTGATCGGCAACTTGTTTACTGGTCTGCTGATTTGCTTCCTCTTGCTGGTTTACCTTGTTTGAAGGGATGTAATACACCTGTGCAGGTCACAAAGAATCCTAAGGGTACGTAAAGAGGTTCTAATAAAATTGGGGGATCCTAAGTGTAGACATGATTGGGATTAAGTAATTCTAGTGTCTAGGAATCTATTTGAACAACAATTTCGGTGGCCCCAGGCGACGGCCTCACCCGTCTTGCCACAAGGCCGGCCGTGCAGGAGACCTCCTCTAACAATTTAATTATTTGCATAACTATAATCATTTTTACTGTTCATGTGGTCAATTCATTCGAACTTTGACCATTATTTTGTGAAAATCTAGCTATTATTATATAATTTTAAAAGTTATTATTGTTTTATTGTTAGAAATAGTATCAATAACATCTTTCAAAATTGCATAGAGATACATAGATTTTCATAAAATTAAGCTTAAAGTTCAGTCAAATTGACCAAAAAAGTCAAACAGTGCACATTGAGCTGGGACGGAGGTAGTATCTTATACTCCCTTCGACCCATACTTATCGCTACTAATTTTCATTTTGGGTGTCTCATACATTTTGCTTCTTACCTAAAATGTTCTATTTTCTCTCTCTTACCCACTCACAACAACTATCCACTAACTTATTTTCCCTCTCCTACCCACTTACAACAATTACTTTTCCAACATATTTTCTAAATTCCCGTGCACTCCCATTTAGTAGCAATAAGTATGGGACAAAGGGAGTAGCCTTTTTTAAAAAAATATTTTAAAATGATAAAAGAAACCATTTGTTATTGTTTTAGATATAAATAAATAATTTATTACCAAATAAATTTCAACTTAAATTTCAATATAAATTAATTATCTTAGCTTTTGAAACTACTTTCCCATGATTTTTTTTACCAATTTTTTATGACAAAAAACTGTGTTAGACGTTCTCACGCGTGAGACGGGTCTCGTTGAGAGACTAATTGGTTTCCCCCCTATGAGCGCGGCGGTGCAAGTCAGTTTCCTCTATCATTAAGACTCGTCTCATGTGTGAGACCGTTTCACACAAGACTTCCTCATTTTTTATTTGTGAAAGTTCACCTAAATAACACTCATTGAAACTTAAACTTATAGTACTATTACTCTTAAAAAATGATGGACACTAAAATTTCAGTTTTTTAGAGAAAATTTCAGAGGGAAAAACTATAAAAATTGCTCTATCCATTTGAGACTAAACTTTCCCAAAATATACCATTTATTCTTTCCTCCGACTTATTGTTATTTGTAAAAAAAAGTTGTAATATTAAGAAGTCGTCTAATTATTATTTCAAAACAGTATCATATAAATTATAATTAAGTTCTTTTAATAAACAAAACTATAATTATGTTTTAGGAGAGAAGGGTGGGTGAGATGACAACGATAGAAAATCTTAGGGTATGAGGAATGAGAAGAGGCAAGATTGGACTTATTAATTAGAGATTGTCTCCCAATTTTAAATTTTCAA
This sequence comes from Campanula takesimana, assembly GCA_026119855.1. Lineage (NCBI taxonomy): Eukaryota > Viridiplantae > Streptophyta > Magnoliopsida > Asterales > Campanulaceae > Campanula > Campanula takesimana. The sequence continues at coordinate 405,791 of JAOWBW010000855.1, forward strand.
ATAGTTAAAAGTTACTATAATAATGATATGATTAAAAACATTAATGACTCTATGTAGAAGTAAAAAAAGGCTACTACATCAATACTTTAGTAGATTAGTAAAAATTTAGTAGGGCAGGGTAAAAAAAGACTAGATGTATATTTTTAACAAAATATATTAGATATATATCAAAATTTATTTTTGCAGATTCATTTGTACAATTAGAAAATGTTATATTTTGACTTGATATTTCTATGCTAACAATTGGTTGATTCAGTAATATTTGAAAAATAAAAGACAGAGGAAAATCATTAAAAACAAATGATATGTATGTAACTACCTTTTCATAACTATTTGGTTATTTAAACTTTTTAGTTTTTTACACAATTTTTTAATTAAAAAATATGTGTACATAGTAGAACCCAGTGTATATGTAGCAATTAATTTGTCTATTAAACTATTAATGCTGGTATTCATTATGTTGGGACTTATTAATGACAGAAAGAGAAATCGAGAAAGGTTTTTTCTTTTTTTTTTTAGGATTTGTAGTAATTATATTTTTGAAAATTAAAATTGAAGCTAATGTACCTAGCAAAAATATATTCTAGGTTAGAGTTTTGGAGGGAAACTAAAATAGAAAAGGGATCTAATGACTTGAGCCTTTATATATATATATATATAGATTAGACTCAATGGAAATCGTTTTTGAAATCGAAAGAGTTTAGGTTCATTGTTCTTAAGGGTTTTCTTGCATTCTTGGAAAATTATGTGGACGTGATAGAAAAGCATAATTTCACTTGAATAGTGAAATTGTAATCCGGCGACCGAACCGTCCCAATTCCTACTTAAGTGAACGAACCCATGTATTGAGATTGATGAATTGATTATTTGAACTCCATAGCATGAGAATAATTGTGAACCCTAATCCGTGAATCCGCTTGTCAATCTTGGAAACAACATTTGCGTTTATTATGCGATTTTAATAGTTAGTTTATTTTAATTGTTTAGTTAGTTAATTTAGTTTAATCAATCAACCAAACTCCCCCTTTTACTTTTCTGTTCTACTTGGTTACGATTTTGTTAATCCATCAAGTATTTATGCTCGACCCCTACTTTGATAAATTACTATAACGGTGACTAGTCCAATTGCTAGGGTAATTTAATGAGAGAGAGATTTTCTACATCAGTAGCACATGTGATTCGACGGTTATGCATCACTAATGATGTCATGACGACGTCAGTCTGTTTGCACCCGAGAAGATACCCGCTCGCCTTTTTGATTTGAGAGTCGCCACCATGTTGTTGAACGGAACACGGACCGTGAGATTCTTGAGTTCGGGGGTTAAGTTATGGATTGGGAAGGTCAAGGAGCACCCAATCCACCCAATCTAGGATTGGTCTTGCTTAGGTGTTTTTTAATCAAATAAAGAACAAGTAATTAAAGCAAGTAAAGCCAATAATTAATTTCTTAATTATTGGAATGTCGGATCATGTGCTTCGAGACCATCTCCATGGATTGGAGAGGCTCTAGGCCGATACTTTTGATGGGATTACACTACTCTAAAACAAATAAGGAGATGAGAAATAGAGATTAAAAGCGTAGGAGTTTACCTAATGCGTTCTTGAGATTCCAATTGATGGTCTTGACTAATTTTGACTTGAAAAGATGAGTTTTTGGTGGTGTTTTGGTGTGAAGGAGGAATAAAAATGGGATTATTGTGAGAGAGACTGATTAGAGAATCGTTAACCTCTATTAGGATGACTTTGGAACCATTAACTAGCATTAGGAGAGTCTAGGGTAAAAGACTCTTTATTTATAGGCTTAGATTGCTTAGGGACCAAGTAGAGAGGTTTAATTAGGTAAGGAAATCAGTAGGAAACCTCCAGGAAGTCTCCTATTAGATATTCCCCGGATTAGGAGAGATTTGGTGAAGAAAGAGGTCGAAACGGAGAAGGAAACTGCAAAATACTCGAATCTGGAGGAGATCCCTCGTACAAGAGATCGATCCCTCGTACAAGAGATCCGATCTCTCGTAGAGAGATTGAGGTGCAGATTTACAGTTTTGCCCTCCTCAGCTGTTCCGTTAGTCAGTTAAGCCCAGAAATAACAGAATCAGTCAGAAACTTAACAAAACATGATGAAACTGACGAGCTTTCATCAAAACACGAAGGCGAGACACAAGAGTAGTGTAATCATAAATTTGAGTTCAAAATGGGGTGTCTACAGAGCCCCTCGGCGATGATACTTATGTAAGAAGTAACGTCGTCGATAGAAAAGACACCATTTAGAACTTTAGGTATGGTCGTGCTAGAAAGCTGCCTACGTATCCCCCGGAAAAGAATCAGACCAAACGTAGTTCGACTCTGAAAACACGAAAAAACAGTGGTTTTAGGTATTTTGGAAATCGTTTTGAAAGCAATATTGCGGTAATTAAAGTTTAGAGTTTAGAGAGTAACCCATACTGAGGAATCAATGTCCTTGACCCAATTCTGAATATGCCCTATGTTGTTGACGGAGCGTCGCGGTTGACGGTGTTGCTGGTGCAGACTGTGTTGAAGTTGCTGGGGAATATCCTCAATCAATGCTCCTACATTGAGAGTACTGGATATTATCCTCTTTTAATATTTGATTGAAAGTACTGGATCCCTGGATGTTCTCTTTCAATAGCTGATCGAAAGTACTGAACATGTCCTCTTCCAATTCCTCATTGAAAGTACTGGACGGTTTTGATATAGATGTAGACTTCTGAATGTCCTCATCAATGGTTGATCGAACGTACTGGACATTATCCTCTTCCAATGCTTTACATTGAAAGTCCTGGATGCAGAAACTTTGAATTTGATGTTGATCTGTAGACTTCTGAATGTCCTCGTCAATGGTTGATTGAACGTACTGGACATTATCCTCTTCCAATACTCTACATTGAAAGTCCTTGATGCAGAAACTCTGAATTTGATGTTGGTTTGTAGACTTCTGAATGTCCTCGTCAATGGTTGATCGAACGTACTGGACATTATCCTCTTCCAATGCTCTACATTGAAAGTCCTGGATGCAGAAATTCTGAATTTGATGTTGATTTGTAGACTTCTGAATGTCCTCGTCAATGGTTGATTGAACGTACTGGACATTATCCTCTTCCAATGCTCCTACATTGAAAGTCCTGGATGCAGAAATTCTGAATTTGATGTTGGTTTGAAGACTTCTGAATGTCCTCGTCAATGGTTGATCGAACGTACTGGACATTATCCTCTTCCAATGCTCTACATTGAAAGTCCTGGATGCAGAAATTCTGAATTTGATGTTGATTTGTAGACTTCTGAATGTCCTCGTCAATGGTTGATTGAACGTACTGGACATTATCCTCTTCCAATGCTCCTACATTGAAAGTACTGGATGCAGAGGTGTCTGAATGCTGTGGGGATTGTCTGATCGCTGTTGAATTTTCTTTGAGCACGGATTGGTTCTTGTACCTGTTAATACAACAAGTAGAACCTCTTCTAGCAAGTACGTTAGCTTTGATTTTAGTTTATAATTGGACTCATGTGGCGGTGACAAATTTATGTGTGTGCCCGGTCGATCAACCTTGGTGTAAGTAGTGTGAATAGCATGGATTCACGATGAGATGTTTATTAGTGTTGAACTGTATGTGTTGATTTGTGTGTGTGTGCGGGGACCTGTTTTGACAAGTTGAGACCTAATCAGGTTTTCTGCAGAGATGATGTGCCATGGGGTTTCTCTGATGGTTCTCTCATGTGAGACTCGTTTGCCTTGTGCAAAATGATCCGTCCAGATCGTTCCTTTAGTCATGTTGTGTCAAGGGAGACAACTATTTGTCTGACAACCAATGATGTGCAAGCTCTAAGTAGGTCGAGCATACTTTGTTGACAACTCTAGAGTTCCATGTCCGAAAGTCTCATGTGAAGGTGATGAGAAACATTATCTATTCCCCAAAGTTTATCTCATGCTTTGGTCTAAGTCAAGCCCCAAGAATCTTGTATGTTGTAGATGACTTCGTGAACAGGCTTATGAGGTTGTTTTGATTTGAAAAAGAGTGCTCTCCCGCTTGATTGAATTGAGGAAAGAGGAAGGTTGAAGAAGAAATGATTTGAAGAATGTTCTCCCTATATTTTTATTATTTTATTTTTTTTGTGACGCACCCTGATTTTTGCCTAGACCGCCCATTCGGGTTTTCAATCTAGCGGGCATCTCTTTTGCGTCTCTTTTCATTTATTATTTTTTTTGTGACGCACCTTGATTTTTGCTTAGACCGCCCTTTCGGGTTTTCAATCTAGCAGGCATCTCTTTTGCGTCTCATTTTTTTTTTGACAAAGTATGTACTCGAAGATGACTCAGAGAGGAGAGGAGAGTAGCTTTGTCTCTTATTGGGGGAGAGACATGCGAGATTTTTGGGTTTGGATGTATTAGGCATTTTAGCTATCGACTTGGATTTTGGGAAGTGTATTCCAAGCATCGACTCAGTAAGGATAACGCACATTTTAATGAGAGTTAGAGGCGAAGAGGATAGCCCCTAGTGCGGATTCACTTTGACGAGTTCGTATATCTTGAATAGGAATTAGAAGGGGACGGAAAGAATAAAAAGCCTCTAGCCTTGATGCTTGAATTTCAAAGAGAAGTGTATAAGAGAGGAAGCCCCTAGACTCGACAATGAACGCTACTTGGCTCAAAGTACTAGAAAGATAGTTCTACCTTTAATGGACCCTAGTATTTATTTTTTATGTCTTAAGTGTTTGTTCAATTATTTTGCAAGTGAATCATCTAGAAATGTGTTGGCAAGTTTTGAGGAGAAGGCCTAATCATTAATGCGCCCTTCGGATTTCTTCATGGATGATGGAGACGATCTTCAAGTTAAAAGTCTCATTTTTTCTTCATTTGGATTTAATCTTCATTGTAGGAGGAGATGAGAGGCCTCCTTTTTTACTTCATTATGTGTGGTTGAAACTTCTTCTTTGTGGGGCTATGAAAGCTTGAGAGTTTTTTTTTTTTTTTTTTGACTCTCAAAGCTTGAATTGAGTAGCCCCACTTTTGTTTGGGAATGATAATGCCTTTGACTTTCTTCCATTGTGGTCCTTCGACTTCTGCCATGAGCGCGGTGGTAGTAATGTGTAGCCCTTAGGCCTTCTTCTCAAAACTTGTTTAGACATTTCTATTATCAATTGCAAGTTTTTAGATTAATGACATTTATTGTTTGCGGATCCCTTTCATGAATTAGAGAGATATTCAAAAGGTATAAAAACCTTAGAGTAGCGTATAGGAATAAGAAATGACTTTTATTGATAACTAGAATTCAAAACAGACTCGATAGTTTAGTTGACACAAACTAGAGAAGGAGGGAGAGATGGACTAGAATGACAGAACGACTCTTCGAGTTTATACTAGTAAATTAAAACCTATTCTATTTCTAAGGAGAAAGGGAGAGGATAGTTGTAGCCCCAAAGTGGTAAGGCTTTGTCTTCTTCAACATGGTTTGTTAGGGAGCGGGTTGGTGAGGATATTTGGCGCTTCAAGTTCCTTGTTGTCAATGAGATCTTGAATCTCTTCCCTCAAGTGGTAACAAGAGTTGGTGTCATGACCGGTAGCTCCATGGAACTTGCAGAAGAGGTGATGAGCATGATGAGGAGGAAGTTCTCTTGGTGTAGTAGGGGGATTTCTTGGTTTGATCTTTCCGGCTTCCACTAGTATGTCGAAGAGTTCACCTTGAGTGATCCATTCTAGCTTGTCATAGTGTCTTTCCTTCTTCTCTCTTTTGGGAGGGGGAACGGCGGAGTAGTTGCCTTTTCCTTGTTTGTTGAAAGCTATGGCATTGACGGAGGTTTCTTTGTTGGATGGACCTTTGTGTTCGTAGCGATAACTACTACTCTTTCTTTTAGACTTAAGGAGGTCATCGATCCTCATTCCGGATTCGTGGAGCTCATTGAAGCTAGGAAAGTAATTACCGGCAAGTTTATCTTGAAATTCCTCACAGTGACATTGGAGGAAGATGTGGATTTGTTCTTTAAGACTAGGTCTTTCAACAATTTCTGTAAGCTTGAGCCTCCACCTTCTAGCAAATTCGACAAAAGACTCATTTGGGTATTGCTTGGTTTGCTCAAGATCCCTCCAAGTAGGGCGGTATGTAGAGTTGTCTTCAAACTGCCTTTGGAACACTCGACATGCTTCTGACCAATCAAGCCTAGTGGATATTGGAAGCGACATGTACCAATCTCTTGCGGCACCCTCTAAAGTTTGAGGAACACTTTGGGCTAAAATGTTGTCATCGACACCCATCGGTAACATGGCCCAAGTATAGGTTTCAACATGAGCTCTGGGACAAGTGGTATCGCGCCCCGCACCCGTGGTCCTACTTGGACCCACGCTCGGGACACGCACGGAAGACGTCATAAAACATTTCAGGAAAAATTTTCGAAATGTACTTTCATAAAAGTTTCATATAACCAAACACATTTACTTGAAACTTGATTTCATTTCCACAAACAAACTTTCACAATCCAATGTACTTAGCCATAAGGCTTACACACTTTACTTACAAATTTACAACTCACCAACATGTTCCAAAAATAGGTGATACAAAGATGAAGTCACGGGTACACTACCCAAAAGGTTATACATTTACATAATGTAGCCTTTTCATACCAAATTTACTTTCCCAAAATGTCTTACCCAAAATCACCACCTCGACGTCCTCCCTTGTGAAATGACCTATCCCCTGGGCTCTCCTTTATCTAAAACAGTAAACAAATAAGGGTGAGAATGAATCTCAGTAAGCTACTAAAATGCAACTACGTTACATGCTGAAATGATACTCGGAATTGAACAATGTCAATAAATATCCACATAGCACATAACATGAGAGGCTCCCTATCGCCAACCGTCCCATACCAGTTGGAAATAACGACCAACTCATCATACCACACATAAGGCGGAAATAAACACTCATACGTGGATACTGAGCCAATGTTCTCGAATCAAACATATAACCATCTGAGAGGTATCAACTGAGAAGCACTAAAGGGCTTAAACCGGTTCATGAACCAAACGACAACAACAACAACAACAAGAGGGGGAAAATGACACATAGTCATAACCCAAACGGTGACTAAACTCACTCAAAGGAGAGCTAGCTCAGACCCAATCCGTGGCCCAAGGAAGGGGGTTAAAAATGGGAAACCAATGGTAGAAGTCTTACAATGAACTTGGCTCGTGTGCCATTATAATCCCTACCACTGCCCGACTTTACAACAAGTACCAGCTGGACTTCCAAACGAGCATAGTAATGAATACTTGCTTAAACAACAACCATGAGCAATGATTCCAAAGTGGGGAATCAATCCAAACACATCACAAAGATGAACCAATCCAATCCACATCAAAAGATGTTCACCCAAATCCAATTAACATTTAGTCAAATTCCACAACACATATGTTCACAAATGAACCAATTTCAAACACTAGGGTGTTCCACAACAACCCTCTAGGTACTCTAGGATATCACCTAAGACCTAGACCAAGCTTGAACTTTAAATCACTTGAAATGGAACAACTCCATTTTTCAGCAACCCTGGGCGGTCGCCCACACCAGCCTGTGCGGCCGCCCAAAACACTCTGCCCCAAGACAAAAACTTTCCAGATAAGTGTGCGGCCGCACGCCCTATTTGGGCGGCCGCCCAACACACTCGTCAGGCCCAAAACTTGCTAATTTTACTCCTTTCGTTTCACCGTCCCAAAAGTACGAACCAACATCTATCTTACCAAACAAAATTCAACCAAACTGAGTTATACAACACAAATATGACTTCTTTACACAACCAACATCAACTTTCCAAATACTCCCTTTGTCCCAAAATTACAAGTATCACAAATATCATTCAAATCACAAAATTAACAAGTACTAGTATCAAGTATAACATATATGACCATTTTAATATTTAAAGGAGAATTAGTAACTTACCTATTTCCGAAAAAGTATCGCTGAAATAAGTTTTGTTCGGATAGAAATGACCTATTCAACGCCCTGATCATTTTTATATAATTAGTTTTTAAAACAGATAAGTAAATAAAAAGAATTAAATCGAAATAGGTTGAACTTACCTTTTTCTCCTAACCCTAAGAGAAACGTAGAGAATGTTCTGGGAAAATATAAACACAGAGAAAGAAAGAGGCAACTTGATATAAGAGGATTTTTACCCAATTTTCATACTTTAGTCACCCAAGTTTCATTTTTAACACTTAAGCCCCTAAAGTTATAATTTCACAAAGGACCCTAAAGTTTCAACTTAATCAATTAACTTCTTTAACCATTATTACTACTAACCAAATAAATAACAAAAATAATCAAGTAAGATGTGCAAATCATAAAATATGATGCAATACATAAAATGCACACATAAGTCAAATAAAAATTCCCAAAAATATAAAATAAATAGGGACGGGTTTTTGGGGTCGTTACAATCACTCCCCTTAAATAAAATTCGTCCCGAATTTTAAAATAACTTACCAAATAAATCAAACAACCAAGGATATTTCCTCTCCATTTCATCTCGAAGCTCCCAAGTATACTCCTCCACATTATGGTTCCTCCACACAACTCTAACAAGAGGAATACTTTTAGTTCTCAATTCTTGAACTTTAGAATCAATCACCTGAACTGGATGCTCCTCATAGGACATACTGGGTTCAATATCTTCAGGTATCTCAGATAACACATGAGATGGATCATACACATACTTTCGAAGCATAGAAACATGGAACACATTATGAATCTTGTCAAGAGTAGGAGGTAACGCAAGACGATAAGCTCGATCTCCAACTCTTCCCAAAATCTCAAAAGGTCCTACAAATCTCGGAGCAAGTTTACGTTTCTTCCCATATCTCTTAATTCCCACCTTTGGTGAAACTTTCAGAAACACAAAATCACCATTTTCAAACTCAAGGTCTCGCCTCCGGTGATCAGCATAACTCTTCTGACGACTCTGAGCAATAGTCAATCGATCCCGAATAAGCTTAACCTTCTCAACTGAGTCATTAACCATATCAATACCCCAAATCTTTGCTTCCCTAACTTCATCCCAACAAATAGGTGAACGACACTTTCTTCCATACAATGCTTCATAAGGAGCCATCCCAATACTCGATTGAAAACTGTTGTTATAAGCAAATTCTACGAGAGGCAAATGAATATCCCAAGAATCTGCAAAATCAACTGAACAAGCTCTCAACATATCCTCAAGAATCTGAATGGTCCTTTCTGACTGGCCATCTGTTTGAGGATGAAAATCAGTACTGAATCTCAATTCTGAACCCAAAGCCTTCTGAAATGCTTGCCAAAACTGAGAAGTGAATCTAGGATCACGATCAGAAACAATGCTAACTGGAACTCCGTGCAACCTCACTCTCTCATTAATGTACAAGGTAGCAAGCCTTTCCATCGAATAGCCAATCTCAATAGGTAGGAAATGAGAAGACTTTGACAATCTGTCTACGATCACCCAAACTGCATCATGCCTTCTTCGAGTACGAGGTAACCCTGTCACAAAATCTATAGTAACATGTTCCCACTTCCATTCCGGAATCTCTAATGGTTGAAGCAAACCTGCGGGTCTTTGATGTTCAGCTTTCACTTGTTGACAAGTCAAGCACTTCGACACATAATCCGCTATTTCCCGCTTCATGTTGTTCCACCAAAACCGTTGCTTCAAATCTTGATACATTTTGGTACTCCCAGGATGAATAGTATACCTCGACTTATGACCTTTCTCGAGAACTTGGAGTTTAATCCCATCAACATTAGGAACACACAATCGACCTCTGAAAGTCAATACTCCTTCAGAACTGAGAGAAAAGTCTTCAAATCTGCCATCTTTGATTTTTCCCATAATCTTCACTAACTCGGGGTCATCTTTCTGAGCATCCTTGATTTGTTGAATTAAGGTTGGCAATATTCTGATATTCGTAAATATAGTCCCATGCCTCGACTCATAAGGACACCAATCTCGAGCATCTTCTAACATCTTCCATTCCCGTATCATCAATGAAGCTACATAAGACTTCAAGCTAATAGCATCAGCTACCACATTCGCCTTGCCCTGATGATAAGAAATGGTGCAATCATAATCCTTCAACAGCTCCATCCATCTACGCTGTCTATTATTCAACTCTTTCTGGGAGAAAAGATACTTAAAACTCTGATGATCTGTGAAGATCTCAAACTTTGCTCCATATAGATAATGCTTCCATTTGTGTAACGCAAAAACAATAGCTGCAAGCTCCATGTCATGGGTTGGATAATTCGGCTTACTAGGAGTTAACTTCCTTGAAGCATACGCAATTACCTTCCCACTTTGCATTAGAACACACCCCAAGCCTTCTTTTGAAGCATCACTATAAATCACCAATTCATCATTCCCATTAGGCAGTGCAAGAATAGGAGCGGTGGTCAACCTCTTTTTCAACTCTTCAAAACTGACTTGACATTTGTCATCCCACACATATGGCACATTCTTTTGAGTCAACTGAGTCAATGGTGTTACAATTTTAGAAAACCCTTCAATGAATCTTCTGTAGTACCCAGCTAACCCCAAGAAAATTCGAATTTCTGTAACCGATTCTGGCCTCTTCCAATTCACAATAGCTTCAATTTTTGATGGATCAACAGATATACCTCTATTAGAAACCACATTTCCCAGAAAAGAAACTTCATCGAGCCAAAAAGCACATTTACTGAATTTTGCAAACAACTGCTTCTCCCGAAGAATAAATAGAACCATTCGCAAGTGTTGCTCATGTTCTTCCCGAGACTTGGAATAAACCAGGATGTCATCAATAAACACAACCACAAAAAAATCAAGATAAGGATTGAAAACCCGATTCATCATATCCATGAAAACAGCTGGAGCGTTTGTTAACCCGAAAGGAATAACAAGAAACTCATAATGACCATACCTACTACGAAAAGCAGTCTTAGGAATGTCTTCTGAGTGAATCTTCAACTGATGAAACCCACTCCTCAAATCAAGCTTCGAAAAGACAACTGACCCTTGGAGTTGATCAAATAAATCATCAATGTGAGGCAAATGATATTTTTTCTTTACAGTCACCTGATTCAGTTTTCTATAGTCGATGCATAGTCTCAAGGACCCATCTTTCTTCTTTACAAATAACACAGGAGCTCCCCAAGGTGATACACTGGGTCGGATGAAACCCCTATCAAGCAACTCTTGCAATTGAACTTTCAACTCCTTTAATTCAGTTGGAGCCATTCTGTAAGGTGACTCAGATATCGGGGTAGTACCTGGAAGTAAGTCAATACAAAACTCGATCTCCCTATCAGGAGGCATAGAATACTCAGTAGAGAACACATCAGGAAACTCTTTCACAATATGCATATCATCTAGTTCAGGCAACTTTTTAGTAGTATCCAGAACACTAGCCAAATACCCCGTACAACCACGATGCAACAACTTTCTAGCTTTCACATAAGAAATAATACGAATTCCCTTACCCAAAGGAACAGCCTCAAAAGTAAATTCAGGCACATCAGGAATAGAAAATGTAACCACCTTTTTATAACAATCAACTGAAGCATGGTATTTACTCAACCAATCCATTCCCAAGATAATATCAAAATCTTGTAATGGCAAAACAACTAAATCAGCAAATAAAACATGCTCCCAAATATGCACATCACAGCCATGTAACACCTTATTAGTCACCAAACACTCCCCTATTGGAGTAGACATTTCTAACACATAAGGTCGAGATTCAGAAGAAACATGCAATCGAGAAGCAAAATGCACAGTCACATAAGAATGCGAAGAGCCAGGGTCTATAAGTGCTCGTACCCTCAAACTAGACACAAAAATTATACCTCCTATCACGTTAGAAGAATTTGAAGCCTGTTGTTGATTGATAGCAAAAACATGACCTTGCACCTTAGGCTTCCCTGAGGCATCCCTCTTCTGACCCTGAGACGATCCTGCTCCACTCCCATATGGTACAATCCTTGCTCTTGGACAATCCTTCTGAAAATGGCCAAGCTGACCATAATTCAAACACTTTCCTTGCTTCTTCCAACATCGCTCTTCAGTGTGCCCTTCCTTCAGACAGTAATTACATATTCTTCTACTTTGATTTCCCGGGGTGTTACCTTGATTTCTGATAATTGGTTGCCCTTGCGGTTGACTTCTAAATTGTAATGATGCTCCCTGACCTACTCGATTATCACCACGCTGTGGTTGAGGTCTTCCTTGCCTTCCTGTACCTGCCAATTCAATTTTCCTCTTCTGTTCTTCTATATCATGTTCCACCTGATATGCTCTATCAACAGCATCTTGGAAATCTTGCAACTTATGAGATACTAGTTGACTTCGAATCATAGTTTTCAAACCCTTTACAAATCTAGTTGCCTTCCTTTCCTCAGTTGCCACCAAGTGAGTACAGTACCTGGATAACACCGTGAATTTGGATGTATACTGAGCCACAGACATAGTATTCTGTTCCAAGTTAAGAAACTCCATTCCCTTCTTGTCTTGATCTACCCGAGGAATGAAATGTTCCTTGAACTTTCTCAGAAAATTCTCCTAAGTATAGGGTACATGATTCTCATCCCAATTTGCTTTCAAAGCTCTCCACCAGTGCTCAGCAGCTCCACTCAGTTTATAGGTAGCAAACCTGACTTGTTCTTCATCAGTACATCTCAAGACATCAAATATTTTCTCCATCGACTCTATCCACCTCTCGACCTTTATTACCTCTGGTTCTCATTCATAACCCATTGGTTTCATCTTCAGAAACTGTTCTAACCCATATCTCGGAGGTGCTTGTTCTCCTCCTTGCCTCTGATCATTTAAAGTTTTCATTGCTGCCTCGAACATCCCTTGAAACATGATTCAGGCCTCTTCTCTGGCATCCCCTTGCCCTGAATAGCCAGCCTGATCTCCTTCAGTTTCACCCATTTTCAATAAGTACCTGCATAAGACACTCAACGTTACTCACTCTATACACAACTACCCTCCTAGGTCACTTAGTCATTCTAGACCATCTACAACCTAGCTCTGATACCAACTGTCGCACCCCACACCCGTGGTCCTACTTGGACCCACGCTCGGGACACGCACGGAAGACGTCATAAAACATTTCAGGAAAAATTTTCGAAATGTACTTTCATAAAAGTTTCATATAACCAAACACATTTACTTGAAACTTGATTTCATTTCCACAAACAAACTTTCACAATCCAATGTACTTAGCCATAAGGATTACACACTTTACTTACAAATTTACAACTCACCAACATGTTCCAAAAATAGGTGATACAAAGATGAAGTCACGGGTACACTACCCAAAAGGTTATACATTTACATAATGTAGCCTTTTCATACCAAATTTACTTTCCCAAAATGTCTCACCCAAAATCACCACCTCGACATCCTCCCTTGTGAAGTGACCTATCCCCTGGGCTTTCCTTTATCTAAAACAGTAAACAAATAAGGGTGAGAATGAATCTCAGTAAGCTACTAAAATGCAACTACGTTACATGCTGAAATGATACTCGGAATTGAACAATGTCAATAAACATCCACATAGCACATAACATGAGAGGCTCCCTATCGCCAACCGTCCCATACCAGTTGGAAATAACGACCAACTCATCATACCACAAATAAGGCAGAAATAAACACTCATACGTGGATACTGAGCCAATGTTCTCGAATCAAACATATAACCATCTGAGAGGTATCAACTGAGAAGCACTAAAGGGCTTAAACCGGTTCATGAACCAAACGACAACAACAACAACAACAAGAGGGGGAAAATGACACATAGTCATAACCCAAACGGTGACTAAACTCACTCAAAGGAGAGCTAGCTCAGACCCAATCCGTGGCCCAAGGAAGGGGGTTAAAAATGGGAAACCAATGGTAGAAGCCTTACAATGAACTTGGCTCGTGTGCCATTATAATCCCTACCACTGCCCGACTTTACAACAAGTACCAGCTGGACTTCCAAACGAGCATAGTAATGAATACTTGCTTAAACAACAACCAGGAGCAATGATTCCAAAGTGGGGAATCAAGCCAAACACATCACAAAGATGAACCAATCCAATCCACATCAAAAGATGTTCACCCAAATCCAATTAACATTTAGTCAAATTCCACAACACATATGTTCACAAAGAAACCAATTTTAAACACTAGGGTGTTCCACAACAACCCTCTAGGTACTCTAAGATATCACCTAAGACCTAGACCAAGCTTGAACTTTAAATCACTTGAAATGGAACAACTCCATTTTTCAGCAACCCTGGGCGGTCGCCCACACCAGCCTGTGCGGCCGCCCAGAACACTCTGCCCCAAGACAAAAACTTTCAAGATAAGTGTGCGGCCGCACACCCTCTTTGGGCGGCCGCCCAACACACCCGCCAGGCCCAAAACTTGCTAATTTTACTCCTTTCGTTTCACCGTCCCAAAAGTACGAACCAACATATATCTTACCAAACATAATTCAACCAAACCCAGTTATACAACACAAATATGACTTCTTTACACAACCAACATCAACTTTCCAAATACTCCCTTTGTCCCAAAATTACAAGCATCACAAATATCATTCAAATCACAAAATTAACAAGTACAAGTATCAAGTATAACATATATGACCATTTTAATATTTATAGGAGAATTAGTAACTTACCTATTTCCGGAAAAGTATCGCTGAAATAAGTTTTGTTCGGGTAGAAATGACCTATTCAATGCCCTGATCATTTTTATATAATTAGTTTTTAAAACGGATAAGTAAATAAAAAGAATTAAATCGAAATAGGTTGAACTTACCTTTTTCTGCTAACCCTAATAGAAACGTAGAGAATGTTCTGGGAAAATATAAACACAGAGAAAGAAAGGGGCAACTTGATATAAGAGGATTTTTACCCAATTTTCATACTTTAGTCACCCAAGTTTCATTTTTAACACTTAAGCCCCTAAAGTTATAATTTCACAAAGGACCCTAAAGTTTCAACTTAATCAATTAACTTCTTTAACCATTATTACTACTAACCAAATACTCCCTCCGTCCCTATTTACCTTACAAAAATTGCCATTTTGAGTGTCCCTATTTACATTACAAAATCCCAAAAAGGAAACTTTTAAACATTTTTTTAATAGTGGGACCCACTTGTCATACTCACAATGTAACGACCCCAAAATCCGTCTTTATTTATTTTATTTTATATTCCTGAGAATTTTAATTTAAAATTATGTGCGCATTTTATGTGTTGCATCATATTATATGAATTGCACATCTTATTTGATTATTTGTGTTAGTTGAACCTTAGGATTTTAGTGACAATTGTAACTTTAGGGGTTTATTTGTTAAAAGGAAAGTTAGAATGACCAAAGTTGAGAACGTGGGGTGAAAATTTTATTAAAACATGATGACCTCCCTCCCTCTCAGTCGACCTCACCAATTTCTTAAAACAACTTTCCCAAATTTTTTCTTGTGACTCCATGGATGCACAACAAGGTAAGGTTTTTGTTTTGTTAATTTTCCTTCTTTTAATATATTACTCCATTTTCAAATCTAATTATATAATAATGATCAGGGTGTTGAGTAGGCCATTTCTAACCGATCAAATAATATTTTCTCGATACTTTTCCGGAAAGTAAGTAAGTTACTAATCCCCCTTTTAAATGTTAAAATGGTCATATATATGTTACATATGCTATATGTGTTGAAAAATCATGTTTTGAATAGTTTCTTGATACTTGTAATTTTGGGACGGAAAGAGTAGTACAAGTATTGGTTTTAGTTTGGTGTTAGAGTTGTCTAAGGCTGAATTTGTAGCTTGGGTGAAGTTACAATTGTTGTGTGTTATAAGTATTAGTACTTTTGGGTCGGTGAGATGAAGGGAGTATTTTTAACAGCCAAAATTTTGCTCCAGGCTTGATTACACGACTCGTGTAAGGGTACACGAGTCGTGTAGAGGAAAATTCTGAAAGGGAGAATTGTTACACGAGTCGTGTACTGATACACGACTTGTGTAGAAATTGTTACACGAGTCTGAAATGGAGAAATTGTTACACGAGTCATGTAAGGTTACACGAGTCGTGTAGAGACCAAATTCTGCACTTGTACATTTTACGTGCAATCTTCCGGAGCCCATAACTTCTTCATCCGGACTCCGTTTTGGTCGTGTAAACTATCGTTGGAAAGCTCTTCTCGAGTACTACACGATGGGTTGGTTTTTCAGTTGGGTTTTGATTTTTATAGTACGGAAATCCAGTAGGTGTTTAGTACCAAAAAGAGTATTAATGGTTCATTATGGTAGAGTTGGTCTTTTGTGATCAAGTTTGAATTGATGTGATCGTTTGGATTGATTGGGTGATGAATTAATGTTAATATTGTGTACACTATTATGAAAACGTGTTTACTTCTCTATGATGAGCTTGTGTGGTTCCCTACTTCGGAATCATACCCCGTTTGTTGTTGAAGCAAGTTTTCTTTGCTTCGTTTGAGCCTAAAGTCCAGCTGGTACTTGTTGTGAATCGGGCAATGATAGGGATTATAATGGCACACGAGCCAAGTTCATTATAAGGCTACTATCATTGGTTTCCCAATTTTAAACCCCTTCCTTCGGCCAAAGGTTGGGCACTTTGGGTTATGACTCTGTGTCATTTTCCCCGTTGTTGTTGTTGTTTGGTTCCGGAACCCGTTTCAGCTCTTCGATGCTGCTCAATTGATGCCTCTAAGATGGCTATTGTTTTGGTTTAAGAACCTTGGCTCAGTATCCACGTATGAGTGTTTATTTCCGCTTTATGTGTTGTATGATGAGTTGGTCGTTATTTCTAACCGGTATGGGACGGTTGGTGATAGGGAGCCTCTTATATTATGTGTTATATGCTATATGATTATTTGGTGACATTGTTACTTTATGTTTATCATATTAGCATGTAATGTAGTTGCATTTTAGTAGCTTACTGAGATTTTTTCTCACCCTTTATTTGTTTACCGTTTTTGATAAGAAAGAGCCCAGGTGATAGTTCACACACAGGGAGGACGTCGAGAAAGAGATCTTGGGTAAGACATTTTGGGAAGTGTTGTGTATGTAAAGGATACATTATGTAAATGTAACACCTTTTGGGGTAGTGTACCCGTGACTTAGTAGTTGTATCATCTCTTTTGGTAGATGTTAAATGTTTGTAAATGAGTAAGTAAAGTTAGTAGTTGTAGCTGAGTGGCTAAGTACTTGTTGTGAAAGTTTGGTTTGTTTGACTTGAAGTCAAGTTTAGTAAATGTGTTTGGTTATAAGACTTTTTATGAAAGTATATTTCGAAAATTTTTCTAGAAGTTGTTTTATGACGTCTTCCGTGCGTGTCCCGGACGTGGGGCCAAGTAGGACCACGGGTCGGGGCGCTACAGTTGGTATCAGAGCTAGGTTGTAGATGGTCTAGAATGACTAAGTGACCTAGGAGGGTAGTTGAGTATGGAGTGAGTAACGTTGAGTGTTTTATCCAGGTACTCAGTAAAAATGCCGGAACATGAGGGTGAACAGTCTGGTACTGCAGGCCAGGGTAATGTAAGGGAAGAGGATCGAGCTATGTTTCAAGGAATGTTCGAGGCAGCTATGAAAACCATTCATGATCAGAGGCAAGGAGGAGAACATGCACCTCCAAGGTATGGTCTGGAGCAGTTTTTAAAAATGAAACCAACAGGTTATGATGGGGAACCGGATGTGACCAAGGTTGAAAGATGGATTGAGTCCATGGAAAAGATATTCGATGTCTTGGGATGTACTGAAGAAGATCGAGTTAGGTTTTGTACCTACAAGTTGATTGGAGCTGCGGAGTACTGGTGGATGAATTTTAAAGCCAGTTGGGACGATGCTCATGTACCTTATACTTGGGCAAATTTTCTGAAAAAGTTCAAGGAACATTTTATTCCAAGGGTGGATCAGGACCGAAAAGAAGTGGAATTCCTTAGCTTGGAACAGAATACAATGTCGGTGGCTTAGTATGCAGCTAAGTTCACGGAGTTATCTAGGTATTGTACCCATTTAATTGCAACAGAGGAGAGGAAGGCAACAAGATTTGTTAAGGGATTAAAAACTGTGATCCGGACTCAATTGGTGTCTCACAAGTTACAAGAATTTCAAGATGCAGTTGATCGAGCCTATCAAGTGGAGCATGATATCGAAGAACACAAGAGGAAGGTGGAATTGGCAGGTGCGGGAAGACAAGGTAGACCACAACCACAACGTAATGATGATCGTGGAGGACAAGGAACTTCAACCCCATTTAGAGGACAACCACAAGGGCAACCAAGTGTTAGAAATTAAGGTAATTTCTCCGGGGGTCAAAGCAAGAGAGTATGTAATTATTCTCAGAGGGAAGGGCATAGTGAAGAGAGGTGTTGGAAGAAACAGGGGAAATGTTTGAACTGTGGACAACTTGGCCATTTTCAAAGAAATTGCCCGAGATCGGGGGGTCAACCATTGGGGAGTGGTGTTGGACCGTCTCAGGGTCAAAAAAGGGATGCTTCAGGAAAACCAAAATTTCAAGGTCGTGTGTTTGCAATCAATCAGCAACAAGCTTCTGATGCTTCTACCGTGATAGGAGGTATACTTTCTATGTCAAGTTTGAGGGCACGTGCACTTATACAGCCCGGCTCATCGCATTCATATGTTTCTGTGTCTTTTGCATCTCGATTGCATTCTTCCTCTGAGTCTTTGCCTTATGTGCTAGAAGTGTCGACTCCTATGGGAGATTGTTTGATAGCTGACAAAGTGTTACGTGATTGTGATTTGCGTATTAGTGAGCATGTTTTACTTGCTGATTTAGTCATATTGCCATTGCAAGATTTTGATGTTATTCTGGGTATGGATTGTTTAAGTAAATATCATGCCTCTGTTGATTGTTTTAAGAAAGTGGTTACGTTTTCTATCCCTAGTGTGCCTGTGTTTACTTTTAGGGCAGCTTCTTTGGGTAAGGGAATTCGTATTATCTCTTATGTTAAAGCTAGGAGGTTATTGCACCGTAGTTGCGTGGGGTACTTGGCCAGTGTTTTGGATACTACTAAAAAGTCTCCTGAAATAGAGGATGTGAATGTAGTTAAAGAGTTTCCTGATGTGTTCTCTTCTGAATATTCTATGCCTCCCGATAGAGAGATCGAGTTTGGTATTGACTTGATTCCAGGTACCACCCCTATATCAGAAGCACCTTATAGAATGGCTCCAGCTGAACTGAAAGAATTGAAGGTACAATTACAAGAGTTGCTTGATCGGGGATTCATCCGTCCTAGTGTATCACCGTGGGGAGCCCCTGTATTGTTTGTCAAGAAGAAAGATGGGTCTTTGAGACTATGCATTGACTATAGGAAGCTGAATCAGGTAACCGTAAAGAATAAATATCCTCTACCTCACATTGATGACTTGTTTGATCAACTTCAAGGGTCAGTCGTCTTTTCAAAACTTGACTTGAGGAGTGGGTACCATCAGTTAAAGATTCGTTCTGAAGACATTTCTAAGACTGCTTTCCGTAGTAGGTATGGTCATTATGAATTTCTGGTTATG
This sequence comes from Campanula takesimana, assembly GCA_026119855.1. Taxonomy (NCBI): domain Eukaryota; kingdom Viridiplantae; phylum Streptophyta; class Magnoliopsida; order Asterales; family Campanulaceae; genus Campanula; species Campanula takesimana. The sequence goes on from JAOWBW010000855.1 coordinate 425,353, forward strand.
CCTTTCGGGTTGACTAATGCTCCGGCTGTTTTCATGGATATGATGAATTGGGTCTTCAAACCTTATCTTGATACCTTCGTGGTTGTATTTATTGATGATATTCTTGTTTATTCTAAGTCCAGAGAGGAGCATGAGCAACACTTGGGAATGGTTTTATCTATTCTTCGTGAGAAGCAACTGTTTGCGAAATTCAGTAAGTGTGATTTTTGGCTCCATGAAGTGTCTTTTCTTGGGCACGTGGTTTCTAATAGAGGAATATCCGTAGATCCTTCCAAGATTGAAGCTATTGTGAATTGGAAGAGGCCTGAATCAGTTACGGAGATTCGAAGTTTCTTAGGTCTAGCCGGGTATTATAGAAGATTTATTGAGGGATTTTCTAAAATTGCTACTCCGTTAACCCAGTTGACTCGAAAGAATGTTCCTTACGTGTGGGATGGCAAGTGTCAAGTTAGCTTTGAAGAATTGAAGAAGAGGTTGAGTACAGCTCCTATTCTTGCGCTCCCTAATGGCAATGACAATTTGGTGATTTATAGTGATGCTTCTAAAGAAGGTCTCGGATGTGTGCTAATGCAGAATGGAAGGGTGATTGCATATGATTCAAGGAAGTTGACTCCGAGTGATCAGAATTATCCTACCCATGACATGGAGCTTGCGGCTATTGTCTTTGCGTTGCACAAGTGGAAACATTATCTTTACGGAGCAAAATTTGAGATATTTACTGATCATCAAAGCTTGAAGTACCCTTTCTCACAAAAAGAGTTGAATAACAGGCAAAGAAGATGGATGGAACTATTGAAGGATTATGATTGCACTATCTCTTATCACCCGGGTAAAGCAAATGTGGTAGCCGATGCCATTAGCCGGAAATCTTTTATGGCTTCATTGATGGTGCATGAATGGAAGATGTTGGAGGATGCTCGAGATTGGAGTCCTTATGAATCAAAGCATGGGGCTATTTTTGTGAGTATTCGAGTATTACCAGTCTTGATTCAACAAATAAAGGAAGCTCAGAAGGATGATCCGGAGTTGGTAAAAATAGTGAATAAAATCGAAGATGGCAAAATTGAGGATTTTTCTCTTAATTCCGAAGGAGTGTTAACTTTCAGAGGCCGGTTATGTGTGCCTTGCGTGGATGGGATTAAAGGCGAAGTTCTTGATGAGGGCCACAAGTCGAGGTATACTATTCATCCCGGGAGCATAAAAATGTATCAGAATTTGAAGCAACACTTTTGGTGGAATAACATGAAGAGAGAAATAGCGGATTATGTATCCAAGTGTTTGACATGTCAACAAGTTAAAGCTGAGCATCAAAGACCTACGGGGTTACTTCAACCGTTAGAGATTCCGGAATGGAAGTGGGAACATGTTACTATGGATTTCGTGACGGGATTACCTCGCACTCGAAGAAGGTTTGACGCAGTTTGGGTGATCGTGGATAGATTGACAAAGTCTTATCATTTTCTACCTATTGAGATTAGCTACTCGATGGAGAGGCTTGCAACTTTATATATAAATGAGATTGTGAGATTGCATGGTGTCCCAGTGAGCATTGTGTCTGATCGTGACCCTAGATTTACATCTCGGTTTTGGCAAGCATTTCAGAAGGCTTTGGGTTCAGAGTTGAAATTTAGTACAGCTTTTCATCCCCAGACAGATGGGCAGTCAGAGAGGACTATTCAGATTCTCGAGGATATGTTGCGAGCTTGCTCAGTTGATTTTTCAGATTCTTGGGATTCTCATTTACCTCTCGTGGAATTTGCCTATAACAACAGTTTTCAGTCAAGTATTGGGATGGCCCCGTATGAAGCTTTGTATGGGAGAAAATGTCGGTCTCCGATTTGTTGGGATGAAGTGGGAGAAGCAAAAATTTGGGGTATTGACATGGTGAACAAATCAGTTGAGGAAGTTAAACTTATTCGGGATCGTTTGAGTACTGCTCAGAGTAGACAGAAAAGCTATGCCGATCACCGGAGGCGAGATCTTGAGTTTCATTCGGGTGACTTTATGTTTTTGAAAGTTTCACCTAAAGTGGGGATTCGAAGGTATGGGAAGAAAGGCAAGCTAGCACCGAGGTATATTGGCCCATTCCAGATTTTGAGTAGAGTGGGAGATAGAGCGTATCATCTTGCGTTACCTCATTCTCTTGACAAGATCCATAATGTTTTTCATGTCTCGATGCTTCGGAAGTATGTGTATGATCCTTCTCATGTCTTGTCCGAGGTTCCTGAGGATATTGAACCAAGTATGTCTTACGAGGAGCATCCAGTCCAAGTTATTGATTCAAAGGTTCAAGAATTGCGAACTAAGAGTATTCCCCTTGTGCTAGTTGTGTGGAGGAATCATAATGTAGAAGAGTCAACTTGGGAGCTTCGGGAGGAGATCGAGATGAAGTATCCTTGGTTATTTGAGGGTTGAGGTAAGTAATCTTAAAAAAATTCGGGTCGAATTTTCTTTAAGGGGGAGTGAGTGTAACGACCCCAAAATCCGTCTTTATTTATTTTATATTTATTTTATATTCCTGAGAATTTTAATTTAAAATTATGTGCACATTTTATGTGTTGCATCATATTATATGAATTGCACATTTTATTTGATTATTTGTGTTAGTTGAACCTTAGGATTTTAGTGACAATTGTAACTTTAGGGGTTTATTTGTTAAAAGGAAAGTTAGAATGACCAAAGTTGAAAGTGGGGTGAAAATTTTATTAAAACATGATGACCTCCCTCCCTCTCAGTCGACCTCACCAATTTCTTAAAACAACTTTCCCAATTTTTTCTTGTGACTCCATGGATGCACAACAAGGTAAGGTTTTTGTTTTGTTAATTTTCCTTCTTTTAATCTATTACTCCATTTTCAAATCTAATTATATAATAATGATCAGGGTGTTGAGTAGGCCATTTCTAACCGATCAAATAATATTTTCTCGATACTTTTCCGGAAAGTAGGTAAGTTACTAATCCCCCTTTTAAATGTTAAAATGGTCATATATATGTTACATATGCTATATGTGTTGAAAAATCATGTTTTGAATAGTTTCTTGATACTTGTAATTTTGGGACGGAAAGAGTAGTACAAGTATTGGTTTTAGTTTGGTGTTAGAGTTGTCTAAGGCTGAATTTGTAGCTTGGGTGAAGTTACAATTGTTGTGTGTTATAAGTATTAGTACTTTTGGGTCGGTGAGATGAAGGGAGTATTTTTAACAGCCAAAATTTTGCTCCAGGCTTGATTACACGACTCGTGTAAGGGTACACGAGTCGTGTAGAGGAAAATTCTGAAAGGGAGAATTGTTACACGAGTCGTGTACTGATACACGACTTGTGTAGAAATTGTTACACGAGTCTGAAATGGAGAAATTGTTACACGAGTCATGTAAGGTTACACGAGTCGTGTAGAGACCAAATTCTGCACTTGTACATTTTACGTGCAATCTTCCGGAGCCCATAACTTCTTCATCCGGACTCCGTTTTAGTCGTGTAAACTATCGTTGGAAAGCTCTTCTCGAGTACTACACGATGGGTTGGTTTTTCAGTTGGGTTTTGATTTTTATAGTACGGAAATCCAGTAGGTGTTTAGTACCAAAAAGAGTATTAATGGTTCATTATGGTAGAGTTGGTCTTTTGTGATCAAGTTTGAATTGATGTGATCGTTTGGATTGATTGAGTGATGACTTAATGTCAATATTATGTACACTATTATGAAAACGTGTTTACTTCTCTATGATGAGCTTGTGTGGTTCCCTACTTTGGAATCATACCCCGTTTGTTGTTGAAGCAAGTTTTCTTTGCTATGTTTGAGTCTAAAGTCTAGCTGGTACTTGTTGTGAATCGGGCAATGATAGGGATTATAATGGCACATGAGCCAAGTTCATTATAAGGCTCCTATCATTGGTTTCCCATTTTTAAACCCCTTCCTTCGGCCAAAGGTTGGGCACTTTGGGTTATGACTCTGTGTCATTTTCCCCGTTGTTGTTGTTGTTGTTGTTTGGTTCCGGAACCAGTTTCAGCTCTTCGATGCTGCTCAGTTGATGCCTCTCAGATGGCTATTGTTTTGGTTCGAGAACCTTGGCTCAGTATCCACGTATGAGTGTTTATTTCCGCTTTATGTGTTGTATGATGAGTTGGTCGTTATTTCCAACCGGTATGGGACGGTTGGCGATAGGGAGCCTCTCATATTATGTGTTATATGCTATATGATTATTTGGTGACATTGTTACTTTATGTTTATCATATTAGCATGTAATGTAGTTGCATTTTAGTAGCTTACTGAGATTTATTCTCACCCTTTATTTGTTTACCGTTTTAGATAAGAAGGAGCCCAGGGGATAGTTCACACACAGGGAGGACGTCGAGAAGGAGATCTTGGGTAAGACATTTTGGGAAGTGTTGTGTATGTAAAGGATACATTATGTAAATGTAACACCTTTTGGGGTAGTGTACCCCGTGACTTTGTAGTTGTATCATCTCTTTTGGTAGATGTTAAGTGTTTGTAAATGAGTAAGTAAAGTTAGTAGTTGTAGCCGAGTGGCTAAGTACTTGTTGTGAAAGTTTGGTTTGTTTGACTTGAAGTCAAGTTTAGTAAATGTGTTTGGTTATAAGACTTTTTATGAAAGTATATTTCGAAAAATTTTCTAGAAGTTGTTTTATGACGTCTTCCGTGCGTGTCCCGTACGTGGGGCCAAGTAGGACCACGGGTCAGGGCGCGACACACAACAACTATCCACTTACTTTTCTCTACCCATTTTCTCTCTCCCACTCAACTATCTACACTCACAACACTCTTTACAATCATTTTCTTAATTTTTATGCAAAGCCTCATTTTTGTAAGGTAAATAGGGACGGAGGGAGTAAATAACACAAATAATCAAGTAAGATGTGCAAATCATAAAATATGATGCAACACATAAAATGCACACATAAGTCAAATAAAAATCCCCAAAAATATAAAATAAATAGGGACGGGTTTTTTGGGTCGATACAAGTGGTGCCATTGAACTTTGCCATATCGGGGGTCTTATACTTGCGTGGAATCTTGGTGATGGATTGTCGAAGAGAATCCGGATCAAAAGGAGTGAACGATCCCTTTGGAGTGTCAAGTGAGGCAAGCTTCTTTTCAAGGTAGTTTATGGTCACAGGAGCATCTACCTTTTTGTTGTCACCACTACCTTCTTTCTTTGACTTGGTAGCCTTAGAGACATGTTCCTCATCATCGGAGGAGGAAGAAGAAGAAGAGTCGGACTCATAGTGCTTCTTCTTAGACTTCTTGTCTTTCTTTCTAGAGGATGCCTCGTCTTCGGAGGAGGCGGGGGATCCATAATCCTTCTTCTTTTGTTTCTTAGCTTTCTTAACTCTCAATACCTGGAGCTCGGCAACTAAGGCGTCTATTTGAGCTTGCTTCTCATCTAGTTGCTTGGCGGCTTTCAAGATTTCAGCCTTGGCCTCATTGAGATTTTCAGTATTGGTGTCGTTGCTTCCAGTCATGGTGTCGGGTGAGTTTGGAACGATCTATTTGCGATTCGGACGGACCTAACGGTATAGAGATTGCGTTAAACCCAGATTAAGGTCCCAACAAGTCGGCTTTATGAGGTGTAAAGGCTTAGGAGTGAGTGTAGGTTGACCAAACATGCAAAGCACAGAAACTGACACGGACAGAAGAAGATGTCTCGTACGAGACAAGGATGTCTCATACGAGGCATCCAGCACGGAACACAGAATTCAGTTTTTTAATCCTAATTTGGTCGGACGGAACTTAATCCGTTTTGAGGGATTTCTATCTAATATCCTGGAATAGTGGATTCTGTCACCCTAGAATATGAGCCCCTTGTTTTTCACCTGCATTGCACTCTCCCAAACGGACAATTTGGGCAAAGGTCCCATATTCTCATCGGAATCCACCATTCAATTAAGCCAAACCTAAGTGATTCCGTAATTGTTTTGCACTTTGTAAAACAACGCATTAATGCAATCAAACCTTGTAAATTTTAAGGGACAACCGAAAGGGACATGTCGAACGATGCAGTCGAAACTAAGCCAAAATGGCATCCACAATCCCGTACAGAATAGTGAAAGTAGGAAAACACAAACTCGGATTTCCGCAGAGAGGTTCTCCATTCTTTCAAAATCCTTTGTTCAACATTTTACCGAAGGGACATTCGTCATATTCACAAGGGAGGATTATAGATTGAAAAGATGCGTTATCTTGGGCAAAGATTAAAACAACCCTAAGAATCGAACCGACCGGTCTCAAGGAGTGTCTTATTAGCTAGCATGTATGCATGAGGTTGATGTAAGGCTTACGGCTAAGGCTCCCCATGAACACAGTCTAGGAGCGTGTCACGGAGTGGGTACACCATCTTTGGAGAGACCGACGAGGGCCATTCGTTAGAATGGGGGTGCTGACCGACATCCGTCCTCTGATTGGGACCCGGGTTTATAGGGTATGTAGTGCAATTAATCTACATGTGTGCACGTGTGTGAGAGTTAAGTTCTAGGTGTCAAAGGAAAAATAGAGATTTTTTTTTTTGAAAGCAAGTAAAAGATTTGATCGGACCAAAGTGGTTGCCTACGTTTCTCTCAATCTTCAGAAAAAGAAAGAGAGACTCAGGTCAACGTAGTTCGAGTTTGAAAAGATTTTTGAGAAGAGGAAGAGCACATAAGCACGTAGGAGCGCATAGAAGAGAGGGATAGAAGTACTCACAATGCTTGCATTATTACCCATTAATGGGTGCAAAATAAACTAGGGGATGGGTAAAGTAGTCATCCCTAATTTATTCATTTTTTATACTCCGCTGCAAAAGATGTTAGTGTAAAAACAAAACATGTATATGACATAAATCATTTATTGCACATATGGGGACGGAGTAAAACAAGCAAAGAAAAGTTTTTTTTTTTTTTAATTCAGGGACTGATCTGAAATTTCTGAAAATCTGGGGCTGTTCTGGAATTTTCTGGAACACAAGGACCAAACTGTAATATTCTGTAATATTCTGGAACTTCAGGGACCAAACTACAGTTTAGAAGTGCAGGGACCAATCTGCAATTTTTTTTTTAACAGCCGCCCAGTTTTTTTTTTTTTTAATGGCCTAATCATTACCAATGATTGCCCAATGATTGCAAATGATTAAAATGAGATTTAATCATAAGCAATCATTAGTCAATCATGACAAATGATTAAACCTTAAAATTATCAAATTTTCAAGGAAAAAACTTGTTTGCCTAGAAGAAGAAACCTCGTACGAGACATTAGATGTCTCGTACGAGATATCCGCTTCTGAACCTAGATTCAAGACAGAACATATTAAAAAAGGAGCAGTCCGAAAATTCACAGAAAAATTCAGAAAAAATATATTTTTAGCAGAAAATTACTGAGATTAAAAACACCTAATTTGTACGCAAGTCTAACCCACTTAAATTGTCCCCAGCAGAGTCGCCACTGTTTGCACCCGAGAAGATACTCGCTCGCCTTTTTTATTTGAGAGTCGTCACCATGTTGTTGAACGGAACACGGACCGTGAGATTCTTGAGTTCGGGGGTTAAGTTATAGATTGGGAAGGTCAAGGAGCACCCAATCCACCCAATCTAAGATTGGTCTTGCTTATGTGTTTTTTAATCAAATAAAGAACAAGTAATTAAAGCAAGTAAAGCCAATAATTAATTTCTTAATTATTGGAATGTCGGATCATGTGCTTCGAGACCATTTCCATGGATTGGAGAGGCTCTAGGCCGATCCTTTTGATGGGATTACACTACTCTAAAACAAAAAAAGAGATGAGAAATAGAGATTAAAAGCGTAGGAGTTTACCTAATGCGTTCTTGAGATTCCAATTGATGGTCTTGACTAAGGCCTTGATGATCCAAGAGTTTTGTGATGGTTTTGACTTGAAAAGGTGAGTTTTTGGTGGTGTTTTGGTGTGAGGGAGGAATAAAAACGGGATTATTGAGAGGGAGACTGATTAGAGAATCGTTAACCTCTATTAGGATGACTAGGAACCATTAACTAGCATTAGGAGAGTCTAGGGTAAAAGACTCTTTATTTGTAGGCTTAGATTGCTTAAGGACCAAGTAGAGAGGTTTAATTAGGTAAGGAAATCAGTAGGAAACCTTCAGGAAGTCTCCTATTAGATATTCCCCGGATTAGGAGAGATTTGGTGAAGAAAGAGGTCGAAACGGAGAAGGAAACTGCAAAATACTCGAATCTGGAGGAGATCCCTCGTACAAGAGATCGATCCCTCGTACAAGAGATCTGATCTCTCGTACGAGAGATTGTGGTGCAGATTTACAGTTTTGCCCTCCTCAGCTGTTCCGTTAGTCAGTTAAGCCCAGAACTAACAGAATCGGTCAGAAACTTAACGAAACATGACGAAACTGACGAGCTTTCATCAAAACACGAAGGCGAGACACGAGAGTAGTGTAATCATAAATTTGAGTTCAAAATGGGGTGTCTACACAGTCGTGGTACACATTGTGGTGCAGATGATCTAGTCTCTTCTCAAATCGCCGTCTCATAATATCATGTCTCATTTGTGTTTGTCAGTTCTATGCCTCTCAGATCGCCCGTCTCATGTTGTCGACTTGTTAACGTTTTTAAGGATTGTGTCGACTTGTTAACGTGTTTAAGGATTGTGCTTCTTTTCATACATCATTTGTACCACCATGGTAAAATTTGAAGCAAGATTCCTTGAATGGTGGTTTTCCTATAATGCCCTTGAACATTTAAGCAGCAATATCTTGTTATAAAACAAGCCTCTCCACAAATCAACCCTCCAAACCCATTCGCCCCCCCCCCCCCCCCTCACCTTTCAAAAAATACTGCCACACCAATTTCTAGTTTTTTTTTCTAAGTCTTGATTCGTGGAATGGAAAAACTCTCCAGGAATATCTCAACAAATGTATCTTAAGTAACCTCAAAATTCTTATTTCGGATGGATCATGGAAGCAAAATGCAAGATGGACTGGATTGGGATGGGAACTCTGGGATCCAGAATCGGGAAGAATAGCAACTGACAGCATCTCATGCAAAGCCTCCTCCAGTACTCAAACAAAAATCCTAGCAATTTGGAAAGGTCTTGAATGGGCAGTCCATCACGACTACCACAACATTCTCATACCGACAAATTCTACACAAGCTAGGGACAACATCCAAGATCCAAGATGTACTGATTTTACTCTAGAATCCATCAAATCGGATATCCGATTTCTTATGTCACAGTGTAATAGGGGCTCATGTTAGTAAAGTAGATAGAAATGTAATTCATCTAGCGCATGTTAATGCGACTTTGGCTAGAAAAATGTACCTGCACTTTATAGGCCCTGAGCCTACCTTATTAATAAGATAAATATCCTAGTTTGATTTAAAAAAAAAAAAAAACAAACAAACCTACATATCCCACCAGAAAACACTAGGACAATTTCTTAACAATCACAATTAATTTGCAAAGAAGACTTTATTGTAATAAGGGGACTAGAATTTTTCTCCATTACTTCTTCAGGCAGTCTCATTCTGTACATCATATAATCACATACATAAAATATACACATGCTAACCATCTAATTCAGCATCAAATAAAGTACCATGATTTTGAAATCTGCAACCTAAACTTCTTTAGAGTGTTGCTGCTTATCCAAATCAATGTCTCCCGTCCCGTTATCTTCCTCCTCTTCGCTGTCTACATCACCTTCAATTTCCTCGTTTTCTTGACCAAGTTTCGCCATGTGTTCAGCAAGTAATATACCTTCACGTTCACTCACCTATATCAACAAACCATCATATCAGTAAACAAAAACCACCGATACATATACTTCATGGTTATCAGCCTATCACTGTTTATATTGTAGGGACGGAGCGTAAAGAATCCCCTTCAATCTATCTACCAATTGAAAAGAAAAAAAATATATAAACAAAAAAAAAAAAAAGAATTGATATAGTGCAAATTGTTTAGTTTCATTCATGAGGAATAAAGTGTAAAAAAAACATGGATTTCCCAAGTTTATATTATAATACTAGTAGTTTGATAGCAACAAAAAAAAAAAAAAAAAAAAAAAAACTCTATATTATGAACAGAAAGCAAGTGAAAAATGGCACTTACTGCTCTGGGTGCCTCCTTCACAATAAGTTTGCCCTTGTGCTTCTCTATTTCTTCAGTACAAGCTGCAATTGCTTTTGTAAGAACTGAAATCCCTTGCTCCTGCACAACAATATCAAACAAATTTCACTAATTGATTCAAAGGGGTATTCTGGCCCAGATCAATACGCCATCTTTTTTTTTTTTTTTTTTTAATTAATAAAAAATGGGTTTTTTATTAATTCATAATGTCATGAAGGCTACAACTGGACCTATAAATAGGCTAACACAAATATCTCTAACGAGATTCGAACTCGTGACCTCCGCATGGGAAGCTGACGCAGCACGGAAGCGATATTCGTGAATAGCAAGCGCTAAACACAAGAGTTTACCAGCAATAAACCCTAGAAAAGATAAAACCTGGAATCCACCAGATAATAAGAGAAAACTCTCAAATTTTATTGAATAAAAGTCTAATTTTCGGAATACAACTTTAGGCCTATTTTATAGTGCCCATAAAACATGAAAAACAATCCTAAACCTTCTAGAATTACTCCTAACCTATATAGTAACCTAATAGGACTTAAAAACTAGTAAATTGACTCAAAATCTATCATAGAATCCTCTAAAATTAACCTACTAAAATTAAGGACGAAAATAACAATAAAAATACTAATTAAACTCTAAATAATAATAAAATACCAATATAATTATGATATTTGATATAATCATATTTTCTTCCTGCATCATTCACCACCACTTCAAAAGAACTCGTCCTCGAGTTCATTCTTGAAACTTGAAGTCTTCCAATCCACTTGAAGAGATATTTGGAATAAACATGCAAGAAGGCTGGCACGCCTGCACATGGTCCGGGCGGGTGTTTGTGCTGGTGCGGTCAGACCTTACAACATGGTCCGGTCGGGTCTTTTCCTGTGCGCGGTCGGACCTTTGCATCAGGTCTGGTCGGGTCCTTGCTTGGGTCCGGGCGGACCTCAGCGCCTACGTTGGTCGAGTCCTGGCTTGCATTCTGAAATTCTGCAAGGCTTTGAAGATGCGAATCCCGTGCTTCCTCTGACCCCGCGTCGATGGACTCGTGCACACATTCTTCAACCACCACCACTTCAAAAAGTGGCTCCTCGGATTCCGTATCTGGAGCAATCTCTCCACCCACGGAAAGAAAATTATTACTAACTTCCTCTCCTTGGAAACCTTGAATTACCAGATTCTGTTTCGCGGATTCAACTGTAACGTTGTCTTCACCGCTTGAAACTGAATCTTCTAATCTCTGGACCGGCGGATCACGTTGGAGGCTTTCCACGTGTCCTACAAGTTCCTCGGTAACAACTTCGGTACCTGCCCGTGACTCAGAGTTGACGCTATTTCTGAGATTCTGCAACAATACCTCGAACTGAGCCCGACGTTCTTCTTCAGCACGTTCATAAACTGCAGATCTACGCGCTTCCAGTTTCTGAATTTTGGTATTATAGTGATCGGCTTTGTCAGCATGAAATTGGGCTTCCATCCTATGTCGCTGCCTAATCACTCGCTCTCTTGCTGCTCGATCCAGATCTCTGATTGATTTATATTTCTGCACACGGCGATCATGCTTGTCATTCATCGAGTTCTTCGTCCTCTAACGCTAGGAAATATTCTTTCTTTCGTCTAGCACGATCCAATTTTAGATTGATATCTGCCTTTGTCGCTCCTTGATCCCCCATAATGACTCAGTGACGAAAAGACAGGATAAGGCCTGCTCTGATGCCAACTGACGCAGAACGGAAGCGATATTCGTGAATAGCAAGCGCTAAACACAAGAGTTTACCAGCAATAAACCCTAGAAAAGATAAAACCTGGAATCCACCAGATAATAAGAGAAAACTCTCAAATTTTATTGAATAAAAGTTTAATTTTCGGAATACAACTTTAGGCCTATTTTATAGTGCCCATAAAACATGAAAAACAATCCTAAACCTTCTAGAATTACTCCTAACCTATATAGTAACCTAATAGGACTTAAAAACTAGTAAATTGACTCAAAATCTATCATAGAATCCTCTAAAATTAACCTACTAAAATTAAGGACGAAAATAACAATAAAAATACTAATTAAACTCTAAATAATAATAAAATACCAATATAATTATGATATTTGATATAATCATATTTTCTTCCTGCATCAGAAGCTAACACCGGATACCGCTTGAGCTAGATCAATACGCCATCAAAAATAAGCACTAACTAAAAAATACGGGAGGAATTAGAGACACCTTGAACGTAGATAAAACTTAAATTGAGCTAAACGGAAAAATGGCACGTAGACAGAAATTGTAGAATTTGGTTAGCCTACTACAAACTCAAGGGGACCAGCCAACTTAAGTTTTCCTACATTCACAATTAGTGCACATATTAGTCGGTTGCATTATTTGATATTTTTACCAAAAGTGCGTATCACAATTTCAGAACTAACAAGTAGGTTGCATTAATTGATAATTAGAGTGTGGTACGTTGCACAGTTTAGTAATTTTCCCCTTTTTAATTGATTTGTCAAAATTTATTAAAACATGGGTGTAACACTTGTTTGATATAGTACATGAGTGGAGTACTGTATGCTTTTTCTTAGCAACAAAAACAAAAACAATGAAAATTTCTTTGGCGGCTTTGCTATTAGCCTTGAAAAACAACTACTAATGAAGTGTCTTGTGGATAGTGCATTTTAGGTGACCGTTCATGAGTAACACAACCAAGTCGAACAAAATACGACTCCATCCGTCTCATAACAAATGAGCCATTTTGTTATTTTAGGTGTCCAATTGGAAAATCCCATTTTTCAAAAATGGAAATTTTGAATTTACTTCTTTATTCATGGACCCACTTGCCATACTCACAACAACTTTCCACTTATTATCTCTCACCTCACTTTCTCTCTCCTTCATATTCACAACACCTTCTTTTAAAGCAATTTTCCTTGTTCCCATTCCTAAAGTGAAATGGACGGTTTGTTATGGGACGGAGGGAGTAGTGCTCACTAGCGACCATCAACATTGTGCATGCTAAAATAATCCACCATTCAACGAAATAGAGATCAATACAAAGATAGGAAGAGTAATTGATTAGAAAACTTCAAGTCACCTTATCAAGTGTTTGTGTGATAAGCACATAAGATGGAGGAGCAACCAGCTTAATTTTAACTGGGCAGTCCTTATTCCCAGCAGCTTCGGCCTTCCGCATCGCGTCCTAGTAGAAGGAGATCAAAAACATTTAAAAATGGCATCGCTTGCAATCAGAATCTTACACAATTAAAATGATCCAAGTAAATATAGTAAGATAGAGAATTATATGCACCTTGATATGAAGAACACCATCAAACTGAAAGCATTTCATCTCAATATCAGCTCGAATCTTCAACGATTGAGACCTCATTCTTCTCCTAATGTTCTTAACTAAGGAATCTTTCACTTTCTCTGTCATGGCTGGAACCACCTTAGTCACCTGGATGATGAGAAGTTCTCTTTAAGGAGAACTCTGCAACTAAATATTACTCCCCCCGTCCCAGTTTAAAGTTCTTACTTTCCTTTTTGGTATGTCCCAGATTAAGGTTCTTAGATGCTTTATTCCTTAAATGGCAAAGGATGAATAGTGTTTTGGACATTCTAGTCCTCATAAATAGGGATGGCAATTTAGCCGAACCCGATCCGTTCCGAGGGTGATCCGATCCGAAAAATTCGGGTTTGGTATGAATTTTTATGATCCGTTCGGGTTTCGGGTCGGTTTCGGTACCGCCCTTGCACCGACCCGAAGTAGTGTATGTGTATTGAGCTTTTATTTTTTATTAATGCCCTTGTTAGTTTTAACATTTACACTTGCAACCCTACCTATATATACTTAAATTAGGGTTAACTTTCCTACTTTCCCCACAAATCCAAAACAACCGCTTATCATTATCTCTCTATGTTTTGCCGTTCCAGACTTCCAGCCTAGGTGAAGAGTGAAGACGACCTCTCCTTGCCGTTGACTGACTCGTCGGCCGCCGCTCGTTGCCGTCGCCTGTCCGTGATTCCCTTCGACTCTGACTCCTAGTTTCCGCCGTTCACTCATGTCGTATCCCTCGTTTCTACAGTCTAACCCAAGCTTCTCCTTCAAACTGACTGAGATCCGACAATTGTCCGTGATTCCCTTCGACTTTGACATTAATCTTTCTGATTGTCAGTGAGTGCGTGGATTGATTGATTTTTTTTTTTCGAAACCAGACAGTTTTTTGATTGATTAGAATTGGGACTTTGTGAAATCTGTGAATTTAGGCTTCTTTGTTTACCAAGATTTTTTTTTTCTAAATTCCTCTGATCGGATCGGAGCTCGGATCAACCATTTCGGATCGGATTCGAATTCGGTAAGGGGTTTGTAGTGTTCGGATCTGATTCGGATCAGGCCTGATCCGATCCGAACCCGACCCGTTGCCATCCCTACTCATAAAGTTCATATATTACAAAAAAAAACATCACTTACTCATCTACTTTTCACCCACTTGCTTTATGAATGGACAATTATATCTTCCACACACTTCTATTCTTGACTCAAATTTGTCTTGGTTCCTTAATAAGCGTGTAAAGTCAAACTAAGAACCTTAAACCGGGACGGAGGGAGTATGTTAATCAGTCAAAACTTACCTTCTTTCCATCAAGACCAGTTTCTTTGACTTTACGGGTGAGAGAATTAAGAACAGAATCAGGATTGTTGACAATTAACTTGAATGCCTGCAACAAATAAAAATAAACAATAAGACATACAAATCTACACTTGCCAGTGGAGGTAATATAATTTTCTTCAAAACCTAATTCACAAGCTCACCTCAAAAGCATGACCGTATTTTCGATATAAAGGCCAGCCAACATGGATATACAGATCCTGCCGGAACAAATAAAAAATGAGCCAATCAGCTTGTATCATGGTGATTTTTATAAGCATTGTAGGAATTATAAGGTCAAGAAAATCATACAGATGTGGAGACCCAAACCAAGCTAATGTGAGCAAATGATCCATCAATATTGTTTTCGTAGGCAAAAAATTTAAGGGATGATTTCTTTGTAAATTTTTAGCATTCGACCTTCTTGTCTGGACATTCAGATATTGCCATTTGATGTAAATTGTTGAGCCACGATCTGACAACTTAAATTTTTGGATAAGTGGTAAACTTGACAAACTAAGATAGTATCACTTTAAAATCCCAAATACTATAATGTTTCAATTCATAACCGACAATCGTACTCCCTCCGTCCCAAAATAATCTTCGCATTTCACTATTCAAACTTTTTAAGGATTTGAACAATGTTGCGTTTATGCACATTTAAGCCCAAATTGTAGAAGTGGAAGTTTTTGGGACAATGAAAAATTGCAAATAAGATGATCATTTCGGGACGGAGGAAGTACTAATATTCTGTATTCCTATCAACATTGAACTTGATAACGCGATTACAAATTTACAGCTGATAACCCCAAATCCAACCAAACAATTTCTATCCCACTAAAAGAAAGCAAACAGAATATCAGAAATTGTAAGCATACCTTAAGATCAGTTTCCATAATCTCAGCAACATGACTCATAATGGAATGAACAACCTTGCTCTTATGATACCTATCTCCACAAATTCGAATATCATCTTCCGAAACCCTCCTCCTACTCACATTCACATACCCTCTCTTCTTATCAACATGAATAGCCATCATCGGCTCAATCCTGCCGATCTTGATAAAGCTATGAATACTACGAATTCCCCGGAGCGAGATCTCGGATAACAGAAGCAACCCGCCGACGGCACCGTACTCGAGAAGGGAAACATAAGCACGACCCTTATAGATCTTCTTGACTTGAACCATGACCGCCGTACCCTCGATCGGAAACTTAGCTTCGTACATACGACACTTGAGATTTGGTAAATTGAAAGCCATTGTTTTGATGATTCTAGGGTTTTGGGTAGGCAGGAATTCCGATGAATTGGAGAGGGAGTGAGAGAATTGTTCGATTGAGTGAGAATCATTTCTTGAAAGAAGAAGGTGGACAATATTGTACTATGATTTAGTAAAGAAGAGGAATGATCCCACATTACCCCCATTGGATGCTTTAATAAAGAAGAAAGTGCTGATGATAATAAAGAAGAAGACGAAGAATGAGCCTAAACACAGTCCCCTTTTTGACGATTTGTGCGGATATTGGGATGGAAATTAATGGTTCCTTTAGATAGTATTCTTCACACGGTGGTCAGAGAAAGGGCTGTGCTGTTTTTGAAAAAGGCAATGTTAGGAAGAGAAATGCTAGACTTACATCAGAATTTTACAAAATAAAGGATACAAGGGCAAATATTAAATACAGGGAAACTAAATACAGGGAACATACTAAATGACCAAAATACTCATTTATATACGTAATTTTTTTTATTTTATTTCAGTCGTTCCCTCTTTCCAGTCTCTCTCCTAAACAACGACAAAGACAACGACGCCGCGCACCACCACACGACGACAAGAATGGCGAGAGTGAAAATTCCGAAGGTCACCGCCGGTGCTGCCGCCGCCTCTACCGCCACCGCCATCGCCGCCGGAGCTTCTTCAAGCACCGTGCCTGTAAAGAAGGTAACTATGTAAATTTCAACCTAATTTTAACCTAAATTTACATTCAAAAAAATTCCAATGTCTAATTGTTGTTTGATTGTTTGAAATTGCTTACCTGATATTCGTATGAACTGGGTTTAGAGCGGCGTTAATGGCATAAAGAATCTTGTATGAACTCGCACGAGAAACATCTCGTGTGAACTAATACGAGACACATCTCGCGTGAAATTACACGTGATGCATCTCGTGTAAAATCACACGAGATGTGTCTCGTGTGGAATCACACGAGATGCATATCGTGTGAATTCACACGAGATTTGTCTCGTGTGGAATCACACGAGATTTGTCTCGTGACATAAATTTACATTGTTCATATGCCATATGCTAAATAACTAATTTATTGTCTCGTGTTTGTTTTTTTTAAGGCACGTGAACGTATGACCGCGTCCAATAGAAAGAGGAAGGCTGAAACGCATCTGGAGAGAAAAGAAAGGCGGACCAAGAGAAGGGAGGAGGAGGCGGTAGTGTTTGATGATGTTCAGGAGGAGGAGGAGGAGGGGGATAGTGAGGAAGAGGAGGAGGAGGGGGGTAGTGAGGGGGATAGTGAGGAGGAGGAGGGGGATACTGAGGAGGGGGAGGGGCAGGGTGAGGATGAGGAGGAGGATGAGGAGGAGGGTGAGGAGGAGGAGGAGGAGGAGGATCAGGAGGAGGAGGAGGTTGTTAGACCATTGAGGCATGGGAGGAGACAGGGTGCGAATGTGGCTAGAGGGCAGGGACGGAGGAGGAGGCAGGATGCGGGTGAGGAGGAGCCACCATCATGGCAGATTCAGAGTAACCCAGGTGGCGGCCCAGAGGATGTTACTCTTATATACGGGTTTGGTGATCACAGAGCCCGAGAGATTTGGAGGGAGGCCACTAGTGAGTCAGTGGTGACTTTCCATACGAGACTGCAGCATCTGCACAAGTAAGATAACCATTAATGTGAAACTATTAGAATATTGAAGTTATTTGGCACACACTCTAAAAAATCCATTAATTATCATCCCATGCTTTTCTCGATCTCGAGTATTGATTATATTTTTTGTTTGGAATAAACAGGTTCAAGCGTGATGATCTGGAGGCTACTGATAGAGCCTGGCTGACCCACGTTGATGCATCGGGCATCCAGCAGCTGCACGATGCCACCATTCAGAGGCCTAACCACGTGCTGATGACGGCATTTTTGGAACGGTGGTCTCCTGAGACTAACTCGTTCCACATGCCGTGGGGGGAGATGACCATTACGTTACATGACGTCTCTCATATCCTGGGTATGTTGTTATATATAGATTTCAAGACTATATGAACTATCTACATTCATCTCATGTACTAAAATGCGTTATTTCATCTTCAATTTACAGGTATCAGCTGTGTAGGTGCATATGTTCGGTATCCGGATCTAGTGCCTGACGTATCCGGCATCAGTAGACACCTTCATTTGAGCGGCACTGGGTACTTATTAAAGGATGTCCGGCGTCTCTTTTCTACCCGTATACGTGGCATGACAGATTTCCAGCGTGCTTCTGCATATATCCTGCACCTCTTGGGTTCCACGATGTTCGTGGACAAGAGTCAGGATAAGGTGCCCGCAGCATACCTTCCCCTGTGCATGGATCTTGCGAGACTCCCCACTCTCTCCTGGGGATCAGCTACGTTTGCATATTTATACCGAGAGTTGGGGAAGGCTTCCAGATCCGGATGCAAGCAGATGGGTGGTTGTGCGACATTGCTAGAGGTACATCTTACTCTATTCACTTTCTGTTTACTTTGTCGACTCCCCCCCCCCCCATGTAATTACATGTTGCATTTGATTAGTATTTAATACTTTTTTACATACATCTCAGGGCTGGATATACGAGTACTTTCCAGATTTCCGGCGAGTCACTGACCCTCACTGGCAGCAGGGGCAGCCGAGAGCCCGTAGATGGTCTCGTACTGATACAGCTGTGAGGGCATTAGACCATCTAGTGCAATATCGCCGCACTCTTGACACGATGCATGTTGAGAGGGTGAGTTATTCATATTAAAACTGTTTCAAATTGTTACACTCCCTCCGTTATTATGTACACTTTACCTAACAAAGTCTACTCACAGGTTCTTTGGACTCCTTATGGTACCGGAGCGGAAGCGATTCTGCCGATTTCATACTTCGCAGGGGTTATACGATTTTGTGACATCACTGAGGCGTATATGCCTGAGCGTGTTAGTAGGCAGTTCGGGCACCAGCAGAGGATCCCTAGACAACCCCGCCTGGTTCCCACGATATGCATTTTGGCAAAGGGTCAGAAGGGGTACCAGAAGGACTATGGTGACCACGATTATGTTTGGGACGCGTGGGTGGAGCACGGCATGGAGGAGTTCAGACCTGTTCGCCGCTGGGGGCCACTAGTGACCACATCTTCTCCCGTGACTGCAGATTATATGGAGTGGTTTCTGGCTAGGAGTCATGTTCGGATATCTAATCCGATACACGATCCCCCCGTTGACATTCCACCTCCCTCACCTCCCTCATATGACGTTCCACCGCATCCTGGGGTTGCAGAGACACGAGCTATCATACTTCCATATTTGACGGATGCCAGGCTCCCCGAGGACGTCAGAGCTGGTCTTACACGGGCCCACGAGATTTTAGGGGGTCACATTTAGGAGAGTTACTGATTATGGAGTTTTGTATTACTGATTATGGATTTTTGTATTACTTGGATTTATTTGGATTATGTATTACTGATTAGTTGTATTACTGATTATGGATTTTTGTATTACTTGGATTTATTTGGAGGTCACATTTAAATGTCATTTAGGATGTAGAAAAAAAATAAAAAAAAAATTAAATAGGTAGCCGTATACCATTTTCACAACATCGGGTCATATTCCTTAAAACCCTAAAAAATGTTACAAATTTGTAACTCAATTTTCATTTGGATTTTGAGTGAAGTCATACTAATGAACAACACTTTAAATGTCATTTAGGATGTAGAAAAAAAAAAATTAAATAGATAGCCGTATACCATTTTCACAACATCGGGTCATATTCCTTAAAACCCTAAAAAATGTTACAAATTTGTAACTCAATTTCCATTTGGATTTTGAGTGGAGTCATACTAATGAACAACACTTTAAATGTCATTTAGGATGTAGAAAAAAAATAAAAAAAAATTAAATAGGTAGCCGTATACCATTTTCACAACATCGGGTCATATTCTTTAAAACCCTAAACCCTTTATACGTGTCGTGTGTAAATACACGCGATATGTACTCAAATCTCGTGTGAACGTACACGGGATGTGCACTTTCCTCTCGTGTGGTCTTACACGAGACGGTTAAAATCGACTTAAACCCTTCAAAACGACCTGCATTAAATTTCACGTCGTTTAAACCCTACTAAAACTCACCCATTCTGAACAGAAACCCCCACTATTATTCAAAAAATCAATATCTAAGTTCATAGCATGGATTCCTCACAAAATTCTCCCCAACATTCTCCAAGTTTCAATGATCATAGCATAGATTCCCCACAAAATCCCTCAACATGTTCTTATGAAGGTATTAACCTTGATATGATAGAATTTGTCCATGATGAAGAAGAAGGAATCTCACCAAATTCTCCTCCACATCAACATTCTCCAAATTTCAATGATCCAAGCTTCTATGAAGTAAGTTTTTAATGTTTTGTTTTGTATTGTGATCAAAATCAACATAAAAATCCCATCTTCAATTTAAAATGTTAGGCCCAATTGGTAGGAAAATAGGCTAGAGGGGGGGGGGTGAATAGCCTTTTTAAAACTTTTCGAAGAAACACTTATAAATGCAAAGTCACTTAACAGTTTGCAAACTATTATCAGTAAGCGCAGCGGGTAAAATATGACTTAGTTTTAACTCACACAAAATCAGTGTATAAAAGATTTTCAGAGCTTAGTTTAAACACAAAGTTGTTTCCAAAAGTTCAATGCAGTTTCAAGAGATTGGTCAAAGGAAATAATGATGAATCAGCAAGAACAATAATGATTTGCCGGTGATAGAGTTCCAACCGGCAAGGACAGTAAGTAACAGAAGACATAGAGATTTGGAGAGGTTCATAGTGTAAATACTGCTACGTCCTCTACCAAGTTTGGTCAGAACTTGGATTTGGGTTAAGAGCACTATTAAATATCCCTAGTCTATTACAAGCACGGCTTTGCCGGATACAAAGACTAAATTCTAGAGATAGTTAATGAATCGTAAAACAAATATCTGACCAAGTGTATTTGAGCGGCAAGTTCAAAAGAACTTATCTCACTCAGGTGGGTGTGTGAAAGACTCAAACAACGTATTCCTTAAAATGATCTAGTTCGGGAATACTAACAATGTTGTTGAGTTTGTGCACAACTGTATGTCCTATTAAATGATCTAATGATTATCTGGACACGGAATGTTTGAGCTTCAATGAATGCTGCAAACAACCAACTCTCTTCAATGCACTAAAATCACCAACCTTCTTCAATGCACTGAGTCCTCTATTTATAGGAGGAGTTAATGTCTTAGCTTGTTGAAGAAGGATAATATTTGAATTTCCAGCTGGGTAGGTGAGGAGCATTTAATGCAGTATCCTTGGCATTAATGGCGAAGATACGCGTGCCTGAAAAGTCTGATGGGTAAAGACCCCTTTGTCTCAACCGGTTACCTGCAAAAGCAAGTAGAGACAGAGTATAGCTAAAAGTATCTATGTGTCAGACGGGGCAGTAATCATTACAGAGCAGGTAAACTACTTTATGATAAAACAGCAAGAAAGGACAGGGACAATCAGCAAGGTTGACTTTAAGATGGAACGATGTAACCTGACTGACAGTACAGACTGTCTTTCTTTATCGGCAAGTTGAGAATGGAGTTGATCGGCAACTTCTTTAATAAGTTGATCGGCAACTTGTGTAGCAAGTTGATCGGCAACTTGTCTCATTTTAAGAATAGAGTTGATCGGCAACTTGTTTACTGGTCTGCTGATTTGCTTCCTCTGCTGGTTAGTCTTGTTTTGAAGAGTTGTAATACACATGTGATGGTCACAAAGAATCCTAAGGGTACCTAAAAAGGTTCTAATAAAATTGGGGGATCCTAAGTGTAAACATGATTGGGATTAAGTAATTCTATGATCTAGGAATCTATTTGAACAACAATCTCCTCCTAATTACTTAAGTCCAATCACCCTTAATACTAAGGACATCTCTTAACTTAGGGAAATGTTTTATACAGATGTCTAGGTGAAATCATTTCCTAAGGTAAGTCACACTAAATGTCTAAAGTAAAAGGTGGATTCACCAAAATAAATGGTGAAGCCGGTTCAATGAATCGGCAGAATGTTAATCTGCAAAGAGGAGTAGCACATAATAATGCAGATAACATATATATAAGAAAAACAAAATATCACAAACAAAATATCATTAAGCAAAGAGATTTGTCTATGAAGGTCTTCATAAGATATCTACATCATTGGCTATGTCGACTCAAGAATCAGCAGCTGGATCAGAAGTCTTGGGATCTGCTGGAGTCGAGTCCTTTGTAGATTCAGACTTTCTTGCTTTCTTCTTTGCTCTTTCTTCTTTCTTTTCAGCTTTCCTTTTTGCCTTGCTCTGCCTTCTCTGAGCACTCTCTAATCTATCAGTAAGCATCTTGTTGTTTGCCTCAAGAGCAGCAATCTTCAATTTGGCTTCAAGAAGTTCATTCTGAATAACAGCAAGTTTCTCATTTGAGGCTTCAAGTTTGCTGAGGGTATCATTGTGATCGGCAAGAAGAATGTTATGTTGAGTGACAAGAGAGCCATTTAACTCTGACAGATTAAAAACGCGTTCAGTTCTATCTTGCAGCAGATTTTTCATGTCATTGTAAATAGATGTCCTGATTCTGATAACATCCTCCTCCTGATTGGACTTATGAATCTGCTTGGAGAGCTCCTTTGTGGATTGTTTGAACAGGTCCGCAATGGAGTGGGAGAAGTCAACCAAATCACCACGAGTAGGAGGCGCATTCTGATTAAAGTCATCTCCTTCTTCATAGCAATGAAAATCATAGAGGCTGTTGAAGACAATGGATTTATCAACATAGATCGGTGCAGCAAAAGAATTTGGATTTCTGAGAACCAGAGAGGGGACAAATTCCTCATTTTCCAGATCAGCATCCTCGATCTGTACCTCATCGGCAACAATCTGCGTATCATCGTCAGAAATAACAATCGGCAGAGGAGAAGAAGGAAGAGGAACAGGAGGTGGAGGCAAAGATAGAATTCTTTGTAGCACAGGATCTTCATCATCGGCAAGATCTAAGGCATCGGCACAACCATCATCAGCAGAAACAAGATCGGCATCATCAGCAGGAGCGGCAATAATCTCAGTAGCAGAAAGAACATCAACAGGAATGAATGTGAAGACAATATCATCGGCAGGTCTTGAATAAACGATCTCCAGAGGAAAGTTTGGATGGACAATAATGTCTCTATCCCCTGATAGATGAAATATGCCGTTGTCTTCCATAGAGAGCAGCAAAGCAAGCTGAAACTTCAAACAAGCAATGCCTTCCAATATCATAATCACCAATCTGGCATTCAGCAGCCTAGATGTGTAAACCATGTGATCGGCACGCTGACGAGGATGAAACATCGGCAGAGTAATGGCAAGTGCAGCTGATTTGACTAAGTGCACAAGGCCACGAGCGTTGAGATGCCGATACTCCAAAATTTCTTTAAGCTCATCGTTGATCATAGAGCATCTCCTCATCCAACCATTTGAAGTGATGCAAACTTCTTTTGGAGATAGACCAGGGAGAACGACCTTACCACCTATCATCAGTTTACCAGGTAGTAGACATCTAGGTTCATAGACAATTTTTCGCTTCAGTCTAGAAATCCGAGGAGTCTTTCCCTTTGTACGAATATGGTCATCTTTGATCCATGGAAGGAATATTGGTCTGTCACTGGTTGAAGCACCAGAAGAAAATGGATGCTTGGTGACATGAGGGTGATCTTTGCCAAAAGGAAGTGGATACCTTTGGAGGGTATACTTGAATGATAGCCTCGGATGAACATTAAAGAGAGGCTGTCCAAAACTGTTGGAAGGGATAGAAGCATTGGTAGTGTACCAGTTGGAGCACATCATATCTTTCCCATTCTGAAAGTAATCATAGTTGGCAGGTGGAGAAGTATCAACAGCATCAGCATTCACGAAAGCCTGTTCTCCCACCTCCATATAATCAGCAGGATCAGTCTCATCGACATGATTTCCATTGGCAAGAACATCAGTTGGAGCAGGAAGAGGAAGGGGTGTAACAACAGTCGGCAAGCTGAATAAAGGCTGTAGAAGAATTTCTTCAAATTGCAAGCTAGCAGCAATGTCAGCATCCAAATTAGGAGTACTTCCTTCAGTACCTCCTCCAAATTCCACAACCTCCTTAATACCAGTAGGTGGGACAATCTGTATTTCAGGAGTAACTGTTACTAACTGAGTGTCCGTAGTTTTCTCAGCAAGATGAGTGTCGGCAGTTTTCTCATCAGTTCCTTTATCAGTAAATACTCCTCCTGAAACAGATACATCCATCTGTTGAGTGTCCATAGTTGTCTCAACTGGGGCAGGTTGATCAGCAGTTACTTCAATCAGAGGTTGAGTGTCAGTAGTTGTCTCAACTTGAAATTCCACCATCTCCTTAAAAGATTCATCAGCATGACTTCCTTCAATACTACTATCATCCTCCAATACAGACACTGCAAAGAATTCAGCAGAGGGAGCTTTAGTCATGACAGTTCTGATTGGCATCTTGTCACTGTCTGTTGTAAGTGAAGTGGAAGGAGAGTCAGCAGCAACTTTATGAGCACAAACTAAGTCTCCAAATAAATCAGCACCATCATCATCAGCATCACTATCAGTAGAATCACTATCTTCATCAGCATCATCACGTCCATCGGCAACAAAATCTTTATCAGCAACATCTACATCATCGGCAGAGTGAACATCAGCATCTGACTCGGTCATGCTGCTGCTGGGTGAAGGAGCATGAGCAACTTGATCGGCAAGATCTTCAGCAGCACGGCGCTCGGCATCTTGCTTCAACAGAAATTCATTAGACTTTTCAATCAAGTCCATAGTAACCTTCTTTACTGATCTATGAAAGTGAGCATTGAGAGGACTAACAGCAGGAGCCTCATCATCATTGTATGTCAGCAAATCTTCATCATTTTCAAGTCTTCCAATCTGATAAGGATCAAACTCTGTAAATTGGGAGAGCTGATTGAAAGTTCTGGCATAAATGATCCACACATCTTGAACCATCAAGTCTTGTCTAATTCGATATTGAAAAAGATAGACTTGGTTCCAGTGTAGTGGTAGAAAGTCAAAATATCGACCAAAATTGAGCTTCAGTTCAGCTTCTTTCAACTGCTTGAACTTAGAGAGAGAGAAGAACTTCTCATTCCACATATCAGTGCGAATGTTCAAACTCCGGTAGTCAACATAATCAGAAGTTTTCCCAGATGGCACAGTATCCTTCATTTCTTCATGAAACTGAAGAAGGCGACGAATGAAAGGAGGCAGATGATCAATCGGAAATACCCATTTCTTGTTCAAGACTTTGTTAGTGAATGACCAAGGATTCCTGTAGAAGGTGTGGAAGGTGGGATTCCTGATGGGAGCACATTTCCTTGGAGTCTGAGACTTGAGCTTTTCAATAACATCTTCAATACTTTTGTCATCAGCAAAGTCATCAGTGAATTCTTCAGAAGGAACTTCAACTTTGACAATAGGATCGGCAGTAAGAGATGCACCGGCAAGATGAGAAGGAGAAAATCTAATCAACTTTGCTCTAGGATCAGTAGAATCAATGGGAGTAGAAGGAACTTCGTCGGCAGCAAGCTCTTGCTTCTTCATCGGCAAGGCCATCTTATCAGCAACTTGAGTAGACTTCTTCATCGGCAAGTCTGGTTCATCGGCAACCTTTACTTTCTTTGACACAACTTTATCAGCAACCTTCACCAATTTTCTTTTCTTTGGAGCACCAGGAGTAGAATCGGCAAGAATTCTATCGGTTGAAGGAGCAGGAGTAGAGATTGCTGATTGGGAAGCAACTAAAGGAATTTTCTTAGCTCTTTTCTTCTTTGGAGCGACAGCAGCAGCAGGAGCATCAGCAGGAGTAATAGCACTAGAAGCATTTTTTGCTATTCTCTGCCAATCTTTAGCATTATAGGACTTTAGCTTGCTGAAGGCAATGCTGGATGGAAAACGGTCTGCAGCTACTATGTTTATATTTCTCCTTAAGATCATACTGATTAACAGATAATGGCAACCTTTCCCAGGATTGGGTTTGTTCTTCAGCCTATCAGAAGACCATTTATCAGCAGCAGTGGCAATGATCCTGAATATGTAGGCACACCAGTTGAACTCAATCTGCAGAACAATGGCGGCCATAGCTTCAAACTGAACGTCAGTGACATTGCTATGAGATCCAGATCGGCAGATAAGACATCTATCAACTATCTCAGCCAAAGCATAGTATCGGCGAGGATAATGAATCTTAAGATGACTGGTGCCACTGAGTCTTGGACCAGCTCCTCTTATGATAATCCATGCCCTATCCAATTCCTTATCATCAACTAAATCACTCAACCCTTCATTCCCGAGAGAGGGAAAAACTTCAGAAATAGAAGAGGGAGAAAGAGAGATTTGCATGCCCAAAACAGAGGAGTTGACGGAGACGATAACTGAAGAGTCAGCACGAGAGCGGACAACAGATGAGTTGGAGAAGAATTCTTTGACGATATCCAGGAACACTGAATCAACTCCAGATGGAGTGATGAATGAGTCGAGCAGGGACCCAATAAGAAGATTCTTAAAGAAAACCCCGTCGGCTTCATCGTTGAAGTAGTCGGAGTCAACATAGCCTCCGTAGATATCTTTTTCGCCGGACATTTTCTGCAAGATTACTCAAACAACTGACAATGTTAGAAACAAAGACAAATCAAACCAAGAATGATTAGAAATGAGCAAAGTTTAAACATTTACACTTACCAGATTAAGAAGATATAAGCAAATAAAACGATGACTCAATAAACTGGTTAGAGGAGTGAGAGAGATAGAGTAGAGAAGAAAAATGGTGAAGAAAGCTTAAAGGGATTTTGAAAGACGTTATATATGTTATGGGGGAGAGAGAGAATATGAGGGGACAAGGAATAGAGAGAAATAACTGTACCTATAATCTCGGAGAACGTGCGCACGTAAAATTTAATGCGCACACAAATCGGTGAGAAATGAACAGTTAAAAATAAGAGGGACAAGGGGTAAATTAGTCAAAATTAAAAGAGAAGTGATGATGACCTGTTACCTTGCTGATGTATCGCATTAAATGGAATACATCTTGACACGATTTTGGGTAAGAAAGGTACACACACGTGTCAGGGAGATGGTGTGACCGATGTACCTTTGATTTGATTGCTTACGTCATGTGTCAGGAATCTTATATTTTTGCAAAGACGTGCTGATTTGATGATGTTTAAATATCGGCAAGATAGTTTGAATCGGCAAGATAATTTAGTCGGCAAGATATGATGATCGGCATGATGTTGTTAGCAATATTTTATCGGGAATATAATTTGGTCGGCACGATTTTCACACTTGCTGCTGAGATCGGCAAAATAATTTGGCCGGCAAGATTTTCATACTTGCTGATGAGATCGGCAAGACTAGCACAATAGGTAGAGTTAGCACAGTTTTAACCATAGAAATCAATCATACCTAGTTCACCTCTTAGGAATTCAAATCTTTTCTGGTCTAAGGGCTTTGTCAGTATGTCTGCTCTTTGGTAATCGGTATGAACTTTGAGAGCACCACGTTTCCCTTTTCAACATGTTCCTTCAGAAAGTGATACTTGATGTCTATGTGCTTGGTTTTGGAGTGCATGACCGGGTTGTTTGAAACTGAGATGGCAGATTGATTGTCACAATAGATGGGACAAATTTGAGATGGAACTTCATAGTCAACAAGCTGCTGCTTCATCCACAGGATCTGTAAACAGCAACTGCCGGCAGCTATGTACTCAGCTTCAGTAGTAGAAGTGGAAATTGATGCTTGCTTCTTACAGGACCAAGACACCAATCTATCACCAAGAAATTGGCAAGTTCCACTAGTACTCTTTCTTGTTACCCTGCAAGCTGCAAAGTCTGCATCTGAATAACCTATTAGATTAAAAGATGAATCTCTAGCATACCATAATCCAAGGTTAGCAGTGCCACAAAGATATTTAATGATACGTTTAACAGCTTGCAGATGAGATTCCCTAGGGTCAGCTTGAAACCTGGCACAAACACAAACAGCAAACATAATAGCTGGTCTACTGGCAGTAAGATAGAGGAGTGAGCCGATCATACCTTGGTAGACAGTCATGTCTACTTTCTTACCATACTCATCCTTATCTAAATGAATGTTAGTTCCTATAGGTGTGCTTTGAGAGTGATCATTGTCAAAGCCAAACTTTTTGATTAATTCTTTTGCGTACTTGGCTTGACTGATGAATATTCCCTCATTGGATTGCTTGACTTGAACTCCAAGGAAATATGTTAGTTCACCCATCATGCTCATCTCTAACTTGCTCTGCATTAGCTTCTCAAATCTCTTGCAAAGTGATTCATTAGTAGAACCAAAAATAATATCATCGACATATATTTGAACAAACAATGAATGACCCTTACCCTTATGCTTGGCAACAAATAAAGTAGTATCGATTTTACCTTGAGTGAAACCTAAGCCATCGCTAAGTAAAAACTTAGATAGGGTTTCATACCATGCTCTTGGAGCTTGCTTTAGGCCATAGAGAGCTTTCTTCAATCGGTAGACATGATCAGGCTTCTTGGAGTCCTCAAAACCTGGTGGTTGTTCAACATAAACTAGTTCTTGGAGTTCTCCATTAAGGAAGGCACTTTTCACGTCCATTTGATATAGCTTGAATTCTTTGAAGGTGGCATAGGCTAAGAAAAGTCTTATAGCTTCCAATCTTGCAACAGGAGCAAATGTCTCATCGTAGTCAATCCCTTCTTCTTGTCGGTATCCTTTAGCAACTAACCTTGCTTTGTTCCTTATGATTTTCCCTGCTTCATCCAGTTTATTCATGTAGACCCATTTTGTACCAATCACTTGTTGAGATGATGGTCTTGGCACTAGTTCCCACACATTGCATCTTTCAAACTGATTTAGCTCCTCCTGCATAGCTTCTACCCAGCCAGGATCAGCAAGAGCTTCTTCAGTCTTCTTTGGTTCTATATTGGAAACCATAGCAGATGAGAAGAGACTCTCGGCGAATGCTCTACTAAGGTTTCTTGTCAATCTTGGTCCAGAGACATCACCAATCACATTTTCTAATGGATGATCACGAACTGTTCTAACCTCCCTTGGCACATCTTGTCTGACAGTATCTTGTTGTAAAGATTCGAGAGGAGGGTCAAGATCAGCAGGTGGAGTAGGAGAATTAGAGTTTTGGGTGAGAGGTGGATTAGATTGAGAGCTTGTTGGGAAGGGCCTTATAACAGAAATTGGTTGAGGGCTTGATCTGTTTTCAGAATGATCAGCAGAGTTTGCATCGGCAAACGGATTATGAAATTCATCAGCAGGTTCTGGTTCTGCCGATGAAGGAAAGTACGGAGCATCTGCTGATTCTTCTGCTGAAATGACTGGATCAGCAGCTGGTACTTGATCTGTAGGGTTAGTATTACTGGATTCACCTGTCTCATGAGCACTAGACACATTAGTACTATTTGGAGCCTTGTCAGACTCTAACAAATCAAATTCATCAAAGGTTACATGAACAGATTCAACAATTTTCAAAATTTTCTTATTGAAAACTCGAAAGGCCTTACTGTGTTTAGCGTATCCAACAAAGATTCCTTCATCAGCTTTCTCATCAAATTTACCTCTGTGCTCTTTACCGTTGTAAAGCACGTAACACTTGCAGCCGAATATTTTGAAGAATCCAATGTTGGGAATTCTGCCTCTCCAGAGTTCATAAGGAGTCTTGTTATGGAATTTGTTGATGAGAGATCTGTTCTGAGTGAAGCAGGCGGTATTGATGGCTTCAGCCCAAAAGTATGTCGGCAGCCTGGCTTCAGCAATCATGGTCTTACCAGCTTTAATGAGAGTTCTGTTCTTTCTCTCAACGACACCATTTTGTTGTGGTGTATAAGCAGCTGAGAAGTTGTGGGGTACTGAGCAATACCATTGTTCTTGAATTCAGTGCCGTTGTCTGATCTCATACTGATGATATCGCTCTCCTTCTGGGTTTGTAGTAGTCTGAATAACTTGGTAGCAACTGCATAGGTGTCATCTTTGTGACTGAAGGTTTCTACCCAAGTATATCTAGAGAAATCATCTACTACAACCAAGGTATATCTACTTCCCCCAATACTTGCAGTGGTTGTGGGGCCAAATAGATCCATATGTAGCAATTGGAGGCACTTAGAAGTTGACATGCAGGGCTTGCTTCGGAAAGATGATTTATGTTGTTTTCCAAGCTGGCAGGCCTTGCATTTCTTTGCATGATCAGCAGACACTTGAGGCAGACCGGTTACCAGATTTGAACCGGCAAGCTTAGATAGATACTTGAAGTTCAAGTGACTGAGTCTCTTGTGCCATAGCCATGAGTTCTCACTGATGTTCTTAGCTACAAAACAAACATTAGCAACACCAGTAATAGCACTTAAGTCTACTGCATAAATGTTACCTTTACGTTTGGCAATGAGAAGAGTTTCATTGGAAGCAATATCTTTCACATAGCAACTGGAAGTAATAAATACACATTGCATTCCTTTATCACAGAATTGTGAAATTGATAGAAGGTTGTGTTTCAGACCATCCACTAGAGAGACCTTCTGTACAGTGACTGCACCTCTCTTGATGGTACCAATACCTATGATTTTTCCTTTGGCATTATCACCGAAAACCACTGGGGGACTTGATGCTTCTGAGATATCGGCAAGTAGATCTGCAAATCCTGTCATGTGTCTTGAACAGCCACTATCTAGAATCCACAAATCTTTGCTTGCACCAGTTGAGGCCATGAATCATTCCTGAAATAAAACGGTATGCTTATGGTCCCCCTTATTCTTAGGTCTGAGGGTTAGTTCTTCTTTGGCAACCACATCTGGCCACCACTAGAGGATGTAACCTCAGTGGGTCCAGATAGGTGCTTCAAGAGGCATTCATGAGCCTTGTGACCATAATCAAAACAATTAGAACATCTCACTTGACTGATAGGCTGTGGAGTCGGTAGAACATCATTTTGTTTAGTCAGTGCATCGGCAGAACTAGGGAATTGAGCAGGCACAAACTTAGTAGGTTTAAAGGTGCTAGTATTGCCTTTCTTTCCATTCTGTTTACCTTTGGCAGTTACCTTTTTAGGTACTTGTCCATCGGCAGCAGAGGAGGTTAGATCGGCAGCACTTGCTCTGCTGATGTATTCACCAAGAATACCGTTATCGGCAGACTCAGTATCAGCAACCTTAACATATATTTGTTTGTGCTTATCATTCCTTTTGTTATGGTTCTTAGGATACTTCATTGCCACAGCACTGTATATTGTCTTAGCATCCTTATGCACTGAGTTAACAGGACTACATTCAACTTTCTCATCCTTTTTCTCGGTCGCACAAGTTTCAGTAGAGCTACTGCTGCTGGAATCAAATCCTAACCCAGATTGGTCCTTATATGACATTTGGGTCTGTAGGATTGTTCAACAGCAACTCTAGATTTTGTGTAAGAATCAACAATCCTTGAGAGATGATTGTTTCTTTTCACAAGATCTTCGATCTGAGCTATCAATACTGCTACTTGGCATTTGAGATCCAGCTTTTCTTTCTTTAGAGAAATAGACTCAATCTCGTGTCCTTTGAGAACTGAAAGTTCAGACATAAGCGAGCTATTCTCGTTAGAAATTCTTTTGAAATCAGCAGCCATCACTTTATGAACGCTACTCAGCTTCTCATATTCAATAAAAAGTTCATCCATTGTCTCTACCATCTCAGCCTTAGATAATTCTGGAAGAGGGTCGACTGAATCTTTGGGAGTAGAGGGAATGGGTTCAGGTGAGAAGTCAGGTAGGGAAGAGATGGGTTTCGAAAGGCTTTTGGCAATATTGGGATGTTCGGTGAATGAGAATTTTCTTGTCATCGGCAAGGGTTTTGTTTTAGAAGCATTGAAGTGAGAAGAGTTACACTGTCCATAGAGTGAAGTTCCCACTTGATGAACCTTGTATCCTATTGGATTTCCTGCTTTGATGCTTACTTCCTTGAAGTATGGTTGGGCTCTTCCAGTTGGTATTTCTTTGACTGGAGTCTTTGGCGGCGAGGGATCTCGGTAGATTGGAGTCGGCAAGGATGAAAGATTGGCATCATCTGAATCTAATGCCATGAAACTTACATCGGCATCCGCATCTTCATCGGCATCATCGTCTGAATCAGTTTCACACCAGACCGGCAAGGATTTTTCTGTGCTATCATCGGCAACATAACTTCGAGACTTTGGGTATCTCTTGTTTACTGATTTCCTCACGTATTCATACTTTGGCTGAGGACATTTTGAGGCAAAGTGACCAGGTTTTCTGCAGTTGAAGCAGACAAGATCACCTTTGCTGTTTTTGCCATCGGTAGCACTGGTACTTGGTTTGTTGTAGCTTGCTGATTTTTGAAATGGTGGTGTAAAAGATTTTTGTTGCTGGTGACTTCCTTTTTGCATCCTTTTGAAGTCTTTGAACCTCTTGTAGTTTCTGACGAAGGCGGAAAATTCGTCTTCTTCCATTGTTTGTTCTGAAGGTGTTTCTGAGGTTTTTGAACAGCAGGGTGTTTGATGGGGATCTATAAGAGGGAATTTGGTTGAAGGAAAGGATACCTGAGATTGAGCTGATAGAGACAAGTTTTTGAAATTTTTATCGAGAACGTTAAGTTTTTGCAGTTCTCTCTCATACAAGAACAGACTAGATAGAAGATTCTGAATAGAGGTCTTGTTTAAGTCTCTAACTTCTCTAACAGCAGTGACCTTAGTATGATACCCATTTCCTAAAGAGCTTAGAAAACGAATATTAAGATCTTTCATAGTATACACTTTACCTAATGAAGCACATAAATAACTTACCTCGCAGAATCTGTCGTAGGCACTTCTGAGAGATTCACCATCTAGTTTCTTAAAAGATTCAAACTCAGCAATGCAGTCGTAGAGTCTGTTGTCTTTCACCTGCTCATCTCCTTCAAAGTATGCAAGGAGTTTGTTCCAGCATTGTTGAGCCGTGGAGCACAAGTCAATCAGTTTATATTGCTTGTCGTCCAATCCACATGAGATAATATGGCACGCCTTTCCATCTAGAGCAACTGAAAGTTTGTCTTCATCAATCCATTCTTCTCTAGGTTTTTCAATCAAGGTTTCATCAACTTGAACATGCGTTTCTTGTTCAGTGTCTTGATCAGCATGAGCAGTCAGAGGAGTGGAAGGAATTGGTCGGTAGGTGGTTGAGACCTTTAGAGGAATGATTGGACCACCTTCTATTACTTGCATTAACCGGTCATCGATTGAGTTCTCATACTTTATCATACGAGATTTCCAGACACCAAACTCATTGACGTTCAACAACGGAATGGTAGTGATGTTGAACGACTGCATGATTTTTCCTGCCATGGTATCGGCAATACAAGCTGCAAAGCTTGGAAATTTCTTTCAAAATTCCAAGCTCTGATACCAATTGTTAGGCCCAATTGGTAGGAAAATAGGCTAGAGGGGGGGTGAATAGCCTTTTTAAAACTTTTCGAAGAAACACTTATAAATGCAAAGTCACTTAACAGTTTGCAAACTATTATCAGTAAGCGCAGCGGGTAAAATATGACGTAGTTTTAACTCACACAAAATCAATGTATAAAAGATTTTCAGAGCTTAGTTTAAACACAAAGTTGTTTCCAAAAGTTTAATGCAGTTTCAAGAGATTGGTCAAAGGAAATAATGATGAATCAGCAAGAACAATAATGATTTGCCGGTGATAGAGTTCCAACCGGCAAGGACAGTAAGTAACAGAAGACACAGAGATTTGGAGAGGTTCACAGTGTAAATACTGCTACGTCCTCTACCAAGTTTGGTCAGAACTTGAATTTGGGTTAAGAGCACTATTAAATATCCCTAGTATATTACAAGCACGGCTTTGCCGGATACAAAGACTAAATTCTAGAGATAGTTAATGAATCGTAAAACAAATATCTGACCAAGTGTATTTGAGCGGCAAGTTCAAAAGAACTTATCTCACTCAGGTGGGTGTGTGAAAGACTCAAACAACGTATTCCTTAAAATGATCTAGTTCGGGAATACTAACAATGTTGTTGAGTTTGTGCACAACTGTATGTCCTATTAAATGATCTAATGATTATCTGGACACGGAATGTTTGAGCTTCAATGAATGCTGCAAACAACCAACTCTCTTCAATGCACTAAAATCACCAACCTTCTTCAATGCACTGAGTCCTCTATTTATAGGAGGAGTTAATGTCTTAGCTTGTTAAAGAAGGATAATATTTGAATTTCCAGCTGGGTAGGTGAGGAGCATTTAATGCAGTATCCTTGGCATTAATGGCGAAGATACGCGTGCCTGAAAAGTCTGATGGGTAAAGACCCCTTTGTCTCAACCGGTTACCTGCAAAAGCAAGTAGAGACAAAGTATAGCTAAAAGTAGCTATGTGTCAGACGGCGCAGTAATCATTACAGAGCAGGTAAACTACTTTATGATAACAGCAAGAAAGGACAGGGACAATCAGCAAGGTTGACTTTAAGATGGAACGATGTAACCTGACTGACAGTACAGACTGTCTTTCTTTATCGACAAGTTGAGAATGGAGTTGATCGGCAACTTCTTTAATAAGTTGATCGGAAACTTGTGTAGCAAGTTGATCGGCAACTTGTCTCATGTTAAGAATAGAGTTGATCGGCAACTTGTTTACTGGTCTGCTGATTTGCTTCCTCTGCTGGTTAGTCTTGTTTTGAAGAGTTGTAATACACCTGTGCTGGTCACAAAGAATCCTAAGGGTACCTAAAAAGGTTCTAATAAAATTGGGGAATCGTAAGTGTAAACATGATTGGGATTAAGTAATTCTATGATCTAGGAATCTATTTGAACAACATAAAATCCCATCTTGAACTATAAACCCCATCTTGAATTAAAAATCCAATCTTTACTTGCACATGAGATTTATTTATACATTCTTCAAATACACATGAGAATAATAATGCAAAATCATAGTACATTAAATCTCGTGTATATTCACACGAGATGTAATGTGATATGTCGTGTATGTATACACGAAATGTATACTGGATCTTTGAAACTGATGGTTCTGTAATTTGCAGGGTCCATTTCCGGATATCAGTGATGAATTCACGACATCATAATTATTTCCAGATAGGGATGCACTTCTTGCACATGTACGGGAAATCGCGAGGAGTAGAAATATACACCTTATTATAGACTACTCGAAGAAGAGAAGTGGAAATAAACTAGCTTATGCGATGATAATATGTCATTTTGGTGGACATCACAGGCCCGGATGGTCAAAGAATATTAGGAAGAGTAGTAGCAAGAAGAGAGAGTGCACTTTTAAAATACATGCCAAGGAAAGGAGGGATGATGGGTTATGGGGTTATGTTGTAAGGAATGGTGTACATAATCAGCGACATCTTCTTCTCTCACCCATTAGCAATTAAGATGCTAAACTGTTTTCCATATGTTGTACAAGGTGATTGCACGTACAACACCAACTGCTATGGCCTGTACTTCTTGCAGTTTGTAGGATTTACTTCCACCGGGCATAATTTCCAGAGAACCGTCAGATTGGGAGCATACTAACAAATTTTTTCGAGTCCCCGCTACACCATCCTCGACTAGCAAAGGGTATAGATCTTCATTCATTTGTGGCTCACACTTTACGTTCTTGATGTATTTGATTTGCATGTTGATAGTACGAATGCTTCTCACTCTTTTCTTTGCCCTATTTCAGGTCTAGATCTGCATTCATTGCATCCACCCAAGCGAGTTCGGAGTCCACGCACAAACAGAAATCAGCTTCAGAACCCACACCATCTACCACTCCTTGTACTCCTACGTCTCATCCACCACCAGCTGCTTCCGGTCGTGGGAGAGGACGGGGTCGAGGGCGAGGTCGAGGACGAGGACGGGATCAGGGTCATGGTCGTGGAGAGGGAAATGGACAGCCCAATCACACTAGTATATACAGCTCTCCGTATATGACGTCTTTTCTGCCTTTCATTATCCCATTTATTGGAGGCATCACAGATGTGGCATCTGATGGACATTGTGGCTATAGAGCCATCGCAGCACAGATATACGGAGATGAGGAGATGTGGGCTCGAGTGCGCACAGAATGTTACAATGAAGTGCATGCTCGCCAAGACCTTTATCAAAGTGTTCTAACTTGGATAAATGTAAAGGAACTCTTACGTAGGATTGCTATTTATGTCCAGCCGACGCCGGACAGTAGTTATTGGATGGAGCTCCCTGAACTTGGCCACATAATTGCCACGAGGTATAATGTGGCGTTCATTTCGTACTCGGCTAGCGGTGGCAACTTATGCCTTCCAGTGATTGTACCAGCAGGAGTAGGACCACCGATAAACAAAGTTGTGTTGGGACAAGTGACAAACCATTTTATATTGGTATGATACTTTAATTCGTTAAATTTAACAATATTATTTAAATTCGTTATACTTAACTGTCTCATTTATATTAGTTATATTTGATTGTCTTACTTAAATTCGTTGTATTTAACTGTTATTACTCTTGCAGCTGCACATGTCAGGCAATGATTACCCAATACCACCACCACCGAACACTTGGAGGGAAC
This sequence comes from Campanula takesimana, assembly GCA_026119855.1. NCBI lineage: Eukaryota > Viridiplantae > Streptophyta > Magnoliopsida > Asterales > Campanulaceae > Campanula > Campanula takesimana. The sequence continues at coordinate 461,926 of JAOWBW010000855.1, forward strand.
ACTGTGATCCAAGCGCAAGTCAACTGATCCACCAATACCGACATAGGATAGCAGCATTCTGTGAACTCTATGATCAGGATACCGATGCAAGAAGAGAAAGATTACGTAGGGGATAGTATATGTGTAATGGTTTTTGAATTATCAAGTTTGTATGAATGTTTGGATGTTTGAATTATATGCATAAGCCTTGTTAACACTTTTATTTCGTATACAATTTGGCGATAGTATATACACGAGATGTGCTATCATATTAAGAATCAAATTTCAGTTCTAGTTCCGTTTCTTGTTGCTTTTGCTGTTGCTGTTGTGAAAATGCAGTTTCAGACACTATTTCGTGTACTTATACACGAGATGTCATCTATTATCTCGTGTATATGTACACGAGATATCTCGTGTGCATACACGAGTCATCACGCGTACATTTACACGAGATCATAGATGACATCTCGTGTATAAGTACACGAGACGGGCAAGGGCAGCGTTGGAATTTTTCGTTCCCTGTATATAATATTCCCTGTATATAACTATATCCGATACAAGATATGAAATAAAGGATACAAGATGTGGTGGCAATAGAAGTAGTAGGATTTACGATAAGGGTGGCGATTGACACAAATTCAAGGATGGCCAAGTTGGAACCGGAAGCGACAAACCAGGATTGGCCCGTAATCACCGTGAACCGCCTGGAAAACCGGAACAAGAGGAATCAGAACGGTTTTTTATCCGAGCTGGTTAAAGTTCATGTTAGAATATTTTTATATCATATATAAATGTGTCCCACATGACTTGTCACATTAAATAAGTTTTAACAGTACAGTTTCATTTTGATGGATAAGTAAAAATTAAAGTAAGTTAAAACTTAAGAATTATTAAAATGGTACTCCCTCTTTCTTGCCATATAAATAAATGAATGGTATAATTCTTTTCCTATTTATAGTATTTTATTTGTAACTACAAATAAAATAATTAAAGAAATAAAAATACTTACCAGACAAGCTATAGAATGGATTAGTCTTCATGCCTTGGCCACGTGTCTTGCATGATGAAGTGATAGTGGCTTGGATGGCTAAGTAATACTCCCTCCGTCCCGGATTAAAGTTCTTAGTTTTGTTTGACTTTACACGAAGATTAAGAAAAAATAAATGTTGTGAGTATAAAAAAGTAAGTAAGAGAAAGTAGAAGACATAAAGTTGGTAAGGAGTTTTTTTTTGTGAGAATAACAAGTGGGTCCCATAGTCCATTTTAGGTGATAAAGCAACTAAAAACTTTAGTATGAGACAAACCAAAAAAAAAAATAAGAACCTTAGTATAGTACGGAGGGAGTAACAAAGAAAGTCAAAAATATGATGACTTTGTGGCATATGTGTCGGCTATTAAGGCTCAAAGTCGGCTACTAAAGCTTATCCACCAAGTCCACAGTTTGCTACTCCCTCCGTCTCAAAATGATATTTTTATTTGACATTTTTTATTATCCCAAAAAATTCTTTACATTTCTACAACTTAAGCTTAGAAGTGCCCAAATAAAACATAACTAATGAATCAAGTTCATATCCTTAAAAAATTTGAATAGTCAATTATGAAGATCATTTTGGAACGGAGGGAGTATAAAAAAGCCGGAGCAAACATAAAAGAAAAAAAACCACAACACTATCTCCGTATGGAACAATTGAGAGACCGGAGAAAGGAGGAAAAGAAATTAAAGGAAGCCCTTGTTTGTTTTTTGAATTTAGATCTGAAATGAGTTTGATTGTCTGAGCGAGTCAGACATTGAAGCATTAAGTGTGTTTGTTTTTCCCGATCTGAATCAGACGATAGCCACTTATTTACCTCTGAAGTGTTCAGACATAAAACCAAGACTTATTTGGCTCCGAATCAAATTTGGACAAAACTATCCCTAATGTATTTCATAAATTCCAACACTACCCTTCTCATTTTTCTCCCTCAAAGTTCTTCTCTCCTCAGTCCTCTCTTCCTCCATAGATCCTGACCTCTCGCCACTACCATTCTCCATTCTCCATTCTCCATTATCATCATCACAATCTTCATCTCAGATCCACCTCCCCCTCCCCGTTTCGCTTCCCAGATCGTAATATGCGATCTTTCCTCTCCCCTCCGCTAAATCGTCGTCGCCGCTGCTACATGACTCGCTCTCATGCTCTTTCCTCCTCTATGGCCAGTTGGTCGACCATCTTGTAGTCCTCCGACAGATCTTCTCTTCCTTAACCCTTCATTTATCTCTTCCCTGCTTCACCCTCACACCCAAACCCTATATCTGTAGAGCTTTAATAGTGGAGTGACCTTCTGATGAATGGGAAAATGAGGAGATCGAGGAGCTCCCTAGAAGCCATAATTTCGTTTAAGGTGTATAGTTGAAGGAATTAACATTGGTGAAGTAGGAGAATGGGTGGGAATGTGACTTTGGTACACTGTTCTAGTATAACAAAAGATCCAAATGCTATGGGGTGGGATCAAACCCAGTGAAGAAGAAAGATTGGAATTTTGGATTTTTTTTACTTGAATTATTAAATATTGGGTGTAGTACTCCTTCCATCCTAAAATAAATGATCAATAATTTTTATATTTTCTCATGAAAATTGATTTTTTAAAATTATTTATTTTGAGACAGAGATTTTACTTATCAATGACTTTTATCACTTATTATTAATTAACATTTTGATATGATATATATTTCAAAAGGGTAAAATGGTAAAGAAATACATTTCAGAAAATAGATTCAGATGAATAATCAAACAACTTCAACACTTTAGAAATCAGTCTTCAGACGCTGCCTCTTATTGATTCAGTCAATTTCAGATGTGAAATCAGATTTCAGGACTTAACACTTAAAAAAAACAAACGCCACCGAACTCCTCTATCCATCACAAGAGGTACTTAAAGGCAAAGGTCAAGAAAGAAAACACCATTATTATAAAGATTAGCGTGGACGGAGGTATGACTTTAATTTTGTCTTTGCAGTAAATTATTTATCGTATTGATTTATTATGTGTTCTAAGATCTTGGGTAATTAGATTGTAATAGATTTTAATTAAAGTCCGCATTTAAAGTTGTTATGTTAAATCGATACAGTATAAAAGATTTCTTACATGTGGTATCAGAGCCCGAGTTTTGAACACATAATATCTCATATTAAATTTATTATTGTTATTATGATAAAACAAGTTGGAATGTATATTTAATTTCCAATTAAAGTTTATTGTTCTTATTGAGAATTAAAGTGTAAAGCTTATAAAGGAAAAGATAATAATAGCTTGTTAGTCACCAAAGTGGCCTGACTGAATAGAATATCTTATAAGCTTATAAAAGGAAAAGATATCAGTAGCTTGTTAGTCACCAAAGTGGCCTGGCTGAATGTGATATATTTTATCATAAATAAAGTCTTGGCAATTGTTCATGAGAAAAGGAATGTCGTTCAAATGACAATAAAAGTAGATTGAACAATTGTGATTATAGATTAGTAGTAGGTAACACGTGCTCCGCACGGAAATCTATTCCGTTAATGTTTTTGTATTTTCATTTTTTGATGTTTTTAATTGATAAATTAACATAATAATTTTATTTGAAAATATATGTATATTTTAAATTAATCAAAATATTTTCATAGCTTTGGTTGTACATAGTTGTAATAATTATGTTTTTTAATTAATTTAGAAGTATATTTAAGTTTGTTGTATGAATATTTTAAAAAATTAATGGTATTAATAGTGTTATTAACATATATTAACTATTATGATTAATAATATAATTATTAGTAATAGTTAATATATATTATAACAATTATGATTAATTAATACTATTAATAATAATTAACTTATATAGTAACTATTATAGTTAACAATTATATTTAACTATTTTAATTAACTAATACTATTAATAGTATTAGTTATAATGGTTAAATATCACTCTCTCCATCCCGGTGTAAGAGTCCTACCTCCTATTTGCACGGAGATTAAGAAATGATAGAAGTAAAGTAAGTGTTGTGAGTGTAAAAGTAAATTAGGAGATAAAATGAATGAGAGGGAATAATAAGTTGATTGGTTTTGTGTTAATTTTTTTAGTAATAATTAAAATAATTATTATAATTAACTAATATTATTAATTGTACTTATTAACATATATAATAACTATTATTATTCACTAATAATACTAATAGTTATAATTAACCTCTATATTAACTATTATAATTAATTAATACTCCCTACGCCCTAGAGTAAGAGTCATACCTTGTTTGTGCACACTTATTAAATACACAATAGAAAATTGGTAAACATTGCAAATGTGTTGAGAGTATAATTATCAAAAACACTATTCTTTCTTTCTCATCATTTGTCTTTTTAGGAAATAGACTTTTAGTGGGACGTACAAAAATAGAAAGTAGGACTCTTACTTCGAATGGAGCGAGTACTATTAATATTAAGTATTAACATTTATTGTATAATGATTAACTAATATTATTATAATAATAGTTAACTTATATAGTAACTATTATGATTAACTAATAATACTATTAATAGTAATAATTAATATATATAGTAACTATTATGATTAACTAATACTATTAATAGTAATTTTTATTTTATTTAATAGTTAATTATAATATTTAAATATAAATTGGGACACACCAAAAAGGAAAGTAAGAACTTTAAACAGGGACGGAGAGAATAATAATAATTATAATAAACTAATATTATTAATAGTAATAGTTAATTGATATAGTAAATATTATGATTAATTAATATTAAAAATTAATATTTAAATTATATAATAACTATTATAATTAACTAATACTCTTACTATTAATAGTTAACTGTTATTTGCTTAATACCATTAGCTAATACTATTAGTTACTACATAAGGTAACTATTATAATAGCTATTACTAATAATAGTAATAGTTAACTAATATAGTTAATTATAATAGTAACTATTACTAATAAGAGTAATAGTTAACTATAATGGTTAACTATTATAGTTAACTATTACTAATAATAGTAATAGTTACTATAATAGTTAACTATTATAGTTACCATTTATAGTAACTATTATTATTAGCTAATAGTATTAGCTAATGAAAAGAAAATGAAAAGTCACTTATTTATTAGTATATTGTTAATGTGGCTTCTCCAAATGCAAGCTTTCTCCATTGTTTGTCCACATGTCAATACCATAGCTCTTTTGGCCAACTTTAATATATATATATATATATATATATATATATGCTAGAAGGTCATCCAAAGATAGACCATTGCAAATATTTTATAACATTAAAGGGATTAATCATGGCATCTTAGTTAAGTAGGGTTTATATCCAAAGATAGAATCTTATTTGACTAGTGTATGTAATGACTATCTATTAAAGTGATTTTCTTAGAATTTGGCATCGATTATATTATGTGTCTAAGGATTGCCCAAAGGTGAACTTGAACACATGCTTAAAAGTTTACGTGTCTAGTTTCTGAATCTATTAAAGTTAACTCAAAGCATAAAGGATAAGCATGTATTAAGTTTGAAGCTGAAATTAAAGTCTTTGCATCAGTAAATACAGTCATCAAGTTCAATAGGTTGAATTATGATGACTAGTCTTAACAAATCCAGATTATTCTGGGTATTATGGATTTAGACTACGTCATTGTAATAGATGGAAAGCCCATAGCCATTAATGAGACCCACCTCATAAAATTTCAAGATTATATATGAGGCTTCAGAGCGGTCAAACGGGCTATGTTTGAACCTTATTAATATGACTATGACGAAAAAAAATTAATGTTTAGCTGCGAAGATAGTGAATGAAATTGAGTTCATTAGAAAGGTTATAAAATATTCCCAATCGGACTTAGTCGACAAATCAATTGTGGGTATCATTATGTGAGCTAACCACAAAGAAAGTTGATTGGTCTAAGTCGATTACAGAAATGTCCAACTTATCAAGAAGCATTAAAATTAATCCAGGTATAAGGGACAAGAAAAGGGGAACGACTCCCATAAAAGTTTAATAAAGGACAAATCAATAAGAGGGAGATGTAAGTTTGTTACTTCTGTAACAAAGAATGGCACTTCAAGAATGATTGTCCTAAATAATAGAATGGTTCGAGAAAGGAGGTATACATTATGTTTCAATATGCTTTAAATCGAACATAAAGAAGTCTCTATCAATACCTGGTGATTAGTTTTTGGTGTTACTACTCAATTGTCTGATGTTTTACAAGGATTCAATACAATCCAGCTAATAAGAGAATGAACCGTTCTTGTTTATGGAAAAGAAGATTGATGCTGCAAGAAACGTACCGGATCAACCTTTCGTCTAGCGGTTCGGATAATTCCAGCAAGAAGAATCTCCTCCTGAACGAATCTACACACACGAAAAAATAAACATAAACTAGCCGGGGCTTCACCAGCGAAGGCCCTCCGGCGTGAGAATAAGAATACGCTTTTGTGAGATACAAAGAGCAATCAATTGACTAGAGTAAGAGCCAAGAGAATTCGTTACCAGTTTATCGTATGAGGACCTGTTTATATAGGTGCTGGTGAATTAATCCTGACTTGTTAAGGAAGTCTCGGAGTCCGTCTTAGAGTAAAACTCGTACTTTGAGGAAAGTAGAATCCTGATGAGGATTGTAATCATTGTTTCCTTTGTAGAAGAGATCTCCTTGTAAAGTAAGGAATCCTTTCATGTGTATAGAGGTTGGACTCTATTCGTAGATTCTGCGTTATATTAGGAATGTAACTCTATCCCTGTTAAATCGGCCCAAGTCGGCATGTAGATCATACCTCAGCATGTATCCAGTCGGGACACGCCTTGGCTCTTAATTCATGGGCTTAGGCCTGAAAATGCCGAGGCCCAATACCTTGGTCGGTTTATGTCATTCAAAGATGAAAGCAAGAATATAAGGAATTGAGACTTATAGTTTGACTTTAGACATTGGGTGTCAGTTAAACTTGTAAATATGTCTCTACATTTCTTATTGTTCTTGAAATCTAGTTTCAGTATGGAAGCTGGATGTGTTAGGTTTCGTTTCGAGATTTTTAAATGCATGTTTTGGTTGTATAAATACAACCGCATTTGTGGATCAGGAAAGTTGTGTGATTCACATTATAGCTTAAATCTCGATAATGAATTTGCTGAATCTTTGTTTCAAGTTGACAGTTATGTAGGCACCAAAAGTAGTACACTAGATGAAATTTTTCTTTCTTGTGGCATCAAAGATTAAGTCACATTTCCAAAGAAAGGTTATTAAGGTTGATGTAAAGTAAAGTTCTTTCTCAATTGGATTCTAGCGACTGAAATAATTGTGTGCGCTGTATTAAAGGAAAGCAGATAACATCCACAGTAAAGAAATTGACCATAAGAAGCACCCAGCTCTTTGAGCGAATACACACTAATATTTGTGGTCCTTTTAATGCTCTTAATTAAGGAAGTGAAAGTATTTTATCACCGTTAAAGATGACTATTCTTATTATGGTTACATTTATCTACTGCGTAAAAGGCTTATTTAGTAAACATCCTTGAGGTGCTTATTAATGAAATGGAAAGGCAGTTAGATAAGAAAGTGAAAATAGTCAGTTTAAATAGAGATGGTGAATATTATGGTAAATTCACATAAAATGGACAATGTCCAAGTCCATTTGAAATATTCCTCGAAAGTAGGCATTTGTGCACAGTATACAATGCCTAGTACCCTCAGCAGAATGGTGTTAATGAGAGACGAAATCGTACATTAATGGATATGGTTAGGATTATGTTGAGTAAGTGTTATTTACCCCTATAATTGTGGATGTATGCATTAAAGACCGTTGTGTATACTTAATCGGATTCTGTAAAGTTATCCCTAAAACTCTTCATGAAATATGGACAAGAAGGAAACCCCGTTTGAGACATTTTTATGGCTTACATGGTTCAGCGGAAGTAAGGGTATATGTCCACAAGAAAAAAAGTTTGATGATAGGACAACCATTGACTATCCTGAAATGTCAAAGGGGTACAGAGTTTACTGTCCTAACCACAATACGAAAATCGTTAAGTCTGGAAATGATCGGTTCATCAAGAATGGTTTAATCAGTGGGAGTGGGAAACCACGAAATGTTGATATTTTGGAAAATCAGGCAGAACAGTCATTGCCTGACATTCTAAATGAAGTTGTTGTTCCTGTTGTTGTATGACAGACTAACAACATATCAAAACAACAAATTAATAATCAATACCCACTGAATGAAAATATTATAGTTTAGCAAGAGATTAATGAACACCATCATGAAATAGCTTTAAGGCAGTCGGTGAGACATAAAAGATTGCTATTTCAGATGATTACATTGTTTATAATCTTGAGCATGAATGTGACTTGAGCATTGATAAAGATCTAATCTCATTCAGTTAAGCAATTAAATATAACAATTTAGAATAGTGATTCAATGCCTTGAAAGAAGAAATTAAGTGAGTGTATGATAATGAATTTTGAGACTTAGTAGAGTTGCCTGAATGGTATAAAGGAGTCGATTTTAAATTGGCCTTTAAAAAAATACGACTCGAAAGGAAACATCGAAATATATAAAGTCGGACTCGTAGGTTATACACAGAAAGGAGGCATTGACTATAAAGAGACCTTCTCTTTGGTATCTAAGAAGGATTTTTTTTTAGAATTGTTATGACTTTTGGTGGCTCATTATGGATTAGAGTTTCACCAATTGATGTATAGACTGCGTTTCTAAATGGTGAGTTGGAAGAGGAAATATACATGAACAAACCTGGAGAAATTGTGATCACAGTTAAAGAAAATTTAGTGTGTAAATTTAAAGAAGTCAATATATGGACTGAGCAGGCTTCCAGATAATGGTATCTTAATGATAATAATACAATTTGTAGAGAACACCATTAATCGGTGTATCTATATAAATGTAAGTGGGAGAAAGTTCATTATATTGGTCTTGTATGTTGATTACATATCACTTGTTGTTAATAATGTTGGACTATTACGAAAAGTAAAAGAGTTTCTCTCTAACAATTTTAAATGAAAAATCTAGGAGAGGCATCCTATGTGATAGGAATAGAAATATTCTGTAACAGATCATAATGATTGATATAAGTGTCTCATTAGGCCTAAATAAATAAATTGTTAGAGAGATTCGGAAAACATAATTGTTCGACTGGGATATTTTCCGATTCAGATAAGAGACAAATTAAGTCAAATGCAATGTCCCAAGAACGAATTGGAAAGAAAAGAAATGAAATCTATTACTTATGATTCAGTGGTAGGGAGCTTAATGTATGCACTCGACCTAAAATCAGATTTGCTGATAGAATGGTAGGTCGATATCAAAGTAAGCTCGGAATAGTCCATTGGAAAGCTGCAATGAAAGTCCTTTGGTACTTACAAAGCACCAAAGGTTATATGCTCATGTAAAGAAGGTCTAATCACCTTAAAATAATATGATATTAAGATTCAGATTATGCCGGATGTGTAGACACGAGAAAATCTGCATTCGGTTATTTGTGTTGGGTTTTGATGCATCATGCGCAGTGGAATAAACAGATAAAATCAAACACCCAAGAGCCCGGATCCGTGTATGTTGATTAAATTAAATACAAGATGAAAGAAACATACCCTTGAAGATCGAATCCATGAACACGGACTTTAAGGTGCTAAAGGAAACACCCTCTATCGGTATCCACACATCGAACGGACTCAAGAACGCTTCTTGATTTGACTGCTAGATCCTTAGGCTTTAAAAACATGGTTGAAGAACCATTCTTCAATCTCCCTTTGATTATTATGGTTTGATGATGAGCAAAAATCAAACCCTAATAACCTTAGTATAATATGTGTTTTTCTCTCTCCAAGAAACTCTTGTTGATTTCCAAAATCAATGCCTAAGGCTTAGTTTTCGGCTGAAGAGAACACAGAATATAAACTGGGAGAAACCTAATTCCATTAAGTTAAAGGATTCCTTTCCCAGAAAGAAATCTGACAAAAACTCGTCAGCGGACAAACTATCCGTACGGCTAGTCCAAACCATCCGTACGGCTGGTTTTTCCACTTACCAGTTTTTCTCGTTTTTCGTGCCAAGTAAGATCTGTTCTGCGTGTGTGACCCAATAGGATTATACTATGTTGGCAACGAGTCCGAAGACCTCGTAAATCATAAGCGGACTCTAGCAAGCCATTATGACTACCCAATTAGTATAACTTTGAAAGCCCAAAGAAACCTTATAGAACATATCACAATCCCTTTGTCACACGATATCATATTGGACATAAGTCATGGTCCACGTCAACTTATGTTGTCCAATGCTTTCTCGATCCCGAGTAGATTGATATGAGCAAATAACATTGAACGCTTCAATTCATTTGGGTACGGCCGTACACTTTTATCAATCTCACTCATCGAGTGGCCAAGCAGATATCTCTCTTAAGAGAGGGACAAATCCCATCTTGACTTATCATTCTTCCCTACAAGAATCCGATTATGCCAATCATAGCCTTTATAACCACCCGGTTAGGGGTAGCGTTTGAGTACGTCAAACATAATGTTCATTATGTGGAAGACTATGATAATCTCAGGTCTAAGGATGAATGATATAACTATTATGAGATTTAGTTATGACATTTGACCATGACATAAATCTCATAACGGGTCTATCCAGTACTTGTTCTCCAACATGTACCCACAAGTTTAATCCGCATCCTATGCGCTATAATCATCATATGATTATCCATCAAACTCATGCTAGCCCTTCATAAGTGCTAGGGACAATGATTATTATAATAAACATGCAAAAGATATAATAATCGGGTTTGTTATCTCTATAACAATGAAGCTATGATATAACGCATAGGCCTTTCTCAAGGGCCTAGGGCATAATATCCAACAATTTGTTCCTAATAATATAGGAACAATAGAACGGAAAAGTGGAAAGTAGTCTGTCATTGCTACTTCCACTATAGTAAGGGAATTTGTGGCGTGCTTTGAGGTCACTGTTCAAGGAATGTTGTTGCGGAACCTTATCTCAGGGCTTGGGTTTGTCGATATTATGGCCAAGCCGCTGAGAGCTTATTGACTCCGCAGTTCTCTTCTTCTGAAAAATGACAAGTACTCTAAAGGTGCTAAACGTATGGAATTGAAATACTTGTCAGTTATGGAAGAAGTGCATAAACAAAGAGTGTCAATAGAGCATATTAGCACCGAATGAATGATAACTGATCCGTTAACTAAAGGATTACCTCTTAAGACATTTTATGGTCATGTCAAAAGGATTGATATTACAAAAAAGTCCTTGTTAACATAAAAGGAATGGATTTGTATATATATACATTAAAGATGTTTGCTCATTAAAGTTTAAAGGTTTTGACACTCTGAGCTCATTATGTGTAAAGGTTTTTGCTTATGTACATTATAACTATTAAATGTACATTAATAATAGGTCTTCTTTGAAGACAGTATGGTTGAGGGTTACAGTTTACCTCAAATCAAGTATGAGGATGATTTACCTCAAATTATTGTTGAGGATTAAGGTTTACCTCATAGTACGGTTGAGGCTTATGTTTCACCTCATTAAAGTTAAAGGTTAAGTGAGATTTATTTTGTGATACATGGAAGGGATCATGTTGCTTAAATGATGTGTGACCGCCATGATCCAATCAGTTTTATCTTAATGAAATTTTTGTCCATTTGACATTAAGGAAAGATTTATTGACATGTGTGTTGGAAATTATGCCTTAGGCCCTTGATAAAGGCCTTGCATTACATCATGTTCTCATTTGTTATGGAGATAACAACCCTGGATTATTATATGTTTTACATATTTATTATAATAATCTCCGTCCCTAGTACTTATGAAGAACTAGTATAAGTTTAATTGATGATCATATGATGATCATGTGTATATGATACAAATTAAGCTTATGGGTACTTGTTAGTGAACACGTACTGGACATGACCCGCTATGAGATTTATGTCATGGTCAGATGTCATAATTAAATCTCATATAGTTATATCATTTATCCTTAGACCTGAGATTATCATAGTCTTCCACATGATGAACATTATGTTTGACGTACTCAAACGCTACCCCTAACCAGGTGGTTATAAAGGCTACGATTGGCATAATCGGATTCATGTAGGGAAGAATGATAAGTCAAGATGGGATTTGTCCCTCTCTCAAGAGAGATATCTGCTTGGCCTCTCGATGAGTGAGATTGATGATAGTGTATGGCCATACCCAAATGAATTGAAGTGTTCAATGTCATTTGCTCATATAAATCTACTCGGGATCGAGAAAGCATTGGACAACATAAGTTGACGTGGACCATGACTTATGTCCAATATGATATCGTGTGACAAAAGGATTGTGATATGTTCTATGTGGATAACGAATGTCGTTAAGTTATATTAATTGGGTAGTCATGATGGCTTGCTAGAGTCCGCTCATGACTTATGAGTTTGACCTTGGTTGGACTCATTACCAACTTAATATAATCCTATGGGGTCACACACAAAAGAACGAATCAAGAAAAGGCAAAAAGCTGATTTTCTGGTGGGCACGACCGTGCCATTTATAAAGCGCGACTGTGCCATTCCATTTAGCACGATCGTGCCGATTTGTGAGCACGACCGTGCCAAAATGTTGTGAACATTAGCCACCTTTGGCATGACCGTGCCACTTTGTTAGCACGACCGTGCCAGAGTTTCTGGAGCCAGATTTTGGTAAGTTTAATTAGGTGATGGGATTTAGGTCTTCTAGGTCATTAAGGGATAATGACTAGGGACTATAAATATATCTTTTCACCAGCCATTAAACTAATGCAACCTAGTATGTTTGAGAAACATAATTCTTGATCCAAGATTGAGAATCAAAGATCAAGAACACAAAATTCATATAGCATTTGAAGATTAGAAAAGTGTTTTCTAATGGGTATAGCAATCCAGATCTAGAATGGTTCTAGATATTCGTTCGCGTGTGGATACACATAGAGGATGCTTGTTTTAGCATCTCAAGTTCGTGTTCCTGTGATCGTGATCCGATGAACTTGAAGAACGAGGAGATCAAATCTAAAGCTTGAAGACTTGAAGATTTGAAGATCCGGAAAATTTAAACGCTCTACAACGGTTAGTATTCTAAATTCATCTTGCTATTAATTTAATCATCATGAATGGATCTTGGGGCTTAGGGTTTTGTTTATTTCATATTGCTTTCTTCCGCTGCGCATGTTGCCTCAAAACCCAACAATGCGCGCACTTAAAGTTGTCATGAAATCTTCAAGTCGTCATATGGGACAAGTGGGAGAATGTTAGAATATTTTTATATCCTATATAAATGTGTCCCACATAACTTGTCACATTAAATAAGTTTTAACAGTACAATTTCACCTTGATGGATAAGTGAAAATTAAAGTGAGTTAAAACTTGGGAGTTATTAAAATGGTACTCCCTCTTTCTTGCCATATAAATAAATGAATGGTATAATTCTTTTCCTATTTATAGTACTAGTTAGTAACCCGTCGATACTCGAAGGGCATAGTAAAATTAGCTAATTAAAAATTAACGTAAAATTAAAATTAGTATTTTAAATTTTATAAAATTAATAAGTTCTATTTTTATCTCCACCACCATGACTTCCTCGATTCTTTCCTCGACTAATTAGATTATATCCTACACTAACCGGTATAATTGTAACGGTTTTAAGGTAATACATATGTGTCAATCTTATACAACAACGTTAAATCTCAATTGGATGAGAGTTGATTCCCTTATGGTCTTCCCCGCTCGAATCAATTAGTCGACATCCAATATAATGTTCGGATATTAATGTTGAAAAAAAATACTTATGTTGAAGTTTGAAGAGAAAAGTGTGGAAGTAAGTCCATGAGATGCAACTGTCGATCGTCTATTAGCATAAAATCATCTTGTGTAGCCATAATTGAATGTAACATATGATAAAGGTTTAGGAATATATAATTTGTCCTAAAAAGTATATAAAAAAAAAAAAAACTGGAAATGAATTCATGTAAAAGTCAGTACAACAAAAATGACTTTTAGCGGCACTTTAAAAAGTGGCGAAAACGAAAAAAAAATACCGAAAAAACTATTTCCGGCACTTACAAATAAGTGGTGTCGGCAATACTTTCTGTCTCTTTAAAAGCGCAGCAAAATTTCCGGCGCTTTTCAAAAGTGTCGCTAATTTTCGGCACTTTTCAAAAGTATGTACTTGTATGTACTTGTATGAGAATATCGTTTGTCACGCTTATGCATGATGTCCCTTAAACCCAAAGATGAATCTAGGGGGTGGCAATGGGGTAAATTAACCCCCCCTTAAATTTATAAAGATTGCACATTTAGACCTTTAAATTCAACTTTTTACATTTTGTATACAATTTTGACTGTAACACCCCAAATTTCTTACTGTATCTGAGCATTAAATGGCATTAAATAACAATAATTGAAATACCTCAATTTAGGGTTTTCAAACCAACCCTTTATTACATCGTCAATTCATAATAAATGCGGAAGCGTAAACATCAAAACTTGTCTTGGCGGGTAAACAACCCTAGCCATCAATGTACTTCTACTTTAACAGAGTAAATAATTATTCTTAACATAACTAGATAATAAATCTTCGAGTCTGCCGTTCCTCCTACGGCTGCTCTCCTTCCTTTTTCCCTCTACTTAAATCCTGAAATAGAAATTGTAGAGAAGGGGGTGAGTGAATGAATGCTCAGTAAGTTCATACGTGGCCTCTCCGGTTACTAAGGAGAGACGACCAGAACGAACACTATGAATGACTTTTGCAAGGATAGGTTCAATTACTTTTGATTTAAGACTGCAGAGCAATACAGTCATAATACTCTTAAGATTTTACCTTCAAAGGATTATGGCACTACGATCCAAAGGGATTCATTCTAGTTCCGTCAATTCCAACGTACATTATATCCTCAATGCCAAAGGTACAATTTTTGTACACCTAGCTTCTTCAAGCCATTAGTGTAGGTCGTAACATATATGGTATCCACACATATATGCTCGGGGTCTAGAATTATCCTTGTAATCAGACAATTCCTGAGAGAAGGCATGTGATCATTCATGCAATCCCTAGTTTAAGGATGAGTCTTTTCTAACTGGACTGTCCCGACAATGTCTTTTCTAACTGGACATTGTACATTCTAACAAGTAAGTGATTAACTTACAAGTTAGGATGTGAACATACCAAGGTACAAGTATGTGATAACAAGTTTCAATCTTTGATACTTAGTGGATCAATGGGGACATCACTAAGTAAGGATTCTTCCAAAACAACGTTCAATAACGCGGAATTTATTCAAATACTATCATTCCATATTGATAGTCTAGCTTATAGAAAGAAATATAGAGTTCCAATCAACAGGAGTTCAAATAACAGTAAGGAACGTAATCCCTTACCTTGATTGCTTTTCCTTGCAATGTTCTCCTTGTGCGAATCTACAAAGCATCGAATAGTTTACTTTAGTGTCCCCTTATGATGTTAACTATTTCTACTTAGTTAACTTTGAGATGTGTTTTTACTTTTTTTTATTTCTTTACTTCTTTGCTTACGTTTAAGTCTCTGATTTTGATTTACGAGTCAGTCCTTCAACTTTGATGAAATTGTAAATAAGCCCTTCAACTTTGGATTAATTACAAATTGGTCCTTCAACTTTAGTTTAATTACAATTTGATCCTTCAACTTCAGTTTAATTACAATTTAATCCTCCAACTTTAGTTTAATTACAATTTGATCCTTTGACTTTCATTTAATTGCAGGAAGGTCCTTTGACTTTGGTTTTGTTCGTAAAGGTCCCCCAAGTTTATTTTTTAACCACTTAGACCCCTTTAACCTCAAAGGTTTCCTTTTAAATTCTTTTAACTTTGAACCTTATCAGTTTAATCCTCTTTCCGTTAGGAATTTAACTGAAATCTTTTAATCTTCACTTTTCTCGTTAACTTTCTAACTCCCAAGGTCTTTCAAGTACTTCTTTCAATCTTTCAAGTTATTTTTCTAACTTTCCAATAACCTTCTTAAGAGACATACTTTCTTTCCGTTATAATCTTAACGGAAACACTAACTTTTTCATCTTAAATCTTAACATCTTAGATCAAAAATCAATACCCAAGGTATATGGCTTTTAGGCCGAATTCTATAGCTTCCATATTCATTGATTTGGTCCATTTTTCTTGTCCTTTAATTAATTAATTTTTTTTTTATAAATCTCCAACATTATTTTATTCACTAATCAATAACAATAATCACAAAATCAACAAAACAATTCACCAACACCATTAGGCCATTCGGCCGAACCCTAGGGGTGAAAAATCCATGTTTTTCCTTTTTCTTGTTAAACCCTAGTTAACCTCAATCCCATATTTGCTCAATTCTATACATTATAAAATATTTATTCTTCCCATTCATGATCATAGAATCAAATTTTTGAATTAAGCTAAGCATGGAAATCATCATTTGTTATAATATTTAAGTCTATGCATTTAACCATTAAACTTTTTGTCATCAATTTACTAGCATGCAAAATTTTAATGATTATTTCCTTTAAACATGCATAGGTTAAGATTTATTCATCCGAATTCAATGAAACAAATTTTAGAAGATGAGGTTTAACATTACCTTGAGATTGATCGGATTAAATTTCCAGAAATGTCGAAAATTTCCTCCCTCTTCCCTCTTCTGGCCGGCGGCTGCCCCTAGGAGATGATGATTAGGGTTTTTTTTTTTTGTTGTTGTTTTGGTAATGGAAAATAAAAACCTAACATTTACTACTCAAGGTTTTTATACTTTGGGTAATTGTTGATTTGGGCTTGACCTATTGTTTTAAGTTCGGGCTAACCCATATCAAGCCCATTACAATTTTGGTCCAACTCTTTAATTACCTAGACCACTTCCTTAGTTAACCCATTAACCTTAATTATCATTTAATTAAAATGAATTAACATAAATAAAATAAACAATAAAATTAAAAAATATCGGGTCATTACATTCTTACCCCCTTAAAAGAAGTTTGTCCTCAAACTTTAACCAATATTAATCTGAGAAGATGTTCGGGTACAATTCACGCATTTCACTTTCTAGTTCCCATGTCGCTTCTCTTTCCGTGTGATTACTCCATTGCACTTTCACATAGGGAACCGCACGCTTTCTTGCAATCTCGTCTTTTCTGTCGACGATCTTGATCGGTCGTTCATCGTACGTCAAATCTGCCCGAACCCTTAACTGTTTGTACTCGATCACATGACTCGGATCATGAATATACTTCCTGAGCATGGAGACATGAAACACATTATGTACTCCAGCTAACACTGGCGGTAACTGACACGCCCCCAGGTCCCGGGATCCCCTAATAGAACCTCGAACCCGGTGGGAGTGGCTAACGAGGAACAAGAAACTTAACAAGAAACTTAATGACATTTGTTTAACAAACTAACATGATATATATACTCTAGAGTAAGGAGCTATACTAGCTCACAACACGAGTTCTAGACAAGAAATTTAAAACCAAACTTAAATACATACACAGCGGAAATATGCCTAGCACATAAGCTGGCATCAAGAGTACTGTACAAGATGTCTAATGACAACAAGAACTGAATAAGACTGTCTACCCCAAAATAAGGAGTTACAAACCCATAAAACATCGTCCTCACCAAATGTAAAAGGACACAAGCCCCAAAATAATCACGACCTGCGAAGTAAGCTCCCTGCTATGTCGAGCCTCACTGCGCACTATCCTTCCTTTGATCTAAGGAAAACAATTAAACAAGGAACGGGGTGAGATAAATCTCAGTAAGCTATTAGATGCAACTACATGACATGTTATCATGCAATTCAAGTAGATACTCAAGTAATCATGTATCAAGTATCATCAAGTAACAAGTATATGAGAGGCTAAGCCATTCATCAAGTAGCATATAAGGCTAAACAAGCAAGTTATAAGGATATTGCTTCCTTCCTTATTCCTCCCAAGAATACCATTGTTGTCGTAGCTTGTATTACTTTGACAATCACGATCAATAACAGGAAACTGATTATTCAGTATGTATCAAAAGACCCGGTAACCAGTGTCATTCCCAATATCAAGACTCATGAGGTGTTCAAGACAAGAGTTTAGCATTCACTTAAGTCAGGCTTATTGCTCCAACTAAGGAAGCTATGCCCTTACTATGGCCGGTAGTAAGGGGTCAAGCGCAAATACATAGGGACCCGATTGTCACTTAAGCCCCAGCTCTCGCGACAAGCGTGAACCTATATATTTCCGAACAAGCAAGGAGAACCAGCTGGACTCACACAAGAATGTACAAGTAGATATTTACTTGAACTACGGGAAAAGAACTAATCCAAAAGTAGTGGACTAGCTCAACAAGGAACATGCTTCAAGTAATCAAGAAGTCACCTTGTTATCAAGCAACTATATGCAATGTTTGCACATACACAACAAGAACATGTCTCATACAAGTTAGTGCTTGTTCATAGCACATTCTAGTTCACTACCATACATATGTATTGGTGTCAAGCCATGTACAAGATTTTATTATCTTATATTCAAGTCTTAATCCATTTCTATGGATGTTCAAGTCATGTACAAGATTTTAAATGTCTTATACTTCAAGTTATAATTCCAATCTTTGGACATTCAAGCATGTATAAGAGTTATACATTTTACTCTTACAAAAACCCAATCCTATTCTTAGGATGTTCAAGTCTAAGACCTTGTGCTAATGCCCCTAAGGTACACAAGACGTTGATTTCCAGACACATAAGAGCATTCATACTCTTATACTCAAGTTCAATGTCCTAAAACACCTATCTAGGTGCTCTAGACAATCACTTTAAAACCTCATTAATTTATTCTTTGAATATCCCTCTGAGTCTAGGTTATTCAGCTTCTTTCGGATCTTGATTCCGACTTTCCTATAGAAAGTTATGGAGGAAACAATTCAAGAAGGAAAATCAGAATTTCCACTTGGCACGACCGCGCGTGCAAAAATGGCACGACCGTGCCATCAAAGTCGAGAGGTTTTCACACAAACTTCATTTTCGGCCCGACCGTGCCAAATAAAGGCGCACGACCGTGCTCGGTACAATTTGGTAGTTTTCCCTTGAGTTCAAACTTAACAATTCTCCGTCCCAAGCATAGGAGTAACTTTTACTAACATTATAACCTACCCAGAATTCATTACAAGCTTAAAAACCAATTCTTTCATTTTCTTTCATTAGTTTACCCAGTAGGGTTTTACTCCCCTTGTCCCAAATTAACAAGTACCACAAAAATCATCCCAAACACGAAATTAACATTCACAAGTATCGAGAATAACATTTATGCATGTTATTACAAGCAAGGGGGAGCTAATAACTTACCTAGTCAAAAATCAAAGTTAACCAAACTTATTTCTGTTCGGCCTGGAACGCTCTATTCAACGCCACGAATATTAATCTGGGATCAGAATCAAGAACGGAGGGATAATTAAACTCGAAGAGTCGAGAATAGGATAAACTTTTAACCCTAGCTTTTGCCTCAGAGAGAAACGTAAAACAATTTGGGAAATAATGACCCAGAGAAGAAGAAGGCACAAGTTTATCTTTCAACTTTCCAAGAATGACACCTAGGCCCCTCAAGTTTCACTTTTAACAAAAAGGCCCCTAAAGTCAAATTTTCACAAATGACCCTAAAGTCAAAACTAAACATTGAACCACCTTAACTATTTAAAGCAGTTAATAAATTAACCCAAGTAAAACTAACACATAATATGCCAGTTCAAGAATTTAACAAGTATGTCAAATATTTAACAAGAAATTCGATGGGTGTTACATCCTCCCCACCTTAAAGAAAATTCGCCCACGAATTTTACTTACCAAAGTTTTCAAATAGGCTCGGGTATTTATCTCGCATATCTTTCTCGGTTTCCCAAGTAGCCTCTTCAATTTCATGATTCCTCCAAAGGACCTTCACAATAGGAATCCTTTTGGTACGCAAGACTTGCTCTTTCCAGTCAAGAATTTCAACAGGTTGTTCCTCACAAGACAAATCAGGCTAAAAGGGAATAGCCTCATATTCAAGAACATGTGATTCATCAGCCATAAACTTGCGAATCATAGATACATGGAACACATCATGAATACCAGATAAAGAAGGAGGTAAATCCACTCTATAAGCCAACTTCCCAACTCTTTCAAGAATCTCAAATGGACCGATATAACGAGGAGATAACTTTCCTTTCTTCCCAAATCTCTTTATACCTCTACGAGGAGAGACCTTCAAGAATACAAAGTCACCTACCTGGAATTCAAGATCCCTTCTACGATGATCTGCATAACTCTTTTGTCTACTCTGAGCTGTGCGCAATCTATCTCGAATGAGTTTCACACTCTCAACTGATTGTTGAACCATTTCAGGACCCAAGAGTCTAGCATCTCCCACTTCATCCCAGCATATAGGAGATCGACATTTTCTGCCATAAAGAGCCTCATATGGAGCCATTTCAATGCTAGACTAAAAACTGTTATTATAAGCAAACTCAGCCAAAGGAAGATGAGTATCCCAACTGCCTTTGAAATCCACAACACAAGCACGTAACATATCCTCGAGAATCTGTATAAGTCTCTCAGATTGCCCATCAGATTAAGGATGAAAAGCTGTACTGAAATTCAATTTAGTACCCATGGCTCCCTGAAGAGCCTGCCAGAATCGAGAAGTAAAACGAGGATCTCTATCAGATACAATACTCACAGGAACTCCATGCAGTCGGACAATCTCCTGAACATACAAAGATGCGAACTGAGACAATGAATATCCCATAGAAACAGACAAGAAGTGAGCTGACTTGGTTAACCTGTCCACTATAACCCAAACAGCATCATGGCCTCGTCTGGTACGTGGCAAACTAGTCACAGAATCCATAGTAATATGCTCCCATTTCCACTCTGGAATTTCTAATGGTTGCAACAAACCTGCTGGACGTTGATGTTCCACCTTTACTTGTTGACAAGTCAAACATTTGGAAACATACTCAGTAATTTCTCTTTTCATATTGTTCCACCAGAAATGTTTCTTCAAGTCTTTGTACATTTTAGTGCTTCCAGGATGAATAGTATACTTGGCTTTGTGAGCCTCTTCAAGAACTTTCTTCTTAATCTCAGGATCAACTGGAATACAAACTCTGCCTCGAAAGGTAAGAATTCCATCACTATTGAAGGAAAAATCTGGTTGCTTCCCTTCATTCATTCCACTAATAATTTTCTGAAATTCAGAATCAATTACCTGAGCTTCTTTGATCTGTTGGAGTAAGTCTGAAGTAGCCTTTATATTAGCAAAAATAACTCCATGATTTGATTCACAAGGATTCCAATCACACAAGTCTTCAAACATCTTCCATTCACGAATCATCAAGCAAGAAATATAAGTCTTTCTGCTCAGTGCATCTGCCACAACATTTGCATTTCCTGGATGATAAAGGATTGTACAATCATGATCCTTCAATTTCTCCATCCATCTACGTTGTCTCATATTAAGATCTTTTTGAGAAAACAGGTATTTCAAGCTCTTATGATCAGTGAAAACCTCAAATTTGGTTCCATACAAGTAATGTCTCCATTTATGCAAAGCAAAAATAATCGCAGCCAACTCTAAATCATGAGTAGGATAATTCTTTTCATAAGGAGATAATTTCCGAGAAGCATAAGCTATTACCTTGCCATCTTGCATCAGAACACAACCCAATCCTTCTTTAGAAGCATCAGTATAAACCATGAAATGCTCAGAACCACTAGGCAAAGCCAAGACTGGAGCTGTAGTCAAACGCCTTTTCAACTCCTGAAAACTTGCTTCACATTTGTCACTCCACTCAAAAGAACTAGCTTTTCGAGTCAGATTAGTCAATGGAGTAGCAATCTTGGAGAATCCCTCTATGAACCTCCGATAATAACTAGCCAAGCCCAAGAAACTACGGATCTCTGTCACTGTAGTTGGCCTCTTCCAGTTTACAACTGCTTCAACTTTGGAAGGATCTACTGCAATACCAGTAGCAGACACAACATGCCCCAAAAATGAAACTTCTTCTAACCAGAAAGCACATTTGCTGAATTTTGCAAATAATTGTTTCTCACGAAGAACTTGCAATACCACTCTGAGATGTTGTTCATGCTCAGCCCGTGATTTAGAATACACAAGAATGTCATCAATGAATACCACCACGAAACAATCAAGATATGGCTTGAAGATACGGTTCATCAAATCCATAAATACAGCTGGAGCATTTGTCAAACCAAATGGCATAACAATAAACTCATAATGCCCATACCTGGTACGGAAAGCTGTCTTTGGTATATCCTCAGATCTGATTTTCAACTGATGATAACCACTTCTCAAGTCAAGCTTCGAATACACTACTGAAACCTGACGCTGATCAAACAAGTCATCAATATGAGGTAACGGATATTTGTTCTTGATAGTTACCTGATTAAGATCTCTGTAATCAATACACAATCGCAGAGTCCCATCTTTCTTTCTGACAAATAACACTGGTGCACCCCACGGTGATACACTAGGCCTAATGAAGCCCCTTTCAAGCAATTCCTCAAGCTGTGTTTTTAACTCTCTCAACTCAGCTGGAGCCATTCTATAAGGTGCTTTAGAGATTGGTGCTGTACCTGGTAATAACTCAATACAGAACTCAAGCTCTCGATCAGGTGGCATGCTATACTCAGAAGAGAACACATCTGAAAATTCAGACACAACAGGAATATCTTCCATCTTGGGAACAGATAAACTCTGGTCAAGCACACATGCAAGATACCCGGCACAACCACGAGATAAAAGTTTTCTAGCTTTTAAAGCAGAAATAACATGTATAGCACATAAAGGCCTATCACCCTCAAAGGTAAAATCAGGTAAACCAAGGATAGAAAAAGTTACTACTTTTCTATAACAATCAACAGATGCATGATGCACATAAAGCCAATCCATGCCAAGAATCACGTCAAAGTCCCTTATAGGTAACACGACTAGGTCAGCAAGAAGGGCATGATCACCCACAAGAACCTCACATTTCTTGCAAACCTCAGAAGCAAACATGCAATCTCCCATAGGGGAAGATACTTCTAGCACATAAGGCATAGAATCAGGAAGAACATGCAAATGCGACACAAAATGAGATGCCACATAAGAATGAGATGAGCCTGGATCTATCAAGACTCGCGCTCTCGTACTAGAAAGTAATATAATACCTCTTATGACCGCAGAAGACTCAGCTACACCCTGCTGATCTAAAGCAAACACTCGACCCTGAACTTTTGGTTGACCCCCACTATCTCTCTTGGAACCTAAAGCCTGTTGACTTGTACCCCCAACTTGATTTCCTCTGCCTTTAGGACAATTCTTAGCAAAGTGCCCAATTTCACCACACACTAAACACTTTCCTTGCTTTAGCCAACACTTGTCTTCAGAATGGCCTTCTTTCGAACAAAAACCACATACTCTCCTGGAACCTTGGACTGTTGTCCTCGAACCAGTTGATACACTACCTTTACTTTCGGTTGATTGTCGGAATCGACGATCTTGGCGGCCAGATTTACCACCTTTAGAACCAGATCCCTGAGTTTTCTCTGATACACGACCAGTCATGGTTGTTCCCAACTTCACCTTGTGTTCTTCGATATCATTTTCAATAGTATAAGCCTTCTCCACTGCTTGATGATAACTAGTGAGCTGTATTGAAAGAAGTTGCTTCCTATACTCAGTTCTCAACCCTTTTACAAACCTCTGTGCCTTCTTGGATTCGTTTGGAACTAAGTGATCACAATACCTCGCCAATTCTGTGAACTTGGTTGAGTATTGCCCCACTGTCAAGCTTCCCTGCTCTAGATTAAGAAATTCCATCTCTTTTCTGTCTTGGACTACTGTTGGAATAAACTGTGACTTGAATGCTTTAAGAAAATTATCCCATGTCTGTGGTACCCCTTCCAGTTCCCAACTTTTATTCAATACTTGCCACCAATGTTCAGCGGCTTTCTCAAGTTTAAAGGTTGCAAAGGTTACCTTATCACCTCCTGCACATCTCAAGGCTGTAAAGATCTTCTCAATACTTTCAATCCACTCCTCTGCCTTCTTGGCATCAAATTCCCCATCAAAACTACGAGGTTTCAACTTCAAGAACCTTGTAAGACGATTAGGATAATCCCAGTCTACATTATCAACCATCTCTTCTTGAGGAGTTATAGATCTCAGCTGATTACTACCACTTGTACCTTCAGAACTCATTGTACCTGTAGGTAAACACTCAGCGTTATTAATAACACCCCAAGACTAACCCATACCTAGGCCATAGACCCTATCCAGACTTAGAGCAAACCAAGGTAGCTAAACAGGGTAGCTAAACCAGGGTAGCTCTGATACCAACCTGACACGCCCCCAGGTCCCGGGATCCCCTAATAGAACCTCAAACCCGGTGGGAGTGCCTAACGAGGAACAAGAAACTTAACAAGAAACTTAATGACATTTGTTTAACAAACTGACATGATATATATACTCTAGAGTAAGGAGCTATACTAGCTCACAACACGTGTAACACCCATCGAATTTCTTGTTAAATATTTGACATATTTGTTAAATTCTTGAACTTGCAGATTATGTGCTAGTTTTATTTGGGTTAATTTATTAACTGCTTTAGAATATTAAGGTGGTTAAATGTCTAGTTTTGACTTTTGGGTCATTTGTGAAAATTTGACTTTAGGGGCCTTTTTGTTAAAAGTGAAACTTGAGGGACTTAAGTGCAATTCTTTGAAAGTTTTAAGTATATCAACTTGTTTGATTTGCTGGAGAAAGTGTTTCTCCCCAAATTCTCTGTACGTTCTCTCTGTTCTAAACCTAGGGTTAAAAGTTTTCCCTAGTCTCGACTCCTCGAGTTTAATTATCCCTCCGTTCTTGATTCTGATCCCGGATTAATATTCGTGGCGTTGAATAGAGCGTTCCAGGCCGAACAGAAATAAGTTTGGGTCAACTTGAATTTTGACTAGGTAAGTTATTAGCTCCCCCTTGCTTGTAATAACATGCATAAATGTTATTCTCAATACTTGTGATTGTTAATTTTGTGTTTGGGGTGATTTTTGTGATACTTGTAAATTTGGGACAAAGGGAGTAATAATCCTCTGAGGGAAATAATGAAAGAAAATGAAAGAGTTAGTTTTGAACTTGTAAATGCATTCTGGGTATGTTGAAATTGTTAGTAAATGTTACTCCTACGTTTTGGGACGGAAAATATTTCAACCTGGGAAAGAAATAAAAATTTCGCATTTTGGTACCTTGTGCGACCGCACAAAAATCCTTGGGCGACGGCACATCTTTCTGAAAGGTTTTTCAAAGAAATTAACCTGCTTGTGTGCGACCGCACAGTCCATTGTAGGCGACCGCACAGTTATCTGAAAAACAAAAATATTGTGTAAAGTTTGTATAAGTTGGAAGTAACACTAGTTAAGGTATATAACCTTAGTATAAGATGTCCTAGCAAGTGTTGTGACACCTTAGGGGCATCAGAACTTGGTCTTAAACATGTATACTCATTGAATTAAAATGAGAACTTAAGTATAAGAGTAGTAACTCTTCCTTATGTCTTGAAAGTGCTATGAATAAGCACTAATGTGTTATACTTGTTGTGAATCCAATGATTGTGCACCTTAGAGGCATTAGCATAAGGTCTTAGACTTGAAAATCCTAAGAATAGGATTGGGATTTTGTAAGAGTAAATGTATAACTCTTATACTTGTTTGAATGTCCAAAGATTGGGATATAACTTGAAGTATAAGACATTTAAAATCTTGTAGATGACTTGAACATCCATAGAAATGGATTAAGACTTGAATATAAGATAATAAAATCTTGTACATGGCTTGACACCAATACATATGTATGGTAGTGAACTAGAAAGTGCTATGAGTAAGCACTAACGTGTATGAGACATGCTCTTGTTGTGTATGTGCAAACATTGCATACATTTGCTTGATACAAGGTGACTTCTTGATTACTTGAAGCATGTTCCTTGTTGAGCTAGTCCACTACTTTTGGATTAGTTCTTTTCCCGTAGTTCAAGTAAATATCTACTTGTACCTACTTGTGTGAGTCCGGCTGGTTCTCCTTGCTTGTTCGAAAATGTATAGGTTCACGCTTGTCGCGAGAGCTGGGGTTTAAGTGACAATCGGGTCCCTATGTATTTCCGCCTGACCCCTTACTACCGGCCATAGTAAGGGCATAGCTTCCTTAGTTAGAGCAATAAGCCTGACTTAAGTGAATGCTAAACTCCTGTCTTGAACACCTCGTGAATACTCATGAGTCTTGATATTGGGAATGACACTGGTTACCGGGTCTTCTGATACATACTGAATAATCAGTTCCTGTTATTGATCGTGATTGTCAAAGTAATACAAGCTACGACAACAATGGTATTCTTGGGAGGAATAAGGAAGGAAGCAATATCCTTATTAGCTTGCTTGTTTAGCCTTATGTGCTACTTGATGAGTGGCTTAGCCTCTCATATACTTGTTACTTAATGATACTTGATATATGATTACTTGAGTATCTACTTGAATTGCATGATAACATGTCATGTAGTTGCATCTAATATCTTACTGAGATTTATCTAACCCTTTATTTGTTTAATTGTTTCCCCCCCAGGAAAGGAAGGATAGTGCGCAGTGAGGCTCGACATAGTTGGGAGCTTACTTCGCAGGTCGTGATTCTTTTGGGGCTTGTGTCCTTTTACATTTGGTGAGGACGATGTTTTATGGGTTTGTAACTCCTTATTTTGGGGTAGACAGTCTTGTTCAGTCCATGTTGTCACTAGACATCTTGTATAGTACTCTTGATGCCAGCTTATGTGCTAGGCATATTTCCGCTGTGTATGTATTTAAGTTTGGTTTTAATTTTCTTGTCTAGAACTCGTGCTGTGAGCTAGTATAGCTCCTTACTCTAGAGTATATATATCATGTCAGTTTGTTAAACAAATGTCATTAAGTTTCTTGTTAAGTTTCTGGTTCCTCGTTAGGCACTCCCACCAGGTTCGAGGTTCTACTAGGGGATCTCGGGACCTGGGGGCGTGTCAGGTTGGTATCAGAGCTACCCTGGTTTAGCTACCCTGTTTAGCTACCTTGGTTTGCTCTAAGTCTGGATAGGGTCTATGGCCTAGGATGGGTGAGTCTTGGGGTGTTATTAATAACGCTGAGTGTTTACCTACAGGTACAATGAGTTCTGAAGGTACAAGTGGTAGTAATAAGCTGAGATCTATAACTCCTCAAGAAGAAATGGTTGATAATGTAGACTGGGATTATCCTAATCGCCTTACAAGGTTCTTGAAGCTGTAACCTTGTAGTTTTGATGGGGAATTTGATGCCAAGAAGGCAGAAGAGTGGATTGAAAGTATTGAGAAGATCTTTACAGCCTTGAGATGTGCAGGTGGTGATAAGGTAACCTTTGCAACCTTTAAACTTGAAAAAGCCGCTAAACATTGGTGGCAAGTGTTGAGTAAAAGTTGGGAACTGGAAGGTGTACCACAGACATGGGAGAATTTTCTTAAAGCATTCAAGTCACAGTTTATTCCAACAGTGGTCCAAGATAAAAAGGAAATGGAATTTCTTAATCTGGAGCAGGGAAGTCTGACAGTGGGGCAATACTCAACCAAGTTCACAGAATTGGTGAGGTATTGTGATCACTTAGTTCCAAACGAAGCCAAGAAGGCACAGAGGTTTGTTAAAGGGTTGAGGACTGAGTATAGGAAGCAACTTCTTTCTCTACAGCTCACTAGTTATCATCAAGCAGTGGAGAAGGCTTATACTATTGAAAATGATATCGAAGAACACAAGGTGAAGTTGGGAACATCCATGACTGGTCGTGTATCAGAGAAAACTCAGGGATCTGGTTCTAAAGGTGGTAAATCTGGCCGCCAAGATCGTCGATTCCGACAGCCAACCGAAAGTAAGGGTAGTGTATCAACTGGTTCGAGGACAACAGTCCAAGGTTCCAGGAAAGTATGTGGTTTTTGTTCGAAAGAAGGTCATTCTGAAGACAAGTGTTGGTCAAAGCAAGGAAAGTGTTTAGTGTGTGGTGAAGCGGGGCACTTTGCTAGAAATTGTCCTAAAAGTAAAGGAAATCAAGTTGGGGGTACAAGTCAACCAGCCTCAGGTTCCAAGAGAGATAGTGGGGGTCGACCAAAAGTTCAGGGTCGAGTGTTTGCTTTAGATCAGCAGGGTGTAGCTGAGTCTTCTGCGGTCATAGGAGGTATTATATTACTTTCTAGTACGAGAGCGCGAGTCTTGATAGATCCAGGCTCATCTCATTCTTATATGGCATCTCATTTTGTGTCGCATTTGCATGTTCTTCCTGATTCTATGCCTTATGTGCTAGAAGTATCTTCCCCTATGGGAGATTGCATGTTTACTTCTGAGGTTTACAGGAAATGTGAGGTTCTTGTGGATGATCATGCCCTTCTTGCTGACCTAGTCGTGTTACCTATAAGGGACTTTGACGTGATTCTTGGCATGGATTGGCTATATGTGCATCATGCATCTGTTGATTGTTATAGAAAAGTAGTAACTTTTTCTATTCCTGGTTTGCCTGATTTTACCTTTGAGGGTGATAGGCCTTTATGTGCTATACATGTTATTTCTGCTTTAAAAGCTAGAAAACTTTTATCTCGTGGTCGTGCCGGGTATCTCGCATGTGTGCTTGACCAGAGTTTATCTGTTCCCAAGATGGAGGATATTCCTGTTGTGTCTGAATTTTCAGATGTGTTCTCTTCTGAGTATAGCATGCCACCTGATCGAGAGCTTGAGTTTTATATTGAGTTATTACCAGGCACAGCACCAATCTCTAAAGCACCTTATAGAATGGCTCTAGCTGAGTTGAGAGAGTTGAAAACACAGCTTGAGGAATTGCTTGAAAGGGGCTTCATCAGACCTAATGTATCACCGTGGGGTGCACCAGTGTTATTTGTCAGAAAGAAAGATGGGACTCTACGATTGTGTATTGATTACAGAGATCTTAATCAGGTAACTATCAAGAACAAATATCCGTTACCTCATATTGATGACTTATTTGATCAGCTTCAGGGTTCAGTAGTGTACTCGAAGCTTGACTTGAGAAGTGGTTATCATCAGTTGAAAATCAGATCTGAAGATATACCAAAGACAGCTTTCCGTACCAGGTATGGGCATTATGAGTTTATTGTTATGCCATTCGGTTTGACAAATGCTCCAGCTGTATTTATGGATTTGATGAACCGTATCTTCAAGCCATATCTTGATTGTTTTGTGGTGGTATTCATTGATGACATTCTTGTGTATTCTAAATCACGGGCTGAGCATGAACAACATCTCAGAGTGGTATTACAAGTTCTTCGTGAGAAACAATTATTTGCAAAATTCAGTAAATGTGCTTTCTGGTTAGAAGAGGTTCATTCTTGGGGCATGTTGTGTCTGCTACTGGTATTGCAGTAGATCCTTCCAAAGTTGAAGCAGTTGTCAACTGGAAGAGGCCAACTACAGTGACTGAAATCCGTAGTTTCTTGGGCTTGGCTAGTTATTATCGGAGGTTCATTGAGGGATTCTCCAAGATTGCTACTCCATTGACTAATATGACTCGAAAAGCTATTTCTTTTGAGTGGAATGATAAATGTGAAGCAAGTTTTCAGGAGTTAAAAAGGCGTTTGACTACAGCTCCAGTCTTGGCTTTGCCTAATGGTTCTGAGCATTTCATGGTTTATACTGATGCTTCTAAAGAAGGATTGGGTTGTGTTTTGATGCAAGATGGCAAGGTAATAGCTTATGCTTCTCGAAAATTATCTCCTTATGAAAAGAATTATCCTACTCATGATTTAGAGTTGGCTGCGATTATTTTTGCCTTGCATAAATGGAGGCATTACTTGTATGGAACCAAATTTGAAGTCTTTACCGATCATAAAAGCTTGAAGTACTTGTTTTCTCAAAAAGAGCTTAATATGAGACAACGTAGATGGATGGAGAAATTGAAGGATCATGATTGTACTATCCTTTATCATCCAGGAAAAGCAAATGTTGTGGCAGATGCACTAAGCAGAAAGACTTATATTTCTTGCTTGATGATTCGTGAATGGAAGATGTTTGAAGATTTGTGTGACTGGAATCCTTGTGAATCAAATCATGGAATTATTCTTGCTAATATAAAAGCTACTTCAGATTTACTCCAACAGATCAAAGAAGCTCAGGTAATTGATTCTGAATTGCAGAAAATCATTAGTGGAATGAATGAAGGAAAGCAACCAGATTTTTCTTTCAACAGTGATGGAATTCTTACCTTTCGAGGCAGAGTTTGTATTCCAGTTGATCTTGAGATTAAGAAGAAAGTTCTTGAAGAGGCTCACAAAGCCAAGTATACTATTCATCTTGGAAGCACTAAAATGTACCAAGACTTGAAGAAACATTTCTGGTGGAATAATATGAAAAGAGAGATTGCTGAGTATGTTTCCAAATGTTTGACTTGTCAACAAGTAAAAGTGGAACATCAACGTCCAGCAGGTTTGTTGCAACCATTAGAAATTTCAGAGTGGAAATGGGAGCATATCACGATGGATTTTGTGACTGGTTTGCCACGTACCAGACCAGGCCATGATGCTGTTTGGGTTATAGTGGACATATTGACTAAATCAGCTCACTTCTTGTCTGTTTCCATGGGATATTCATTGTCTCAGTTGGCATCTTTATATGTTCAGGAGATTGTCCGACTGCATGGGGTTCCTGTGAGTATTGTATCTGACAGAGATCCTCGTTTTACTTCTCGATTCTGGCAGGCTCTTCAGGGTGCCATGGGTACTAAATTGAATTTCAGTACAGCTTTTCATCCTCAATCTGATGGGCAATCTGAGAGACTTATACATATTTTGGAGGATATGTTACGTGCTTGTGTTATTGATTTCAAAGGCAGTTGGGATACTCATCTTCCTTTGGCAGAGTTTGCTTATAATAACAGTTTTCAGTCTAGCATTGAAATGGCTCCATATGAGGCTCTTTATGGCAGAAAATGTCGATCTCCTATATGCTGGGATGAAGTGGGAGAAGCTAGACTCTTGGGTCCTGAAATGGTTCAACAGTCAGTTGAAAGTGTGAAACTCATTCGAGATAGATTGCGCACAGCTCAGAGTAGACAAAAGAGTTATGCAGATCATCGTAGAAGGGATCTTGAATTCCAGGTAGGTGACTTTGTATTCTTGAAGGTCTCTCCTCGTAGAGGTATAAAGAGATTTGGGAAGAAAGGAAAGTTATCTCCTCGTTATATTGGTCCATTTGAGATTCTTGAAAGAGTTGGGAAGTTGGCTTATAAAGTGGCTTTACCTCCTTCTTTATCGGGTATTCATGATGTGTTCCATGTATCTATGCTTCGCAAGTATATGGCGGATGAATCACATGTTCTTGAGTATGAGGCTATTCCATTTCAGCCTGATTTGTCTTATGAGGAACAACCTGTTGAAATTCTTGACTGGAAAGAACAAGTGTTGCATACAAAAAGGATTCCTATTGTGAAGGTCCTTTGGAGAAATCATGAAATAGAAGAGGCTACTTGGGAAACCGAGAAAAAGATGCGAGATAAATACCCGAGCCTATTTGAAAACTTTGGTATGTAAAATTCGTGGGCGAATTTTTTTTAAGGTGGGGAGGATGTAACACCCATCGAATTTCTTGTTAAATATTTGACATATTTGTTAAATTCTTGAACTTGCAGATTATGTGCTAGTTTTATTTGGGTTAATTTATTAACTGCTTTAGAATATTAAGGTGGTTAAATGTCTAGTTTTGACTTTTGGGTCATTTGTGAAAATTTGACTTTAGGGGCCTTTTTGTTAAAAGTGAAACTTGAGGGACCTAAGTGCAATTCTTTGAAAGTTTTAAGTATATCAACTTGTTTGGTTTGCTGGAGAAATTGTTTCTCCCCAAATTCTCTGTACGTTCTCTTTGTTCTAAACCTAGGGTTAAAAGTTTTCCCTATTA
Source organism: Campanula takesimana (assembly GCA_026119855.1). Classification (NCBI taxonomy): domain Eukaryota; kingdom Viridiplantae; phylum Streptophyta; class Magnoliopsida; order Asterales; family Campanulaceae; genus Campanula; species Campanula takesimana. The sequence continues at coordinate 493,950 of JAOWBW010000855.1, forward strand.
TCGACTCCTCGAGTTTAATTATCCCTCCGTTCTTGATTCTGATCCCGGATTAATATTCGTGGCGTTGAATAGAGCGTTCCAGGCCGAACAGAAATAAGTTTGGGTCAACTTGAATTTTGACTAGGTAAGTTATTAGCTCCCCCTTGCTTGTAATAACATGCATAAATGTTATTCTCAATACTTGTGATTGTTAATTTTGTGTTTGGGGTGATTTTTGTGATACTTGTAAATTTGGGACAAAGGGAGTAATAATCCTCTGAGGGAAATAATGAAAGAAAATGAAAGAGTTAGTTTTGAACTTGTAAATGCATTCTGGGTATGTTGAAATTGTTAGTAAATGTTACTCCTACGTTTTGGGACGGAAAATATTTCAACCTGGGAAAGAAATAAAAATTTCGCATTTTGGTACCTTGTGCGACCGCACAAAAATCCTTGGGCGACCGCACATCTTTCTGAAAGGTTTTTCAAAGAAATTAACCTGCTTGTGTGCGACCGCACAGTCCATTGTAGGCGACTGCACAGTTATCTGAAAAACAAAAATATTGTGTAAAGTTTGTATAAGTTGGAAGTAACCCTAGTTAAGGTATATAACCTTAGTATAAGATGTCCTAGCAAGTGTTGTGACACCTTAGGGGCATCAGAACTTGGTCTTAAACATGTATACTCATTGAATTAAAATGAGAACTTAAGTATAAGAGTAGTAACTCTTCCTTATGTCTTGAAAGTGCTATGAATAAGCACTAATGTGTTATACTTGTTGTGAATCCAATGATTGTGCACCTTAGAGGCATTATCATAAGGTCTTAGACTTGAACATCCTAAGAATAGGATTGGGATTTTGTAAGAGTAAATGTATAACTCTTATACTTGTTTGAATGTCCAAAGATTGGGATATAACTTGAAGTATAAGACATTTAAAATCTTGTAGATGACTTGAACATCCATAGAAATGGATTAAGACTTGAATATAAGATAATAAAATCTTGTACATGGCTTGACACCAATACATATGTATGGTAGTGAACTAGAAAGTGCTATGAGTAAGCACTAACGTGTATGAGACATGCTCTTGTTGTGTATGTGCAAACATTGCATACATTTGCTTGATACAAGGTGACTTCTTGATTACTTGAAGCATGTTCCTTGTTGAGCTATTCCACTACTTTTGGATTAGTTCTTTTCCCGTAGTTCAAGTAAATATCTACTTGTACCTTCTTGTGTGAGTCCGGCTGGTTCTCCTTGGTTGTTCGAAAATGTATAGGTTCACGCTTGTCGCGAGAGCTGGGGTTTAAGTGACAATCGGGTCCCTATGTATTTCCGCCTGACCCCTTACTACCGGCCATAATAAGGGCATAGCTTCCTTAGTTGGAGCAATAAGCCTGACTTAAGTGAATACTAAACTCCTGTCTTGAACACCTCGTGAATACTCATGAGTCTTGATATTGGGAATGACACTGGTTACCGGGTCTTCTGATACATACTGAATAATCAGTTCCTGTTATTGATCGTGATTGTCAAAGTAATACAAGCTACGACAACAATGGTATTCTTGGGAGGAATAAGGAAGGAAGCAATATCCTTATTAGCTTGCTTGTTTAGCCTTATGTGCTACTTGATGAGTGGCTTAGCCTCTCATATACTTGTTACTTGATGATACTTGATATATGATTACTTGAGTATCTACTTGAATTGCATGATAACATGTCATGTAGTTGCATCTAATATCTTACTGAGATTTATCTCACCCTTTATTTGTTTAATTGTTTCCCCCCCCCAGGAAAGGAAGGATAGTGCGCAGTGAGGCTCGACATAGTTGGGAGCTTACTTCGCAGGTCGTGATTCTTTTGGGGCTTGTGTCCTTTTACATTTGGTGAGGACGATGTTTTATGGGTTTTAACTCCTTATTTTGGGGTAGACAGTCTTGTTCAGTCCATGTTGTCACTAGACATCTTGTATAGTACTCTTGATGCCAGCTTATGTGCTAGGCATATTTCCGCTGTGTATGTATTTAAGTTTGGTTTTAATTTTCTTGTCTAGAACTCGTGTTGTGAGCTAGTATAGCTCCTTACTCTAGAGTATATATATCATGTCAGTTTGTTAAACAAATGTCATTAAGTTTCTTGTTAAGTTTCTGGTTCCTCGTTAGGCATTCCCACCGGGTTCGAGGTTCTACTAGGGGATCCCGGGACCTGGGGGCGTATCAACACGAGTTCTAGACAAGAAATTTAAAACCAATCTTAAATACATACACAGCGGAAATATGCCTAGCACATAAGCTGGCATCAAGAGTACTGTACAAGATGTCTAATGACAACAAGAACTGAATAAGACTGTCTACCCCAAAATAAGGAGTTACAAACCCATAAAACATCGTCCTCACCAAATGTAAAAGGACACAAGCCCCAAAATAATCACGACCTGCGAAGTAAGCTCCCTGCTATGTCGAGCCTCACTGCGCACTATCCTTCCTTTGATCTAAGGAAAACAATTAAACAAGGAACGGGGTGAGATATATCTCAGTAAGCTTGCAACTACATGACATGTTATCATGCAATTCAAGTAGATACTCAAGTAATCATGTATCACGTATCATCAAGTAACAAGTATATGAGAGGCTAAGCCACTCATCAAGTAGCACATAAGGCTAAACAAGCAAGTTATAAGGATATTGCTTCCTTCCTTATTCCTCCCAAGAATACCATTGTTGTCGTAGCTTGTATTACTTTGACAATCACGATCAATAACAGGAAACTGATTATTCAGTATGTATCAGAAGACCCGGTAACCAGTGTCATTCCCAATATCAAGACTCATGAGGTGTTCAAGACAAGAGTTTAGCATTCACTTAAGTCAGGCTTATTGCTCCAACTAAGGAAGCTATACCCTTACTATGGCCGGTAGTAAGGGGTCAAGCGCAAATACATAGGGACCCGATTGTCACTTAAGCCCCAGCTCTCGCGACAAGCGTGAACCTATATATTTCCGAACAAGCAAGGAGAACCAGCTGGACTCACACAAGAATGTGCAAGTAGATATTTACTTGAACTACGGGAAAAGAACTAATCCAAAAGTAGTGGACTAGCTCAACAAGGAACATGCTTCAAGTAATCAAGAAGTCACCTTGTTATCAAGCAACTATATGCAATGTTTGCACATACACAACAAGAACATGTCTCATACAAGTTAGTGCTTGTTCATAGCACATTCTAGTTCACTACCATACATATGTATTGGTGTCAAGCCATGTACAAGATTTTATTATCTTATATTCAAGTCTTAATCCATTTCTATGGATGTTCAAGTCATGTACAAGATTTTAAATGTCTTATACTTCAAGTTATAATTCCAATCTTTGGACATTCAAGCATGTATAAGAGTTATACATTTTACTCTTACAAAAACCCAATCCTATTCTTAGGATGTTCAAGTCTAAAACCTTTTTCTAATGCCCCTAAGGTACACAAGACGTTGATTTCCAGACACATAAGAGCATTCATACTCTTATACTCACGTTCAATGTCCTAAAACACTTATCTAGGTGCTCTAGACAATCACTTTAAAACCTCATTAATTTATTCTTTGAATAGCCCTCTGAGTCTAGGTTATTCAGCTTCTTTCGGATCTTGATTCCGACTTTCCTATAGAAAGTTATGGAGGAAACAATTCAAGAAGGAAAATCAGAATTTCCACTTGGCACGACCGCGCGTGCAAAAATGGCACGACCGTGCCATCAAAGTCGAGAGGTTTTCACACAAACTTCATTTTCGGCCCGACCGTGCCAAATAAAGGCGCACGACCGTGCTCGGTACAATTTGGTAGTTTTCCCCTGAGTTCAAACTTAACAATTCTCCGTCCCAAGCGTAGGAGTAACTTTTTACTAACATTATAACCTACCCAGAATTCATTACAAGCTTAAAAACCAATTCTTTCATTTTCTTTCATTAGTTTACCCAGTAGGGTTTTACTCCCCTTGTCCCAAATTTACAAGTACCACAAAAATCATCCCAAACACGAAATTAACATTCACAAGTATCGAGAATAACATTTATGCATGTTATTACAAGCAAGGGGGAGCTAATAACTTACCTAGTCAAAAATCAAAGTTAACCAAACTTATTTCTGTTCGGCTATTCAACGCCACGAATATTAATCCGGGATCAGAATCAAGAACGGAGGGATAATTAAACTCGAGGAGTCGAGAATAGGATAAACTTTTAACCCTAGCTTTTGCCTCAGAGAGAAACGTAAAACAATTTGGGAAATAATGACCCAGAGAAGAAGAAGGCACAAGTTTATCTTTCAACTTTCCAAGAATGACACCTAGGCCCCTCAAGTTTCACTTTTAACAAAAAGGCCCCTAAAGTCAAATTTTCACAAATGACCCTAAAGTCAAAACTAAACATTGAACCACCTTAACTATTTAAAGCAGTTAATAAATTAACCCAAGTAAAACTAACACATAATATGCCAGTTCAAGAATTTAACAAGAAATTCGATGGGTGTTACAGTAACGCCAATCGATAAGCTACTTCCCCGATCCTATCGAGAATTTCGAACGGCCCCACATATCGTGGACTTAGCTTTCCTTTAATTCCGAAACGCATAACTCCTTTCGTAGGCGATATCTTTAGGAATGCTCGATCCCCTGGCTGAAATTCTAGTTCCCTCCTTCTGTTATTATCTGCATAGGATTTCTGTCTACTCTGCGCAGTCTGTAGCCATTTCCGAATCTGTTGTACCTTATCTGTCGTAACTTGTACAAGTTCCGGTCCACTTAACTTTCTCTCATTAACTTCATCCCAACAAGCCGGTGATCTACACTTCCTCCCATATAATTCTTCATATGGTGCCATCCCAATACTTGCATGGAAGCTGTTGTTGTACGCGAATTCCACCAATGATAAGTGTTCGTCCCATGCATTTGGCCAATCTAACGAAGTAGCCCTTAGCATATCTTCTAGTGTCTGGATAGTCCTTTCTGACTGACCATCTGTCTGCGGATGAAACGCCGTGCTCATGGTCAATTCTGTTCCCAGCGCCTCCTGTAAGCTGCTCCAAAATTTCGAAGTGAACCTTGCGTCTCGGTCGGACACGATTGTGACCGGTATCCCATGTAGTCTCACTATCTCATCGATATACAATTTGACCAACTTCTCTAACGAATCAGTCTTCTTAATTGCTAGAAAATGTGCCGACTTAGTCAATCGATCTACGATAACCCATATCGCATCACACTTTCCTGCCGTCTTCGGCAATCCACTTACAAAATCCATGGCAATGTTCTCCCACTTCCACTCGGGAATTGGTAATGATTGTAGTAATACTGCTGGCTTCTGATGTTCGCTTTTCACTTGTTGACATGTCAGACACCTGTGCACATACTCTGCCACATCATTCTTTATATTATTCCACCAATACGACTCCCTCAGATCCCTATACATTTTAGTACTTCCCGGATGTACAGAGAACTTCGAACAATGAGCTTCCCTCAGTATTTCTCTCTTAATTTCGTCATTATTTGGCACCCATATTCTCTTTTGGTACCTCAAAATTCCATCTTCGCCCATGTGAAGATCTTTTACCCGTCCTTTTCCGATTAGGGATTCTCTCTCCTCATTTAACTCTTGTGCCTCTTTAATTCTCCCCAACAGCGCAGGATGTAACGTCAATCGAGCCAGATATCCGTTTACTCTTACTACCAAGTTCATTTCCTTGACATCCTTCCCCATACTTACCCCCTTAGAGATCAACATTTGCCAACATCCCGTGGTTCTTTCTACTTAGGGCATCTGCCACCTTGTTGGCTTTCCCAGGATGATACAATATTTCACAGTCGTAATCCTTGAGAAGTTCTAGCCATCTCCGTTGTCTCATGTTCAACTCTTTCTGGGTGAAAATATACTTAAGGCTCTTGTGATCTGTAAAAATCTGACATTTCACGCCATACAAATAATGTCTCTAAATTTTCAAAGCAAATAACACTGCCGCTAACTCCAAATCATGGGTCGGGTAATTCTTCTCATGTATTTTTAACTGCCTAGATGCATATGCTATCACCTTTCCATTTTGCATCAATACACAGCCTAGTCCTTTCAACGATGCGTCACTGTAGATAACAAAACCTTCCGTTCCTGTCGGTAATGTTAACACTGGAGCAGATACTAATCTATTCTTCAATTCTTGAAAACTTTTCTCACATTCTTCTGACCAAATAAACTTGGCTGCTTTCTGCGTCAACTTCATCAATGGTCCCGATAACTTTGAAAATCCTTCTACGAACATCCTATAGTAACTGGCTAAACCCAAGAAACTCCTTATTTCGGTTACCGTAGTCGGTCTTTCCCAATCCATTATTGCCTCCACCTTCGTCGGGTCTATTGAAATTCCTTCCTTCGACGCCACGTGCCCCAAAAATGCTACTTTCTCCAACCAGAATTCACATTTCTTAAACTTAGCGTATAATTTTTGTCTCCTCAAAATTTCTAACACTATTCTCAAATGTTCAGCATGTTCTTCCTTTGTCTTCGAGTATACCAAAATGTCATCAATAAATACTATCACACATTTATCCAAGTACTCCTGAAATATCCTATTCATCAACTCCATGAATGCAGCTGGTGCGTTGGTTAAGTTAAATGGCATCACGACAAACTCATAATGTCCATACCTTGTCCTAAACGTTGTCTTCGCCACATCTACCTCCTTGACCCTCAGCTGATGATAGCCAGATCTAAGATCAATCTTTGAAAAATAACAGGCTCCTCTCAGTTGATCAAACAAATCATCAATTTTTGGCAGTGGGTATTGGTTCCTCACCGTCACTTTATTCAACTCCCTGTAGTCAATGCATAACCTTATAGATCCATATTTCTTCTTTACGAATAGCACCGGTGCACCCCATGGTATACACTCGGTCTAATCAAACCTTTGTCCAACAGTTCTTGCAACTGCTCTTTTAGTTCTTTCAGTTCCGTTGGAGCCATCCTGTACGGTGCTCTCGAAATAGGCGTGGTTTCTGGTGCTAAGTCGATGGAGAACTCTACCTCCCTCACTGGTGGTATACCAGGTAAATCTTCTGAAAACACGTCTTGAAATTCCCTCACTACTTCAAGTGACTCTAAGGTTACTCAATTCTCTTCTGCCTCACCTATGTGTGCCAGAAATCCTACATATCCCTTCTTCAACATTTTACGGGCCTTCATCACCGAGATTAAGCTTATCCTTCTCCTCGGTCTTGAACCCACAAATCTGTGTTCTTTACCTTCTTCTCCTATGAACGTCACTATTTTCTCCTGACAGTTCACGTTAGCTTGATATAGAGCCAACCAATCCATTCCCAGTATTACGTCAAATTCCGACATATCCAGTTCAATAAGATCGATCCTTACATTCGTATCTCCTATTCCTAAGGTGCAATTTCTATAGGTGGTGGTGATAGGGATAGCGTCTTTAGCAGGTGTATCTATCACTAAAGGTATCTGTAAGGTTTCTGGGTGCGGTTTCAACTTCCTTGCTACATCATTACTAACTACTGAATGGGTAGCGCCAGTATCTACCAATACATAAACATCATGAGAATTTAACTGCATCGTACCTGCCACAAGGTCTGCGTTTACTCCTGCTGCCTTTGCGGTCATGGTATACATCCTACCACGGCCTCCACCGTTTCCTCCACCGTTGTCCTTAGTTCCTGCAGTTGGTTCCTCTTTCTTAGGTTCTGGGCATTTCCACTTCGGGTGTCCCACCTTCTTGCAGTTATAACACTGTCGCTCTTTGTAGTAGACATGCCCAGGCGGTTCACATTACCCGGCGAACCGGCGGGTCTAAACCGGCGACAAAACCGGGAAAACCGGCGAACCGGAACCGGAATAAAAAAGGTAAACCGTGAACCGCCGGTTCACGGTTTAAATTGGGTTGAGGCCTATGAACCGACGAATAAACCGGCGGGTCATGAACCGGCGGTTTAACCGGCGGTTCATGAACCGCCGGTTTATTCGTCATTACCGTTGGAAAGTTTGAATTTTGTAATAAATTGCAACTGCCCGCCTTGAATTTTGCAATAAATTGCAACCTCCAGCCCCCCGCCTTTAATTCCTGTTTGAAACTTAACCAGCCTAACGGCTGGACCATTTAAAAAAAAAAAAAAAAAACCTTCCAACCAGATTTAAGTATAAATACCCCCCCCTCCTCACTATTTTTTCAAAACAGCTCAAACACTCTCTCTCACACTATTAATCACTCTCTAAAATCAGCTTGAGAACTTTGTTAGTTTTTCCATTAAATATCTGACGGAAATCGCTTTCTTTTTAACTTTCAGCCTATATTTAAGCCTTTTTCTTCCATTTTTCAGTCATTTTCTTCCATTTAAGCCCTTTTTCTCTCATCCTTTGGTTAATATGGATCCAAACCATGGAAAAAATAATTTGTTAATGAAGGTGAAGAACAATGGGAAGCATATAATCCATTCCTTTTCGCGAATGATTTCAACGCTAATGAAGTCATTCAAAATATAGAAGATGAGGGTGAATATGAAGATGAAATTCTTGAGATCGAACGTCCATTCGTTGCACCAACCCCACCACCACCAACCACGACCACGTAAGAAAGTGTTCAAATTGGAAGTGGAAGGGGTCGGGGTCCACGGGGAGGAGGTAGAAGTCGAGGTGGAAGGGGACGGGAAGTTGGAGCAAGGGAGCCTAAATCCGATATAATGACGTCCATTTTACCAAAAAGCCCGTGGAAGGCACCGAAAATCAATTCACTCTTCATTGCAACTATTGTTCGCATTTTCTCAACTTCAAAACCGGTGATGGATATGGAAATGCAAGAGGCCACTTAAATAGGAACCATAAAAATAAGGCGGAGGCGGCGTTGCAAAGGTCACAAACTCAATTACAATTCACTCCACAATCTTCACAAGGCATGTCTTCTCCTACTTTATTCAAGTTTAATGCTACTAAATATAGGAAAGGTTTAGCCAAATTAGTTAGTGGCAAAGGTCTTTCATTTAGTTTTGCTAGTGATACGCTATGGGAGCTTTTTGCAAAACTTTGTCTCAATCCTTCCGCCCAAAGAGTACCACGTCAATCTCTCACACGTGATGTTGCTACGGTTTGGAGGGACTATAAATTAGCCTTGATGAAAGATTTTTCAAAAATGAAAAATAAAGTCTCAATTTGTTCGGATATTTGGAGTGATCCGTGGCAAAATCATCATTATATGGGTGTTACATGTCATTGGGTGGACAATTCATGGACAATCCAAAAAAGGCTAATTGCATTTCAGGACTTTGATACTCAACATAATGCTACTAATATTGCAAACAAAATTCTCACCATTTTAAATGAGTATAATATGGTTGGAAAAGTTTTTTCAATTGGTTTTGATAATGCAAGTGCCAACACGGCAAGTTTACCCGAGTTAATTACATTTTGTCAACCGTCAATTGGTGGGAAATATTTTCATGTTAGATGTATTTGTCATATTTTAAACTTGTGTGTTCAAGATTTTTTAAATGCCATGAATACCACAATCCGTCCCATTAGAGATGCAATTTGCCATATTGGAAGATTTGCTACCACTCAAAACAAATGGCTCCGATTTTGCAAGAGCAAAGGCATTACGGAAAGGAGATTTGCTCCCGATGTTACACATAGGTGGAATTCCACCTATAGATTGTTGTCTCAATCGATGGATTACAAGGAACCGGTATGTCAATTCTTGACTAGCATAAACTATCGGGAGACATTATTTCCATTTCAATGGGATGCTTGTGAGAATGTCTTGGAAGTTTTGAAGGTGTTCAAAGATGCTACGGTTGCGTTGTCGGGTATTTATTACCCTACTTCAAATGATGTTTTGGATAAATGCATAAATGTTGCAATGGTGTTTAGCGAATTTTGGAATGATGATCAAATGGGTTCCGCCGTAAGGGAAATGAGGGGGAAATGGGAAAAATATTTCAAGGATATACCAATCCTCTTTTTGGTAGCTAAAGTGTTTGATCCAAGAGTTCGATTGGTTGGGTTAGAAGATATGTTGACATTGTATTATGATTATATGTATCATGAGCAAGGTGAAGGGGCTTCCAATGATGTGATTGCGGCTATTAAAAGAAAGGTCGAAAGGGATTTATGCGCTCTTTACAAGGAATATCAAACCACTCCCGATCCTATTGTTCCTAGAAGTGATGTTGGAGTAGATGTCGGATGTGGAGTTGGTCGACTTGGAAAAAAGATTTGGAGTGAAAAAGTGTATGGCACGACGAACAAACGTCCTAGAGCTTCCTCGTCTTCTTCTAGCATGCCGATTGAACTAGAGCAATATTTGGGGACAACTTTTGAAGAATTTGGAGAAAATTTCAACCTTCTAAGGTGGTGGTCAAGAAGGGCGACATCGTTTCCTATACTTGCAAGAATGGCAAAGGAAGTATTTGCATCTCCGGCTTCAACGGTGGCGGTAGAGAAAATATTTAGTATTTCGGGAAATGTTTTGGATCCACAACGTTCAAGGCTAAATGTGGAGAATTTAGAAAATCAAATGTGTGTTGGGGATTCTTATAGGGCGGAAATTCGGGATCAAGAAGAAAGATGGTCAAGTGATGAGGATGCATATTTTGATGGGGGACTCATTGAAGAAAATATGGGATCAAGTGGTCAAGAAGGTGTAGAAGAAAATGCACCGATAGTTTAGGGACGGAGTTTAATTTTTTATTGTAATCTAGTATTTAGGATGAGGTAAGGCTCCTAAATGTCCTCCCTTAATCATAAAAGGGTAAGGTTGGTTGTCCACCTCTATGTAATTTTTATTTGAATTAACAAAATTAAAAGGGTCCCGTCCCCTTTTTTTCTATACATTATGTTTCTTGAGTTCTTTATGCAAAATACAATCAAAAAAGTTCTTTTTTTTTAAACTCGCATGATAACATGTTGTTAAAAAAATTCTGTAAAAAAAAAAAAAAAAAAAAAAAAAAATCAGAAATATACTAAGCATATACACATACACTGTCCAAAAAATAAAGGAAAAAAATTGGGACTTTTCTTTTTATCTTTTATATTCAGCAGGCCCAACTCTCCCAAGCCCAAACCTGCGCATTCCAGCCCAGCAGCCCAGTTCGGCCTTGCAGAGGTTAAGCCCAGCCCAGCGTAAAAAAAAAAAAAAAAAGAAGAAGAACAAACCGGATTGAACCGTGAACCGGCGGATCAACCGCCGGTTCATGAACCGGAACCGTAAACCGGATGTATACGGTTGATCACGGTTTATGAGTTTTGTCAACCGGCGAACCGCCGGTTCATGAACCGGCAAACCGCCGAATTCATGAACCGGGCATGTCTACTTTGTGGTAACAAATCTCCGTCTTGTGAGCTCCATCACAGATTGTACACTTATCATTGCTCGTAACACTTCGGGTTTTGCCCTTATTCCATTCTCGTCTGTTGTCGTTGGAGTTCCGACTGTTGCCGTTATGGCTGTTGTTGGAGTGTTTATTTCCATAATTTCCCTTATCGCGACCGTCATCCACTGCTTTCCCCTTGTTGTTATTGTGGTCCTTACTACCTTTGTTTCCTTCTGACTTCTCGGTCACTGTCTTTCCTTTCTCCTCTCGTCGGTTTTGATAATTGTCTGATTCCCTCTCCACTATCTTAGCTCTGTCCAGCACCGCCGAATAAGTAGTCAATGCCAACGGTGTGATTCTGTACCTGATCCTATCATTCAATCCTGCCTCAAATTTCCTTGCCTTTTGTTCCTCAGTATCGAAAAACCTCAGCGCAAACTCCAGTAGATCAGTGAACTTCTCACCATACTCCGCCACTGTCTGATTCCCTTGCACTAGAGTTAAGAATTCCACCACCTTAGCATTCCTTGTACTCGCAGGATAATACTTCTCGTTAAAGATAGCCTTAAACGTGGTCCACGTAAATGCAGCGTCACCACGAGCCACAGCAGCTCGCTTCTCTGCCTCCCACCACGATTGGGCCTTCCCTTTCAGCATGAACGTTGCAAACACTACCTTCTGCTCTTCTGTGTAGTTCAACGTTTTGAAGATACGTTCTGTACTCTTGATCCAATCTTCGGGTTTCTCCTTTGCTGTATCCGAGAACGAATCTGGGTTTCTCCTTTGAAATAACTCCAGCGGGTCTCGTAATGGAGCTTTTGGTGGTGGTTGAGCAATTCCAGCCATAGTCTAGCCTATTCCAGCTACCGTCTGCATGAGCGTCTGCAAGAGATTCACTAGTGCCGGGTCCAACTGCCCGCCTCCATTACCATTGTTGCTGCCGTTACCATTTCTGTTTCTGTTGTTTCCACTTCTGGTATTCGAGGCCATCTGCAATTTTTTCTTTTACTTTTAGAACAGGTCTGTGTCCTAGTAATGTTTATCATTACACAATATGTACGGTGTCCATAGTATAATTAACATTACTATTCTTTTACTAACGGTTTACTTATTAGTTTTATCTTGTTCGTAGGTCTTTTATACTAGACCATTATTCTGATTTGGTTAGTTTACTTAACCTTTATTCTCCGGTTCAGGAGTTATTGTACTTCATAATTAGCAACCGTTTTACTTGGTTGACTATTACTGACTTTTATTTCACTAGTTTTTATTACTTAACTAGCTTTGACTTACTCTAATGGTCGTCTTACTTCGTACCATGGTTTCGAAGATTGTTTTAATCAATCCGACGTTTTCCCTTGTCTTTTCTCAACAAGTTAACTTTTAATTTAAACGGTAATAGTGGATTTATAACTCCGGTATTAAACTAAAATAACTAACTTTATTCAACTAGGGTGTGAGATTAAACTTCTCAAAATCCACCCAAAATTCAACTAACATAATCAAAAGTCTGACTGAATTATTCCACTAATCATAATGAGTCTAACTCAATAATCATTAAATAATCACTTGCACTAAGTTCCACATTGTGCGTGCTCTTCCACTAGTTGATCGTACTTTGCCTGAAGTTCTAGCTTATCTGCATAGATCTGATAACCTGAAGCTCTGAGTTCCCGCTTATACTTTTCCTGATCATCCACTTTCTTTTCGAGATCATAGACACTCCTTTGCTCATCCAATAAATTCACACTTAGCTTGTTCCACTCTCTATTGGCTCTAATAGCGTGATTCTCCATATCTCTAGCCTTCTGGATTTTCTCTGCTAGTCTTTCTTCTAAAACCTTGATGTCATCATCACGTGTCTTGAGAGTGTACTGTAAACCCTCTATTCCCACTTTCAGTCTATGGATCTCTTCACTAGCTTTGGTCAGTTCAGTAGTATTGTTAACCAACTCTTCCTCCATACTAACATTCTTTGCCTTTTCTTGAGCCAATTCCTCATTCATTAGCTTGATTCGGTTCTCCTTGGCTTCTATGTTCTCCTTCAGTGTAGCACTGTACCTTACGGATTTCATCGGTTTCCTTGTCATGATCCTACACACACTAAACAATAAACTTAATTAGTACATAACCCCAAGATTTCATTATAACATTTTTTTTAAAAAAAAATGAGTAGACATGTAACAAGGATGAACAGATTTCTACTTCCTCAAGTGCATTCATGCTTTACGTGCACCCTTAGTATTATTCCTAGAGATAGATTTTATCACTTGAAAATCCTCAAGTAAACCTTCTTCAAAGTCAAGTACTAAGTCTCACATTAATCTTAACCTTCAACTTCTCCCATAGAACCTAAAGCCATTGCTCTGATACCAACTGTAACACCTCAAATTTCTTACTGTATCTGAGCATTAAATGGCATTAAATAACAATAATTGAAATACCTCAATTTAGGGTTTTCAAACCAACCCTTTATTACATCGTCAATTCATAATAAATGCGGAAGCGTAAACATCAAAACTTGTCTTGGCGGGTAAACAACCATAGCCATCAATGTACTTCTACTTTAACAGAGTAAATAATTATTCTTAACATAACTAGATAATAAATCTTCGAGTCTGCCGTTCCTCCTACGGCTGCTCTCCTTCCTTTTTCCCTCTACTTAAATCCTGAAATATAAATTGTAGAGAAGGGGTGAGCGAATGAATGCTCAGTAAGTTCATAGGTGGCCTCTCCGGTTACTAAGGAGAGACGACCAGAACGAACACTATGAATGACTTTTGCAAGGATAGGTTCAATTACTTTTGATTTAAGACTGCAGAGCAATACAATCATAATACTCTTAAGATTTTACCTTCAAAGGATTATGGCACTACGATCCAAAGGGATTCATTCTAGTTCCGTCAATTCCAACGTACATTATATCCTCAATGCCAAAGGTATAATTTTTGTACACCTCGCTTCTTCAAGCCATTAGTGTAGGTCGTAACATATATGGTATCCACACATATATGCTCGGGGTCTAGAATTATCCTTGTAATCAGACAATTCCTGCGAGAAGGCATGTGATCATTCATGCAATCCCTAGTTTAAGGACAAGTCTTTTCTAACTGGATTGTCCCGACAATGTCTTTTCTAACTGGACATTGTACATTCCAACAAGTAAGTGATTAACTTACAAGTTAGGATGTGAACATACCAAGGTACAAGTATGTGATAACAAGTTTCAATCTTTGATACTTAGTGGATCAATGGGGACATCACTAAGTAAGGATTCTTCCAAAAGAACGTTCAATAACGCGGAATTTATTCAAATACTATCATGCCATATTGATAGTCTAGCTTATAGAAAGAAATATAGAGTTCCAATCAACAGGAGTTCAAATAACAGTAAGGAACGTAATCCCCTACCTTGATTGCTTTTCCTTGCAATGTTCTCCTTGTGCGAATCTACAAAGCATCGAATAGTTTACTTTAGTATCCCCTTATGATGTTAACTATTTCTACTTAGTTAACTGAGAGATGTGTTTTTACTTTTTTTTTATTTCTTTACTTCTTTGCTTACGTTTAAGTCTCTGACTTTGATTTACGAGTCAGTCCTTCAACTTTGATGAAATTGTAAATAAGCCCTTCAACTTTGGATTAATTACAAGTTGGTCCTTCAACTTTAGTTTAATTACAATTTGATCCTTCAACTTCAGTTTAATTACAATTTAATCCTCCAACTTTAGTTTAATTACAATTTGATCCTTTGACTTTCATTTAATTGCAGGAAGGTCCTTTGACTTTGGTTTTGTTCGTAAAGGTCCCCCAAGTTTCTTTTTTTAACCACTTAGACCCCTTTAACCTCAAAGGTTTCCTTTTAAATTCTTTTAACTTTGAACCTTATCAGTTTAATCCTCTTTTCGTTAGGAATTTAACTGAAATCTTTTAATCTTCAATTTTCTCGTTAACTTTCTAACTCCCAAGGTCTTTCAAGTACTTCTTTCAATCTTTCAAGTTATTTTTTTAACTTTCCAATAACCTTCTTAAGAGACATACTTTCTTTCCGTTATAATCTTAACGGAAACACTAACTTTTTCATCTTAAATCTTAACATCTTAGATCAAGAATCAATACCCAAGGTATATGGCTTTTAGGCCGAATTCTAAAGCTTCCATAGTCATTGATTTGGTCCATTTTTCTTGTCCTTTAATTAATTAATTTTATTTTATTTTATAAATCTCCAACATTATTTTATTCACTAATCAATAACAATAATCACAAAATCAACAAAACAATTCACCAACACCATTAGGCCATTCGGCCGAACCCTAGGGGTGAAAAATCCATGTTTTTCCTTTTTCTTGTTAAACCCTAGTTAACCTCAATCCCATATTTGCTCAATTCTATACATTATAAAATATTTATTCTTCCCATTCATGATCATAGAATCAAATTTTTGAATTAAGCTAAGCATGGAAATCATCATTTGTTATAATATTTAAGTCTATGCATTTAACCATTAAACTTTTTGTCATCAATTTACTAGCATGCAAAACTTTAATGATTATTTCCTTTAAACATGCATAGGTTAAGATTTATTCATCTGAATTTAATGAAACAAATTTTAGAAGATGAGGTTTAACATTACCTTGAGATTGATCGGATTAAATTTCCAGAAATGTCGAAATTTTCCTCCCTCTTCCCTCTTCTGGCCGGCGGCTGCCCCTAGGAGATGATGATTAGGGTTTTTTTGTTGTTGTTGTTTTGTTGTTTTGGTAATAGAAAATAAAAACCTAAAATTTACTACTCAAGGTTTTTATACTTTGGGTAATTGTTGATTTGGGCTTGACCTATTGTTTTAAGTTCGGGCTAACCCATATCAAGCCCATTACAATTTTGGTCCAACTCTTTAATTACCTAGCCCACTTCCTTAGTTAACCCATTAACCTTAATTATCATTTAATTAAAATGAATTAACATAAATAAAATAAACTAATAAAATTAAAAAATATCGGGTCATTACATTCACCCCCTCATTTTTTAAAAAATTGCAAAATTCTACCTTTAAATAAAATGTAAAATATTCTCCCACAACTCACCCCTAAAAGTTATTGTAGCATTAGTACTTAATTTTTTTCTCTTTACATATTATATACTGAACCCCCTCAGTTCGAATCCTGACTACCTCCCTGCTTAAACTCACTTTGAGATCCTCAAAGGAGTGCTTAAGGGTCATTGGCGTCTCACCCCAACTTATGAGTTTGTTTTATTTAGAAGATGAGATATCATTCGGAGAGGCAACAAAGCACTATCACAGGAAGCCGAGTAATATCTCAGAAGGCCACCAGAACAACTATTTTACCTTATGTTTCGTAAGGCCGATCATAATAAAGATTTTTCCCGTGCCTCCATATGCATTCAAAAATAAGAATCCACCACTTTCTCCATAAATATATAATAAGAGACAAATTTGTTTTAGTAACAATCCTTCGCTCCTGAGTCAAATGTAGATATAAGAGTGCTCAACTTTCATCTCATCTATTTTATATGATGTTTCTTTAAATATGAGCATATTTTCAACATTAGGGATGATAGAGACATTTGTTTTATATCCTCTATGCCTTTTTTATCTATTCGACATTCGACCAAAACATGAATATTAAAGAAAAACGTTTAATATTAGTTGTTGAAAAAAAAGGTTGAATTTATATTACATATTTATTTCATGGTTTAAAGTTTTTTTTTTCCAGTGAAGAAATTAAGAAATCATAAAAATAATTGGATACCTATTTCTAATTGAAAGGCATATATGAAAATTGGAAAAGTATTGATTATTTTTTTTGGTCCTGGGTATTTAAATTCTGAAACTAAAATAAGAATGAATATTTGTTTTTTGAAGCAGAATAGGATTTCAGTTAGACATGTTACCTTAATTAAAACTAAGCTTATTAGATTGTGACATGCGAAATTTCATCTGCAATTACTTTATGTTATTCTGACAGTAAATACTTGAAAGTTATGTCATTCATGCTAAAATAAATATTTTTTTTAAAGGAATTAATAAAGTTATAAAAAATGTTACAAAATCTGGTTTACAAAATACTCCCTCTTTCCCTCTTTAATTATAAAAATTGCCATTTTGGTTGTCCCACTTTAATCTACAAAGTCTCAAAATGGAAATTTCAATACTTTTTAAATAGTGTGACTCACTTATCATACTCACAACAACTATCCACTTACTATTATATACCCTACTTTCTCTCTCCCACTCAACTATCTACAATCACAACACATCACCTTTTCAATCATTTTTTTAATTTTTGTGCCAAGACTCATTTTTTGTAAATTAAAGAGGGACAGAGGTGTTGGAGTAGAGATCCTCAAAGGAACAAAAAGGGAGAAATCCAGGCGGAGGAGCGAGCGGGCGCTCGGGGCATAGCAGGCGGGCGCTTATTTGGACAGAAGGTTGGTCCTTCGGAAAATCAATATCAAGCGGGCGCTTGGGGTAGGCCAGGCGGGCGCCTGGTCCGCTGACGGGATTTCGGGACTCCTTCTTTGTTTAGGTTTAGATCTTATTTCAGGGCATATATTTAAGCAATGTTCCGCCCCCAAACTCATTGTAACTCAGATTTAACATATTATAGTGCAAGATCCTGGCTTGGTAGTGCCCCCAGACGTAGTCAAACATATTGACGAACTGGGTTAACAATTTCTGTGTTCTTTCTGTGCTTTGATTTCTTGTGCTTTGTTTGTGTGCTCTTATTGTTCTTGTGGGTTTGCTTGGGTAGTGGAGGACCATATCCACAACAACTGGTATCAAGAGCTCTGGTTGGAGATCAGGGTTAATCGACCGATTGGTTCATCGAGCGATTGGGTGTTGTCAAGCAATCAAGAATGGGCAAGGACAAACAAGCGGTGGAGAAATTTGATGGTTCTGAGTACGGGTTTTGGAGGATGCAAATAGAGGATCTCTTGTACAACAAAGATCTCTATAAGCCTCTAAAGGGTGTCAAACCGGAAGAAGAAAAGCAAGAAGATTGGGATCTCATGGATCGGAAAGCCCTAGGGGTGGTTAGATCTACTTTGTCAAAGTGGATCGCGAAGACTACCAAGAAGGCAAAAACCACAAAGGAGCTATTGGATTATCTTACTGAGAGATTTGAAACTCCATCTGCTGCAAACAAGGTTGATTTGATACGCAAGATGGGTAGTTTCAAGATGCAAGAGGGAGGATCCTTAGCTAAGCACATCGATGAGTTTATGGATGTTATAGACTCATTGACTGCGCTGGATATTACGTTTGATGATGAGGTTCATGCGTGCTTGTTGCTAGCGTCTTTACCAGGAAGTTGGAGCGGAACGGTGACAGCGATCAATGCTTCAGCGGGTAAGAACAAGTTGAAGTATGATGATGTTAAGGATTTCTTGTTGGGCGAGGAAAATCGTTTGAAGAAGTTGGGGACATCGTCTACTTCGGGATCGGCTTTAGCTACTACTAGCAGGGGAAGGCCGGGTACTAGCAATAAGGGGAGAACTGAATCAAGGGAAAACGTAGTGGGTGGTAAGGGCAAGGCCGTGGAGATCAGAGATAAACCAAGGGTTGCGAAAGGATCGGTGCAGTGTTATCATTGCAAGGAGTTGGGACACTACAAGAAGGATTGTCCCAATCGTGGGGGCAATTCGGTGAATGTGACAGTCGAAGGTGATGATGTACTGGTTCTGAGTGTTAGTAGTGCACTAGAATCATGGGTACTGGATTCGGGGGCATCATTCCACTCTTGCGGGCATGCAGAAGAGATGGAGAATTATACTTCCGGTGATTTCGGTAAGGTCTATCTAGCGGATGGCGAGCCTTTGGAAATAAAGGGGAAGGGGGATGTCAGAATAAGAGCATCGGACGGGAAGGTCTTACATCTGAACGGGGTCAGGCACATTCCGGGTTTGAAAAAGAACCTATTATCAGTTGGGCAGTTGGACGAAGAAGGTTACAAGGTAACATTCGGCTGCAGGAACTGGGTTATTACCAAGGAGGATCGTGAGATCGCTCGGGGTGATAAGGAGGGGACATTGTATCTGGCGAATAACACTAAGGATAGTATCGCGGTGGCGTCAGCCAAGGGTGATACTGATTTGTGGCACTGTCGATTGGGTCACATGAGTGAGAAGGGGATGAAGGTACTTTGCTCAAAGGGACTACTACCAGGTTTGAAGACAGTCGACGTGGGGATCTGCGAAGATTGTGTGTTTGGCAAACAGGCGAGAAGTAATTTCTTGAGGACATGTAAGGCTTTGAGGGAAGCAAAGTTAGAACTGGTTCACACGGATTTGTGGGGACCATCTCCGGTAACTTCTCTGGGTGGTGCGTCATATTACATGACCTTCATTGATGATTCAACAAGGAAGGTCTGGGTCTACTTCTTGAAGGGGAAAGATGAATCTTTCGAGGTATTCAAGAAGCGGAGGGCCTTGGTGGAGAATCAGACGGGACTTAAGCTTAAGTGCTTGAGATCAGATAACGGAGGGGAGTATGAGCTCGGGGAGTTTAGGGAATATTATGCAGCGAATGGGATTCGTATGGAGAAGACTCCAAAGGGCACACCATAACACAACGGGGTTGCAGAGAGGATGAACAGGACATTGAACGAGCGGGCTAGAAGTATGAGGTTGAAGTGTGGACTTCCGAAGACGTTTTGGGCATATGCAGTTGACACGGCGGCTTTCTTGATCAATAGGGGACCATCGGTACCATTGGGGAATGGAATTCCAGAGGAAGCATGGAGTGGCAAGCAGGTAAATCTGTCATTTCTTCGCATATTTGGCTGCGTTTCATATGTTCATATTGATTCTGCTGATAGAACTAAATTAGATGCAAAATCTGTAAAATGTACGTTTATTGGGTATGGCGGGGATGACTTCGGGTATAATTTTTGGGATGATCAAAACCATAAAATTATTCATAGTCGAGATGTGGTATTCAATGAACAGGTTTTGTACAAGGACAGAAAGGGGGCATCTGATGATATTAGTTCGGAACCGGAGGTTGTAGAGGTGGATATTCCAGACTCGGGTGGGAGCATGACGGTTCATGATGACCATGGTCAGGGGGTCACTGAAGATGAACCACATACTCCGGAACCGGATATTCCGCTGCGTAGATCCAGCAGATTGAGTGGATCACCTGACAGGTATACTCCTTCAAATTACTATTTGTTGTTGACAGATAGTGGGGAACCAGAATGTTATGCAGAGGCTGTTCGTAGTTCACTTTGTGATAAGTGGAAAGCTGCGATGGATGATGAGATGGACTCATTGAAAGCCAACAAAACTTGGGAGTTGATTAGACTGCCTAAGGGGAAGAAGGCATTGCATAACAAGTGGGTTTACAGGATCAAGGAGGAAGCAAACGGCAGTAAGCGTTACAAGGCAAGGTTGGTTGTAAAAGGGTTTCAGCAAAAGTACGGTATTGACTACACCGAGGTATTCACTCCTGTTGTGTAGATGACCACTATCAGAATGGTTCTGGGGATAGTAATGGCGGATAACTTGTTGCTGGAACAGATGTATGTAAAGACAGCCTTTCTTCATGGTGATTTGGAGGAAGAAATTTACATGGTACAACCAGAGGGTTACTTGTCTAAGGGTAGCGAGGAACTGGTTTGCAGGTTGACTAAGAGCTTGTATGGCCTTAAACAAGCTCCTAGGCAGTGGTACAGGAAGTTCGATGGATTCATGCACGATATTGATTTTATCAGATGTGAGGCGGATCATTGTTGCTACTTCAAGAACACGGACAATGGGTATATAATCTTGCTGTTATATGTGGATGACATGTTAATAGCGGGCTCTAGCAGTAGAGAGGTAAACAGATTGAAGGCTCAGTTGTCAGAACGATTCGAGATGAAGGATTTGGGGGAGGCCAGAAAAATCTTGGGCATGCGGATTGACCGGAATAGGGAGTTGGGTAAGTTGGTTCTTTCACAAGCAGAATACGTTGAGAAATTCTTGACAAGGTTTTGCATGGAAGAGGCGAAGCCAACAGGGATACCATTGGGTATGCATTTCAAGCTATCCGAGAAGGACTCACCTAAGGGCAAGGAGGAGCGTGACAAGATGGAGAGGACTCCATATGCTTCGGCAGTGGGGAGTCTAATGTATGCAATGGTGTGTACAAGGCCAGACATTGCACATGCGGTGGGAGTAGTCAGCCGGTACATGGGCAATCCAGGGAAGCAACATTGGGAAGCGGTTAAATGGATCCTGCGTTACTTAAAGGGTACTGCTGGTAAGGCTCTATGTTTCTCAAGCAAGGAGGTCGTGTTAGCGGGTTATGTGGATGCGGATTTGGCATCAAGTGATCTAGACAAGAGGAGAAGTACTACGGGTTATGTTTTCACATTGGGTGGTACGGCAATCTCCTGGGCTTCTAAATTGCAGAAGATCGTGGCTCAGTCGACTGCGGAAGCAGAATATGTGGCAGTGACAGAGGCAAGCAAAGAGATGGTATGGTTGCAGAACTTCTTGGGTGAACTTGGGAAGACGCGAAGTGGTAATGCTCTCTACAGTGACAGTCAGAGTGCAATTCATTTGGCTAGGAATCCGGCGTTTCATTCTAGGACGAAGCACATTGAGATGAGGTTTCACTACATCAGGCATCTCTTGGAGAGGAAGATCTTAAGGCTGGAGAAGATTTTGGGATCGGAGAACCCGGCTGACATGTTGACCAAGGTGGTAAACCTTGAAAAGTTGAAGCTATGTAAAGCTTCAATTGGGCTTGGAGAATAGGAGAGGAGGAAGGCACTACCATGATCGAGGTGAGCACTAGGACGACACCATGGATGAGTTGAAGACGGATACGGGGTTTGTATACGCGGTTGATCTCTAGGTGGGAGATTGTTGGAGTAGAGATCCTCAAAGGAACAAAAAGGGAGAAATCCAGGCGGAGGAGCGAGCGGGCGCTCGGGGCATAGCAGGCGGGCGCTTATTTGGACAGAAGGTTGGTCCTTCGGAAAATCAATATCAAGCGGGCGCTTGGGGTAGGCCAGGCGGGCGCCTGGTCCGCTGACGGGATTTCGGGACTCTTTCTTTGTTTAGGTTTAGATCTTATTCCAGGGCATATATTTAAGCAATGTTCCACCCCCAAACTCATTGTTACTCAGATTTAACATATTATAGTGCAAGATCCTGGCTTGGTAGTGCCCCCAGACGTAGTCAAACATATTGACGAACTGGGTTAACAATTTCTGTGTTCTTTCTGTGCTTTGATTTCTTGTGCTTTGTTTGTGTGCTCTTATTGTTCTTGTGGGTTTGCTTGGGTAGTGGAGGGCCATATCCACAACAAGAGGAAGTAAAGTGTCAAGAATTTATTGGAACTTTTAGAGCATCCATAATGAGAGCTTTTTGAGAGCTTTTTATTTTTATTTTGGTAAAAGAGCTCTTTCAAGCTTTTTATCATATGGAGAATATAAAAGAGCTCTTTATTAAAGAGCAATTCTTTCTAGAAAAAACAATTTACACTAGCATTTCTATTACATTTCCCCAACTTCTCATGTTAGGCCATTAATTTTAAAAAGCTCTACCATTATATAAGAAGCTTTGAACTTCTTATTTGTTTACTAAGCATCTAGCAACAACAATTTTTTTTTTTTTTTTTTAAAGAGCTCCACCATTGTGGATGCTCTTACTTAGAGTGTGGCATGTCCACAATAGATGCAATCAATAATATATCACCACCTCATTTTGTATACATCATTTTATAAACTTCTTTGTCACCCTAGCATTACTCTCTCTTTTTTTTTTTTTTTTTTTTTTAAAAAAAAAGTCTTTAAATGGATGTCGGTTTTTGGTGATTTTCTTAAGTTGTACCCCCTCCGTCCCGTTAGGAACCGCACACTTTCATCATTGGGTGTCTCATTACAAACTGCATACTTTTAAAATGGAAATGTATTATTACTTTTAAATTAATAGGACGTACACATCATACTCACAACAATGATTCAATTATTATTTTCTACCCCACTATCTCTCTCTCATACCTCACTTTTCAAACTCATAATACCTACACCACAAACATTTGTTAATTTGCGTGAAAATAGTAAGTGTGAAGTTCCTAGCGTGACGGAGGGAGTGTGTACCAACTATCATTTCTAGTTTACACCTAAAATCATATTTTTATGGCAAACTCATTATGAATATTTATACACAACAGTACACCTATGTGATGCACGACACAATTAATACTTTAATAATATAAAGAAATAGAATAAAAAACAACTAAGAGAAAGGTAATACTTTAAAATTAAAAATATTGTTAATGATATAAAAAAGTATATAAAATATTATAATTTTAAAAAAATTGTCATTCATCAAAAATAGCTAGTACAGATATTAATAAAATTAGAAGAACTTATGTGAAAAAAATTTGGTCAATATTCATTCTTTTAATTTATTCACCAGTATGTATTTATTATTGAAAAAAATTACCCATTAATTTGTCTATATTCATGTTTTATAAATTATAAGTTTTAATTCCATCCTTTAATGATACAGACTCAAAACCATCTCCTTTAACACGATCTAATTATCGAGATTATGAATCAAACAATTGCAGTCCTTGATAAATGAAGATTGACCAAATGGAAAAACCTATTCGCCTTTAATGTAGCCCAGCAAGAATAAAGTATATCACCCAATTCTGACAAAATATCTACTATCCGAGGCAACACCATTGTAGACTATTTTCGAATCAATTTTATTGTTCACCCACCGAAATAAGTTCAAAAGTGTTCCAATTCATCCAAAATAGCGGTCTGAAAACTACAATTGAAAGTTCAAAATAATAAAATGCAATGGAGAAATATGTAAGCTACTTTACTTATTAACTTAATTTTAATGATATGACATGTAGAGCCCATAAAAGACAGCCAATGAGAAAATAAAGTTAATTTGACCAGTAAAACTTTATTTACATTCAAACAAAAACATGCATATTGCCAATGAAAGACATATACCTCCTCTCCATGTTGGATACGTTCTTCCATATTCTACTCGATCAAAACTTTATTTAATTATGAATTCTCTATGCACCTTACTCAATTATCTAGAGTTTCAGCAAGCTTGATGTGGTCTTAACTCGTTTTAGAAAAAAAAAAAAAAAAAAAAAAACTTTGAACGTAATTGTATTCAAAATATGAAATCTTCAGATATCAACATATCCTAAAATTGTTTTTCTTTAAGATACACAGATCCCTTTATTTAATTACTTTGTTATTCCTTTAAAATAATATTTTCTTATTTTGTTAAGGTACATATCTTATTTTGCATAATTTTAGAATAAACTTATTGAGATTTGAAATTATGTTGCTTACTTTTAGAATTACCATATTGAAATTATTTTGCTTAATTTAAGGATTAATTTGTTGTCATTGATATAGAGTTATATTTACACTTGTGATGAGGCCTATGGAATGATGACACATGGACTTTCAAGTCATAATTCCATGTGGCAAGATGTGGGAATAGAATTTGACTTGCTTCTATACATTATACAGATTTAGATACCACTTTCTCGCAATCCCCATTTTCCACATTAATGTCAAACCCAAATTAAGAAAGTAATACTCCTTCCGTCCCGACTAAGGTTTTTACTTTCCCTTTTGGTTTGTCCCAGACTAAGGATTTTAGTTGCTTTATTACTTAAAATGGATAATGAGACCCACTTGTCACTTACACAAAAAAAAACTTTTTACACACTTTCTCTCTCTTACTTTCTCCTACTTTACTTTTCATACTCACAACATTTATTTTTTGTTAAACTCCGTGTAAAATCAAACTAAGAACCTTAATCGGGGACAGAGGGAGTAATAACTTGAAATTCATACTCGAAAATCACATCACTTACCCAAGATTGTTTTGTTTTTTAATTTTTGGGGTTAATTCTTTCATGTACCAAATTATGGTGTTCCTATATTATCCTTTCAAAATTTACATGTGTATTATACATGCTATTTAACTAAATAAAATGAATATCATTAGCCTCAGGTGCCTTATATGCAACAAAAAATTAGTTGAAGTACTTTCTTTTTAACAAAAAATAAGTTTAAGTGGCAAATCCAACAAACCAACAATTCGAATATTTTTCTTGCAATTTTTCCTTATATTTAATATCTTATGAAAAATAAATCTAAGCAAAAAAATTAAAACATTAACTATTCACATAAGATCAATGTTTTCTAAAATTTTGATTTTGGCACAAAATATGAGGATTGGACAAATAGAGGGACTTACTATAAAACCTGTTTTCATCTCTTAAGACAATTCTAGAAAACTTATAGATGATCATCTACTATCTCTGGTAAGTTTTCATATGTTAATTCATTATTAGTATATTGTAAAACCTTAATACTCCAATATAAACTTGAGTTTGAGAAACCGTAATGAACATGTGCTTATTGCTTGACTTAAGTAATTTTTATTGCAATAAAAGAAAATTTGATCCATATCTTAACATATGTAAATATAGACATTGTCGTTCCTGATCTATAAATCAAGACCGATTAGTATATTTCCTGATCTCATTGTTTGATATAATCACATAAAAAAGAGAATAGTTAATATTCCATCCATCACATAATAAATAATGTAATTTAATTTAATATATAATGTATTAGCAACAGATATTATACTTTTAAATAAAAATAAGACTTATGCAATTTATTATGGTAATTCTAAATGCTGCTTCTTTTGCCACATAATAACTTGCGCCATTCTGAATGAAATGATCAACTTTATAACGTTTTGACCAAGACTTTATAAAAAAGTTATTGTCTGTTAAAAATATAAAAAATATTGTTTATAGTATTTTAAATGGTGAATCAATAAACATTTTTAGATTTTCAATAAGATATCATTTTTTTTTATAAAGCTTTGGTCAAATTACAATTGATTTGACCATTTTAGTCAAAATAGTGCAAATTGTCAGTGAGATAAAAACTTGTGAAGTTTTACGATTGTATTAACCGTGAAGTGCTACTATTGTCCTAATTTCCAATAGAATTATTATAGAAATTTGAGAAACAAAGCTATACTAATTACATGAGTATTACGTACTAATTCGTCCTAAAGTAAAGATCATTTTTATTCTTAACCTAGAACAAAGTTTGCTATTTATTTTTGGGTAGATATAACATTCACTCAATTTCAGAATTCATGTAATTTTAGACTTCTTCTATACGTATATTAGGAAATACAATTGTTACATGTGAAAAAGACTCACACTCCCGTAAAATAATCCATTTATTTGCATAATTATTTCTTATATAAGAGGTATCATAATTATAAATAATATATAATTGATATGAAAATAATGTTTTCTTCATAATCGTAAAATATCAAATATTTTAGTATAATAATTATTTCTTACACGATATGGATCTTGAAATGGAGAAAGAGGAGTAATATAATGAGAAAACCACCAAAGAAGTATTAGTGCTGGCTTAAGCAAGGTTAAGTCTTGAGCTATTGGATAACACTATCATATAGTATAAACCATTCGTCATGTATTATGGAATTGTATAATTTGAGTTGAGTTACAAATTTTACATCATAAAAATTAGAGATACAATATCACGCAATGTTGAGAACAACTTTTTCGGATGTTAAATTCTTTTGAACCTTCACATAAGTACAAAAGTTGATGGAGGTCCCCACACTCCGTTTTCAATGCCTGAGAAAAGAAAATATCACCAACCTCAAAATGGATAGATTTGCAAAATAATTTGACTTCCACGTGAATGGATTTGTTTAAGGAAGGTTCAACAACTCATTGACGGATTCTTGCAGCATAGAATATTAAAGTTGAGTATTCATTACCACCATCATGAAAAGAAATATGTAACCTATAATGTATAAAAAGTAATTTTAAAAAGAATATTTACCTATAGAAGCCTCAATAATAATGCAAGAAAATCATTATAAAAGAAGGGTTAATGACAATTTAGGGCTTGAACTCCAGAGGGGTGCGTCTAAAAGGGGCCTGGGTTTTTTTTCCCGCTAGATCAGGGCTTCAAATGTGAAATTTCGGCAGTTAAGGGCTTTTTGACGGAAATCGTTAGAAAAGTCAGTTAAGTGCCATGTGCATGGCACGTGATCGACTAAATGGATGGATTTGTAATGATATTAGTTAGTAAGGGTTTTAGTGCATGTTGAATGCAGTATTATATACTACTGCATGGTAATTTCTCAGACATTTTTTTTAATGGGGAACTTGCGGGAGAGTGGATCTTCCAAAACTGAATTTTGGAGCATTTTCCCTAATTTTTACCTTTGTGTAACAATATGAGCCTGTCCGTTTTGGCATAATGGGCCTATTAAAAGCCTGACTTGTGAACCGGGCGGAGCAAACCCGAAATCCATGTGAGCCAAAACCGCTGTGCCGGGCTCGATCGATATGACAATGGCCAAAACGGCCCAAAAGAGAGCAAGAGTCATGAACAGAAGAAGAGAGAGAGAGAGAGAGAGAGAGAGAAACAGAGATTGTCAATGGCGTCGGGATGGGGGATAACGGGGAACAAAGGTAGATGTTACGATTTCTGGATGGATTTCAGTGAATGTATGTCTCGTTGCCGTGAACCCAAAGATTGTTCCCTCCTCCGTGAAGATTATCTCGAATGTCTTCACCATGCCAAAGAGGTAATCAATCAATCCATCCATCTCCATGTTCAATTGCTTATTTACGGATTATGTATGTATTTCATTATGTGTTTGATCATGTATTTACTGAAATGATTGGGAAAGTTGTATTCTTTTTGGATGCTGTAAAAACCCTAATTATGGTTGGATTTATCGCTGTGTAAGAGATTTTGATTTGATTCTTGTGTTTTTGTTATGCGCTGTGATTTGTGTACTCTCGTGTATTTTGGTTTTATGCTTATTGGGAAATGTGGCAATTGGCTGATTTGGAAACTTAGCAATATGGAGTGGGATTTGAATTTGATTAAACATCGCATTCTTGATACTCCCGCCTTCCAGCTACGTTATGGTCTATGAGTCTCATTACAGAAAATTAAGCTACATTGACTTGATTATAACTTGTAAGTTTGTTATTGTGGGAGTAACTGTTCTTTAGATATATGGCTTTTTGTAGAAACTTTGTTATTGTGGCACACGTTATATGGGATTAATTGTTCTTTAGATATATGACTTTTTAGTAGAAGATGAGGATTATTAGGTGAAGGGGAAGACTTCAACGTATTATCTTACTGCTTTTATGGTTTTAAATGGTTGTGCATCAGGAGAAAGTTGAAGCTTTTCCATTATGTTTCCATAAATGGCTTTGGGAATCGAAAGAGCTAAAGCTTTAAGGGTTGGGTATTTGACAGAATTGCTGATAGGGCAACATTAGTATTTGATTTGCTGTTCAGGTTGATAGGGATCAATGTAATCATTTTTTTTGTAGTGATAGATAGGGCTGTGTGAGGGACCACACATATGCGCCTGAAGATGATAGTTTAACGCTATATAGATGGATTTTTGAGTTTGAATTTTATCTTGCTGAAAATGAATCTGGGCTTCGATGATGCTAATAATACTTGTTCACACATCTGGGATTTTAGTTGTAGTGCCTTTAGCTAAACCAAAAATTTCATGATGAATCAGGCAGTATATCTTAGGTGATTATAAATGTTTGTACTAAACATTTATTAATTGGAAACATTGCATAGATGAAAAGTGATTTATGAACTTTGAATTGCTAGAAATGTAATACTCTTGAAATATATTGATTTCAACCACCAGTCTCTTAGAAATTAAACTATAAAATTCATGATATATATTGATTTCAGCTTCGGAGCACACATAGTTACGTTACGTACAATTATTCCATTTTATCCCCCAAAATATTTAACATCCTCATGAAGTCAAATCACCTCTAACATCCCCAAGAAATTTGATTTATGAACTTTGAATTGCTAGAAATGAACCCAATTGGAGTTTTGTATTTTTATTGTTGTTTTTCCTGGGAGAAAGTTTGACTGACTCTGTGTACGACTGATTCAAAGTAAGTGACCGCATGCACCTATGTTGAATGTCCATGATTGGTATGTGGGAAGATTCACGATGTGGTAGATCAGATGTAGAATAGAAGGATATACAGCTGATGGATGGGTTTTCACATATATTATCTCTATGTTTCTGGATCAATTTTAGTGACTTTTGATGTAATTTAGAATAGTTTGTATGTAATTTTTTGTCTAATTATGTTTGAGGAACTTTGTTGGAATTTGTATGTTTTGAGACACTTTTTAGTGCTACTTTGGTATATTGCAAAGTCCTGGATGCTCTAAGTGTTAAAGACTGATGATTGGTCAAAGTCAAAGTCAAAGTCAATGGGAGTCAAGAGACGAAGGAAAGGAAGAAAATCGAAGAAAACAGTCTGCCCTACCGGGCGCTCGCCCGCCTTATCAAGAGCACTCGCTCTCGGGTGAAAAGGAGAGGAGAAAAACTTGCTGCCTACCCGGGCGCTCGCCCTCAGATACCCGGGCGCTCGCCCGCCTCCCCGTACCAGCTTTTCCAAATTCCTTTTAAAGTCGGGATTTGGGCTTATTTTCGGGATTTTGACCCTAGTTTCTCCCTAGTATAAATATTAGACTTCAGCCACTTTATTTTTTTATGCTTTCTTTTAGGTTTTATCAAAGTTTTCAAGGTGTAATCAAGATTTTGGGATTTATTCATCATCAAGCGTTTATCCAGGTTTATGGTTTTTAATCTTATTCTTGTGATTCTTGCTATGTCTATGAGTAGCTAAGTTCCTTGTTCATGGATTGGGTGTAGCACTATTGAAACTTTATGCTAAATTGGGTTTAATTTAATATCATTCTTGTTCTTGTTCTTTGAAATTGATCTTCATTCATTTAGAGATTTCAACTTTATAGATAGATATTGTTGATCTTTAAATCATTAGGGTTTAAATTATTGCACTAGCGTGGATAGTTTTTACATTGACCTAGATTTCATTGAATAGATTTAATTGAAAACCTAGCGGAAATCAAAAGGGTCTAAAATCAATTGTTCTTTGAAACTTAATAAATTATTTGTGTGTGTTGTTGACCTAGCGGAATACATCACATAGGGGTAATAATAGGATTGCAATCCGGTGACCAGACCGTCCCAATTCTTAACTAAGTGAACGATTTCTTGAACAAGTTTGATAATCTTTATTTAAAAATAGCATAGAGTGGAAGTAGTTGTGAACCCCAATCCGTGAATCTTTGTCATCTTGAATTCAATCCTTGCTTGCTTTGTGATCTTTAATCTTAGTTTATTTTTACTGTTTAGTAGTTAAAGTAGATTAATTAAAAATCAAATCAAAACCCCCTTTGGTTACTCTTTTGCACTAATTAAATTCACTTGTTTGTCCAACAAGTCTCTGTGGGATCGACCCTCGCTTTCGCGCGTTACTACTACGGTAACTAGTGCGCTTGCTAGGTATTTATTACTTGGAATTTTATCCATAAAGTTTTTGGCGCCGTTGCCGGGGACTTGTTTTGATTTACAAGTTAATTTAATCGGTGTATGTTTGGTAGGCGTTCATTGGACCCCGAGTTGGTTCCTTTGGACGATAATATCGATAGACTCGACAGGGGCATTCCCCCTATTCGTGAGTCTGAGTCTGAGTCTGAGTCTGAAACTTCTGTCACCGAGACAGAGGTAGTTTTAAGTGAATTTGAAACTTCTTCCACCGGGGGAGAAGAGATTGAAGTTGTAATGGCTAATCCCTTAATGAAAGAATATGCTAGGCCTAAGGTTGACACATCGGTGTCATGTATTGTCTTGACTGAGGCAGCTAAAACTTATGAGGCGAAGGGGCATTACTTTAGTCAGTTGCCCAAGTTTTAGGGTCTTCCCGCTGAAGACTCTTTGAACTTCTTGAGAGAGTACATGATGATTATATCAGATTCCCTGTAAAAGAGGGGGTTACTGATGAACAATTAAGGCTTAAATACTTCCCTTTTGCTCTTCAAGGGGCAGCCAAAACTTGGCTACTGTTACTTCCTGCTAGGAGTATTACCACATGGGATGGGTTGCACGATATTTTTCTTAAGAAATTTTTCCCACATGCCACTTTGGCCACCTTTAGACAGAAAATTATAGAATTTACTCAAGATCAAGGTGAGCCATTCCATGAGGCATGGGATAGATTTAAAATGTTACAAGTGCAATGCCCCCATCATGCTTTTCCTGAGGCCCTTTTACATCAAACATTTTATGGGGGGTTGACTGCAGCCGACCAAGCTATGGTCGACAATGCAGCAGGTGGCTTTTTAGGAGCCAAAACTGTTGCTGAAACTCAAGATTTATTTGAGATGTTAGGGGCCAATTCTCAAGAAAAAGGCTCTAGAGGGAAACCTAGGGGAGTGCATGAATTAAGTGGTGTAGATGAGTTTGCTAGACAGGTAGCCTTGATGAACCAAAATTTGGCGAAATTTAACATGAATATGGGGTCATCAAGTGCTAATGTTATATCTAATTTTTGTGCTAACTGTGGTCCTAACACTCATGCTACTAATGTTTGCCAAGTTGTTGCGCAGTGTGATTCTGAACAGGTCAATACAATGCAAGGTTATCCCCCACGACAGAATCAAGGTGGTATGTATTCTAACACCTATAATCCGGATTGGAAGAATCACCCGAATCTGTCATGGAGGAATAACCAAGGGAACCAGTTTCAACAGAAACCTCTCTATCCTCCTCCCCCACAAGGGAATCCAGAACAGCAACCCAAGTAATCTTTGGAGGATATGATGAGGTTAATGATGCAAGAGCACCAGCAGATGAGGATGATGATGGAGCAGCGAGAGAAGCAGCAAGATGCGGTTAACAAAAAGCTGGAGACCCAAATTGGTCAACTAGCTGAAGGGCAGCAAGGACATAAACCGGGAACTTTCCCAAGTCAAGGGCAGCAAGCCATGGCCATTACTGTCCTACATAATGGCAATCAGGTAAATAATGAGGTACTCCCTGTTGCTACATCTTTTCCTGCTGTTGAGATTCTTGAGAGTAATGTTGTTGATAAAGGTACAAATGGAATAGAAAAAAATTCTAATACTGAGACTCCCACTCCCAAGCCATATGTACCTCCTTTCCTGGAAGTTTTATGAGGCACAAGTTGAATAAACAAATGTCGGAGTTATATGAGGTGTTTTCAAAAGTTAATATTAATCTCCCGTTGTTGAATGTGATAAAAAATATCCCTGCTTATGCCAAGTTTTTCAAAGAAATAAACTCCAGGAAACCTAAGTATGGGAAAGAGGAGAAATTGATCATGGGAGAGAGTGCTAGTGCTGTGGTTCGACAAGACCTCCCACCTAAACAAAAGGACCCCGGAAGTTTCACAATTTCCATTACTTTGGGGGATTCTATCAAGGTGAAGGCGATGTTAGATCTTGGTGCTAGCATAAATTTATTGCCATATCACAAGTATCTTGAGTTAGGCTTGCCTGAGCTAAAACCCACTACATTGACCCTTCAACTTGCTGATCGTTCCATTAGACGACCGTTGGGTATTGTGGATGATGTTTTAGTTCAAGTAGGCAAGTTGATTGTCCCTGTAGATTTCATCGTTCTTGAAACTGTTAATAATGTTGGCGATCACCGTGAATCTCCCATATTGCTTGGGCGACCATTCATGGCGACCACCAACACAATAATTAATGTGGGGAATGGGACATTATCAATGTGTGTGGCCAATGAACATTTAGAGATCCCTGTGCATGACATCATGAAACATCCTTTGATTGATGAGGACTCATGTAATTTTATGGATGAGGTAGGAGAGTGCGTGCATGAGCACGTAGGGCATGAGAGTGATATCGGGAAATTGGAGAGTGTGTTGAATGGCGGTGAGAAAACTAGGGATAATGCGGACGTTCATGCCATGGCCATATCCCATAAGGCTGACGAAAACCATTCTAGTGATGGCCCGTTTCACCCCCTAGGCCACTTCAATGAGAAGTCGGTGCCTCATATAAAATCTTGTACCCCCTTTGCTTCTTCTTGTTCTACAGGTACTAGTAAGAAGAAAAAGAGCCCAAAAGTGAAAAAGAAAAAGCACAAGGGAACCTCAAAGACCCCATGGGTTCTCCCAGAATTAATTAAAAGGGGGAATTATGTGTGGGCAATTGTAGGCATTCATGCTAGGGAATACTTCAAGTGGGTAAAAAGCAGAAAGCCAAAAGCCAGAGTCAAGGTGGCCAATCTCCACCCCAAATAAAAATGGGGCCACCGTCGGGCTAACGACGTTAAACAAATGCGCTGATTGGGAAGCAACCCAATGAGGTATGTTTTAATTATTGTCTTTTATTGCTTTGTGTGTCATCCTTCATGGATCTCTCCGAGTTTGTGGGTTTATAGGGGAGTGTAAATAGTGTCACCCTCCAAAAAGATTTTATTTTTGAGTCATTGTAAGTCTTCATAAAGGATATTATGCTTGTTCGTTTGTTTGTGGTGATGTGCAGTATTAGGTACCCAACCAACACATTTTGGAGTTAAGTGTGGAGCATAAACGAAAAAAAAAAAAAAACTGCCAAGGCGGGCGACCGCCCGTGATTTACCCAGGCGCTCGCACGCTTGAAATTGGAAAAAATTACGACACACTGCACTAGCGGGCAGCTGCGTGCCCATGCCCCGAGCGCTCGCCTGCCTCAAAGTGAAGAAAATGCAGAATGGTCTGTCGACCCGGGGCGACCGCACTCTCATGTTCCGGGCGACCGCCCGTGTAGCTGTTCGCCATACATGTGGCCATCGACTATGGTTTGGGAGGGTCCGTCTTGGGCTGACCACGAGTAGCAGCAGCACGGAGCGAGTTCGAGTGCCAGTGGTCTGTGGGACCAATTCTTTTGTCCACCTCAGTAGTTGGTTGGAGGTACCCCTACCCTAGCTATTTTTATTGTTTTTGCATTGGGGGCAGTGCTTGATTTAAGCATGGGGGTATGGGGTATTAGTTATCGGTTGTTGTCATATCATCATGAGTTATGTTGTTAGTTTTCAAAAAAAAAAAAAAAAAAAATGAAAAAAAAAATGAAAAAAGAAAAAGAGAGGCTATTATGAAAAAAAAGAAAAAGAGAGGCTAGGTGAAAACCCGAAAGGGCGCCTAGGCAAAAGGTGAGAAATTGAGCGATTTATATGTTTTCACCGGCGTGGCGTCCTAAGGGAGGTTTGGAGGTTTGGGTAGGATTTCATTGTGGTGTAGGAGGTTTGGTTAGAGGCGATAGGATAGAAAATCCTCATCTTTCTTTTTGGAGTAATAAGGGGTGATGGAGCTTATTATGAGGTAAATCATTGTTAAGGACCTATCCTAACATTGATTTTTTTTTTTTTTTTTTTAGGGAGATTGTAGTGAAAGATAGGCGTGGGGGAAACATAGGTCATTTTAGTTCCCCCTAGCTTCTATGTGTGGGCCCTAGTTGGATATGTGTATTCTTTTTCTTATTATTGGTGTTAATATCAATTGGGGCCATAATCATTGTTATTTTTTGTTGGGAGATATAAGGAAGCGGAGTTCTGTATGCTCCGAGTTGTCTTGTTCTTGACTTCGTTTGATGGGAGATGTAGATGAGATAGGTGTCATCTTCCTCCATGCTACGCTTACTAGACCGGTGCTTAGATGTGGGGTTAGGAATATTACTCAGGGACGAGTAATGGTCTAAGCATGGGGGAATTTGATGGATGGGTTTTCACATATATTATCTCTATGTTTCTGGATCAATTTTAGTGACTTTTGATGTAATTTAGAATAGTTTGTATGTAATTTTTGGTCTAATTATGTTTGAGGAACTTTGTTGGAATTTGTATGTTTTGAGACACTTTTTAGTGCTACTTTGGTATATTGCAAAGTCCTGGATGCTCTAAGTGTTAAAGACTGATGATTGGTCAAAGTCAAAGTCAAAGTCAATGGGAGTCAAGAGACGAAGGAAAGGAAGAAAATCGAAGAAAACAGTCTGCCCTACCGGGCGCTCGCCCGCCTTATCAAGAGCACTCGCTCTCGGGTGAAAAGGAGAGGAGAAAAACTTGCTGCCTACCCGGGCGCTCTCCCTCAGATACCCGGGCGCTCGCCCGCCTCCCCGTACCAGCTTTTCCAAATTCCTTTTAAAGTCGGGATTTGGGCTTATTTTCGGGATTTTGACCCTAGTTTCTCCCTAGTATAAATATTAGACTTCAGCCACTTTATTTTTTTATGCTTTCTTTTAGGTTTTATCAAAGTTTTCAAGGTGTAATCAAGATTTTGGGATTTATTCATCATCAAGCGTTTATCCAGGTTTATGGTTTTTAATCTTATTCTTGTGATTCTTGCTATGTCTATGAGTAGCTAAGTTCCTTGTTCATGGATTGGGTGTAGCACTATTGAAACTCTATGCTAAATTGGGTTTAATTTAATATCATTCTTGTTCTTGTTCTTTGAAATTGATCTTCATTCATTTAGAGATTTCAACTTTATAGATAGATATTGTTGATCTTTAAATCATTAGAGTTTAAATTATTGCACTAGCGTGGATAGTTTTTACATTGACCTAGATTTCATTGAATAGATTTAATTGAAAACCTAGCGGAAATCAAAAGGGTCTAAAATCAATTGTTCTTTGAAACTTAATAAATTATTTGTGTGTGTTGTTGACCTAGCGGAATACATCACATAGGGGTAATAATAGGATTGCAATCCGGTGACCAGACCGTCCCAATTCTTAACCAAGTGAACGATTTCTTGAACACGTTTGATAATCTTTATTTAAAAATAGCATAGAGTGGAAGTAGTTGTGTACCCCAATCCGTGAATCTTTGTCATCTTGAATTCAATCCTTGCTTGCTTTGTGATCTTTAATCTTAGTTTATTTTTATTATTTAGTAGTTAAAGTAGATTAATTAAAAATCAAATCAAAACCCCTTTTGGTTACTCTTTTGCACTAATTAAATTCACTTGTTTGTCCAACAAGTCTCTGTGGGATCGACCCTCGCTTTCGCGCGTTACTACTACGGTAACTAGTGCGCTTGCTAGGTATTTATTACTTGGAATTTTATCCATCAACAGCAGTGGGAGGATCTGGAAGTGTTACAACCCTTATCGAAGGCATTGCTAAATGATATTCAACGGATGAGATCCTGCCATCCTGGAAAACGATCTTTATTATTATAAGGATCAAGTTGTTTGAGAATGTTAGGGTTAGAAGGGTTGAACGAGACATGAGAGAACATGTGATGGGATTTCGCTCATTCAGCATTTGTGGGCGGTAAACTGACTTGTACACCGCCCCTAACTGCCCTAAACAGTTTAAGTGCTTATGACTATCGTTAGGGGGTCAACCGCACAGAGAGCAAATCGCAAGGATTTTTTTCTTCAATTTGTTTTTTGCTGTTTATTTTCACACAAAAATTATGAGGAAGCACACACGCCCACATGAGCGTTGGGCTTAGGTGCGCTTTCAACAACATGTTGGTGTAGGAGTAGTTGTGGTGATGAGTTACGGATGGCCATAGTTGTTTTGCCTGTGATGATAGTGATACCTGGTGCGTTCCTCTATCTGGAGTCGGGCTAATCTTGTTAGAAAGAGCACTTCTAGTCTAATTTTCGAATGATGTTTAGTTGTTTTCAAACTTAACTCCTTATATCTAAGGGCAGTTTCTGTGCTGAATGGTGGTAAATAGTTGAAGCGCTGTATAGAAAGATTACCCAAGTGAAGATAGCTACCGAACGTCATTGGTAGTTGGAAAAAAGAGGATTATACAACTTTTCGGTCCCTGAAATTTTGTAAGTGTTTTTTTTTTTTTTTTTAAGGTCGGACTTCGTCTCGGTTGGGGGGGGGGGGGGAGGGCGGGATCATAATGGTTTGAGCGGCAGTTAGAGGATGGAAAGGGGGCGAAACTGGACATTGATGGAGATGGGAACGGGTTTGATCGATCTGAGATAATGAATACTACAACAACAACAACATTACCCCAGTGCCGCAAAGGCTCCCACCTATGGTGGGGTAAGGGGGGGTCGGATGTACGCAGCCTTGCCCCTGTATTAAAGCACAGAGAGGCTGTTTCCAGATGACCCATGATGAAAATTGCGTCGAAAATTGCATGGACTGACTGCTGCTTCATCACAAAGAAGCGCAGACAGTTTAGTGACTCATTTTGCTTTATTCCATCATATTCCCAAGCCAAAAAATAGTGAGTCTTTGGCTCCATCGGAAATGATGGAAATCTGAGATAATGAATACTACACGTGGAATTTGGTAGTAATGTACTTTTGAGGGCATCTCAAGTCGAGTCATTTGGACTTAACATTTAAGTATTACGGAGTAAAGAGGGAATCATAAAATAGGAATCAAGGCCATTAACATATACTCCCTCCATCACATTTCAAATTGGACAAATTTTCAATTCGGGAGTCCATTTGAAATTAGACAAGCCTAAAGTAGAATAGAAGAAAAGACTAGAAAAACAACAGTGATCTGGCGTTCCTCAGCCAGAAAGAGGAATACAAACTCAAGGGTGTTGCGTGATTTGAAGGATGCAACACGGTCCTCAGGATTGCAAGTTAGTTGTTGTCACAGTAATCTGGGTCCCCTCGGCCCTCAATCACACTTTTCTCTCAATTTTGTCATTTCAATTTATATGATTGCCACGTTTTCATTACATTTGATGATTTGAATGCATAAGTGGTAAAAATATACCAGTTTATTGGAAAAATTGAAGTAAAAATGTAATGAAGGAGCCAAATTCAGTAAAGCTTATGTGGGGATGTACTCCATTCTGCCATAGGGTTTGCAACGAGCAAGGAAAGCCATCAACTAATTATCGCTGCCAAATTCCAAACAAGACTCTTCTGCGTAAGTTCCTTTGCCGCCAATTTGATTTGAAATGAATAAAGTCCTCTCCCGAGTCACGTGCCACATGGATACCATATTTTCACAAGACATCTACTTTGAAGATGCTAATGTTTTTTGGGGATAATATGATCATGATTCATATTGATAGACGCCCCCTCTTCCCCTCCTTACCCGCCTCAAACCATATACTATACGACATGGGGCTGCTGTTCTCTTACACTGAATGCATTTTTCTTGTTAATAGCTAATTTGTCTTCTTTTTGTTTGTGCACTCATTGCTCGCATGATCGTGGAAATCGTGACTCGATATTCCTTGGTAATGTGGGGCTATGGAATTATACATTGAATAGGGAGGTGCTTATGCTTCCCTGAGCGGGTATCTGCTCACAGTACATTAACTAAGCCCTCATTACATTGTAATGCTTGTTTTAAACATTAAATAATTTGCCCTAAAAGTATCAACCATGTGCTGAATACCATTCTCTTAATGGTTTTATGTAGTTAATTATTTTGCAAAGGAAGTGTATATTTTGATCATAATTTTTGGACAATGACTGACTTTTATGAGTTGATTGGCAT
The DNA here is from genome assembly GCA_026119855.1 of Campanula takesimana. Taxonomy (NCBI): domain Eukaryota; kingdom Viridiplantae; phylum Streptophyta; class Magnoliopsida; order Asterales; family Campanulaceae; genus Campanula; species Campanula takesimana. Next base: position 532,710 of record JAOWBW010000855.1, read on the forward strand.
TTCTCTGGCAGTTTCAACGAAGAAATCGGGTATACAAAGAGGAACAACGTCAAATTAGAGCGGCTGCTCAGAAGGCCAAAGGTGAAGGCGGGGAGCCAGTTCCTCATCACTAGCATAAGCTGCGTGAAGTTTATTTTAGCCTTTTGGACTTAAAACACAAATAATGATTGAATTGTGCAATCTAAATTTCATGAGATTGGTACGATTTTATCCGCCTTTCGGTTGTTCCTCAATGAGTGAAAGACTTGTCCTCTCCAACATTGGCAGGATAATGTCGATATTTTACTTCTATTTTGAAATGTAATTGCATGTGTTGCTTATCAGACCTTTATGTTATCTGTTTCCTTCTTTAAGTGTCAATTTTTGGACTTCAAAGGAATATGAATGCTATGTCAATCTTTGTCTTTTAAATAATACTTCCTTGAGCATTGTTTGTGATTTCAGTAGATTATGTGGTTCATTGCTTTGAGATTGGTAAACATATGATATTCTCTCGTCTATCCAAGTCTTGCTGCCAGTGGAATATTCACTTCAAATTTCATAGTCTTATTTTGTTTATTTTATTAGATGAATCTTTTTCCCGTTTTTAAATGAAGCTTGTACAGTTTGTGTCACGGTGCTCTGTATATGGTAAAATTGTCTCTTTTTATATTTGTCTATTTATGCAAATCACAAGGGTCTGATAGATGAACATCGAAACACATATGATATGTGAGATTAGTAACAGAGGTGGCTGGTGCCCGAAAAAATAGTTTTAGTACTTTGTTATAGTTCTTGACTCGATATGGGTTAAGAAATTAGCGTTTGAGGTGATTGTCCGATGGGCAGGTCAATTAAGTTAGCCTCCTTTCTATCTTGTATATGCAACTATTCAGGCGTGAATGCTCTATTAGTTTTTGGTACCGGAAAAATTAGTTGGAAAAAAAATTCCTGGATGTGTTTTTCCCTATAGACCTTTGCTTAAATTATGACTCGAGCATGGGCTAAGAATTTAGCGATGGAGGAGATTGTATGATGGGCACGCCAAGTAAGTTAGCCTCCTTTCTATCTTGTATATGCAACTATTCAAGGCATGAATGCTACATCGCATTTTAATACTGGAAAAATTACTTGGACAAAATTTTCTGGCAAGTGTTTTCCCTATATAAACCTTTGTTTAAATTATGAACCTACATATGCATCTAATCATTAGGTGGTGATGGGGGTCTATATGCAGGTAATTTTCATTTTCATCAGTTTTATCTGCATTTTTTGGTTATAATATTTAGTTCTGAGCTACTTCAGCCTTATAAAAATGAGTTGTTAGAAGATGCTCATTGACTTGTAAACAAGCAAAACCAAGAAAATATTGCATGCTAGCAATTACAATTATTTATGAAAAACCCGTCATATTCATATATCTGCTTCATGCATATGATATAGTAAGTATTATGCATGTTTGGTCTTCCCTTTACGTAATCGTAGTGTTCTTAATGTTGCATGCTTGACAAAGTGTACCTACTCAAATAAATATTACACGGAGTAGTATTCTAAAGCCTTCCATCTCACTGATTACATTCCCAAATTACCCATGTCAAGATTGTTGTACAGAAGATCATATTTCCATGTTTTGTTCGTTACATTCTGGAAATCTTTCTTACCTTACCGTAATCAAAGCCTCTTTTAGTAAATTCATCTACTGGTCATTCATATTGTGTCTCATATTAGGAACTTTTAATGGTATATCTGCAAGTCGTACAGGTACAAGCGTTCCTACACACTCAAATTTCTTCCGTTCCGTTTTTCATGGAAGAGAAAGGGTTTCCTGGTGTGCAAATGACCCCACTTTATGCTTGAATCGTGAAAAGAATCCATGGGGAGGCAGTACTTGTTGTTCTCATTTCTGCAAAGATATTAAGAGCGATCCCAATCATTGTGGAGCTTGTGGGCAGGTATGTGGCTATAGACTTGTTTGTTGTGATGGAAAATGTGTAGATGTTCGAAGTAATCCTCAACATTGTGGCGCGTGTTTCGAGGAGTGCCCTGGGGAAAGTAGGTGCGCGTTTGCTATGTGTGATTATGGTGGATGATTGATGGCTTCAGATTTCTTGAATAAATAGTTACAGGTACCGTGCCATTGACTTTCTTTTTTTCTTTTGTCATTTATAAATGTATCAAACCTTTCGCAAATTTAAATGAAGTGTTTAGAATTCATGAGTTATTGGGAAGAAACCAGCTCTTAGTTGAAGGCATACTTTCATGTTTAAATGTTTTAGGGCGAGATAAGATCACATTTTTTACTTGGCCTTTGTAGAAAAATGATCCCAGATTGGATTGAAAAGTCACAATTATGTTTTACTGGAACAAAGTTCAAATTTCTTAGTGATGTGTACTAGCTTGGTTTGGTTGATTTGTTCGGGTCAATTCTGGGATGCTACATCTTAATCCACCCGCGGAGCCAATATATTTGGGACCATCTTTTGTTGAGGTTGAACCGAAGTATATATATATATATATATAGAGGGTCATGCTCTTATGAGAACTCAGTTACATGAGAACCAATGATAGCCATTGGATTAGACACAAATCAAGTGTTTAGATTACTTTTTTAGTTTAAAACTTTGGTGGCATTCTTGTAATTAGGTTGACAAACAAAGGGAAGGGCAAAATACCATGTGTGTTCCAGAATTTGCCACGTCATCATCCAAAATTTTCCTAAATTTTCAAAATTAAATATCTCATTAATTATAAATCGAAAAAATAATCCGAGAACACTGATTTTTTTGTCTCGACGAGACGAATCAAACTACATCCCTGAAGATGGGGTTTTGAAAAAATAATATTGAACAACGTCAAATTTTTAAAATACGCTTAGATACAATAGGTGTTTGCCTATTGTATCTAACTGGATTGTTATGAACATTGTATTGGATACAAATAACTATTTAGCTATTGTATCTAATAGGAATGCGTTAACATTGATGTTGGATACAATAGGTGTTTGCCTATTGTATCTAACTGAATTGTTATGAACATTGCTATTGGATACAAATAGCTATTTAGCTATTGTATCTAACAGCAATGTGTCAATATTGATGTTGGATACAATGGGTGTTTGCTTATTGTATCTAACTGAATTGTTATGAACAATGTATTGGACACGATAGCTATTTAGCTATTGTATCTATATAGCAATGTGTCAACATTGATGTTGGATACAATAGGTGTTTGCTATTGTATCTAACTGTATTGATATGAATATCACATTGCATACAACAGGGGAGTAACTAGTGTATCCAATAACAATGTGTATGAAAATTGCTGTTAGATACAAATAGTTATTTAGCTATTGTATCTAACAGCAATGTGTCAACATTGTTGTTGGTTACAATAGGTGTTTGCCTATTGTATCTAACGGAATTGTTATGAACATTGTATTGGATACAAATGGCTATTTAGCTATTGTATCTAACAGCAATGTGTCAACATTGCTGTTGGATACAATAGGTATTTGCCTATTGTATCTAACAGAATTGTTATGAACATTGTATTGGATACAAATGGCTATTTAGCTATTGTATCTAACAGCAATGTGTCAACATTGCTGTTGGATACAATAGGTATTTGCCTATTGTATCTAACAGAATTGTTATGAACATTGTATTGGATACAAATGGCTATTTAGCTATTGTATCTAACAGCAATGTGTCAACATTGCTGTTGGATACATTAGGTGTTTGCCTATTGTATCTAACTGAATTGTTATGAACATTGTGTTGGATACAAATAGCTATTTAGCTATTGTATCTAACAACAATGTGTCAACATTGCTGTTGGATACAATATGTGTTTGCCTATTGTATCTAACTGAATTGTTATGAACATTGCTGTTGGATTCAAATAACTTTTTATCTATTGTATCTAACAGCAATGTGTCAACATTGCTGTTGGATACAATAGGTGTGTGCCTATTTTATCTAACTGAATTGTTATGAACATTGATGTTGGATACAAATAGCTATTTAGCTATTGTATCTAACAGCAATGTGTCAACATTGCTGTTGGATACAATATGTGTTTGCCTATTGTATCTAACTGAATTGTTATGAATATTGTATTTGATACAAATAGCCATTTAGCTATTGTATCTAACATCAATGTGTCAACATTGTATTGGATACAATAGGTGTTTGCCTATTGTATCCAACAACAATGTTGATACATTGCTGTTAGATACAATAGCTAAATAGCTATTGTATCCAATACAATGTTCATAACAATTCAGTTAGATACAATAGGCAAACACCTATTGTATCCAACAGCAATGTTGACACATTGCTGTTAGATACAATAGCTAAATACCTATTTGTATCCAACAATAATGTTCATAACAATTCAGTTAGATACAATAGGCAAACACCTATTGTATCCAACAGCAATGTTGACACATTGCTGTTAGATACAATAGCTAAATAGCCATTTGTATCCAATACAATGTTCATAACAATGCAGTTAGATACAATAGGCAAACACATATCGTATCTAAGCGTATTTTAAAAAATAGACATTGTTCAATATTATTTTTTCAAAACCCTATCTTCAGGGATGTAGTTTGATTCGTCTCGTCGAGACAAAAAAATCAGTGTTCTCGGATTATTTTTTCGATTTGTAGTTAATGAGATATTTAATTTTGAAAATTTAGGGAAATTTTGGGTGATGACGTGGCAAATTCTAGAACACACATAATATTTTCCCCTTCCCTTTGTCTGTCAACCTAATTACAAGAATGCCACCGAATTTTTAAACTAAAAAGGTAATCTAAACCCTTGATTTGTGTCTAATCCAATGGCTATTCTTGGTTCTCATGGTTCTCATGATATTTAGGTTCTCATTTGAGCACCTACCTATATATATATATACACACACACATATATATACACACACACACACACACACACACATATATATATATATATATATATATATATATATATTTTTATTTTTTTTTTAAATATATTTATTATTTATGCTTTGTACCAATTTTTCTCATGCAAAACTGGCCATAGTTTACAACAAAGATAGTTTGAATGACAATGTAGACTCATCATTGTGTTATCTTGGATTATAGGTATAGCCTCACCATGTGGCCATGTGTGATTTTGTGTTATGTTTTGAGAAATTTGGGGTTGAGAGTGGTGGATTGTGTAGGTGCCCATCATAGGCATTGTGGAATAATAATGGGTGTAAAAGTTATACCATCCTCACTTTAGGTGAATTAGAATTGTTGCATTGCTACAATCAAGGGTGACGATTTGACCGTGCCTCCTACACGCCCATCAACGGCTAAAAATTATTGGGCCCTATATGAAATTCACTTCAAGTCAAATTAATCTTAGTCATTCATCTGTCATCTGACAACAATAGGAGGTGCGGGTGTAGGTAAATCCCCACCCTTAGTAGCAGCTCTATAGCCTATAGGATACTCACTCCTGTCTGAAATAAATGTCACATTTTTCCATTTGGGTTTGTCCTAACTTTGTCGCATTCTAGATTAGGAAACACTTTTAGTGCAATTTTACCATTGTACATGCAATGTAGTGTACTCTGAAAAACTTTGACAAGTCAACTGGGCATTTTCGTCCCCTACCCTCCGGGTAATCATCTTCCTCTAAGACTAAGGGTGTGTTTGATAACTCCAATTTTTCGTCCCCTACTCTCCGGGTAATCATCTTCCTCTGAGTCTAAGGGTGTGTTTGGTATCTCCAATTTCGCGCATCAAAAGACTACTAAAGATGTGTTTGGTAACTTCATTTCCGTGCATCAAAATTTACTCCGAAATATCTTATCAATTAATGTTTGAGACATTTTTTTGGTTTCTTTTGTGTGTGTGATATGCACTATGCAAGCAAATTTAGCAGTGTTTAACGGGTATGCACATGTTTGTTTGGATCTTTCTCTTTCAATTTTTAGTGATTATTAGAGTAATATTTTGTGGTTGTTGTAGAGTCGATTTTGTTGATAACAACTACACAAAATGTTTTTATTTAACTGTTCCTTTTGTTCTTTTCTCAATATTGGTTTGATTCAACAACTATTCTTCCTCCTCCGTCCTGGAGCGGAACACTTTGACTTTCATGTTTTAACTCAATCGAATGAATTTTGATTATAATTTTAATGAAAATTTATTTATTTTATGCACTTTTAAAAATTGTTATTAATAATATGTCTAATGGTGAAACACTAACAATTTATTTTTTTGGAGATAATTGGGTTTTCATATCAAAAGGAGTACACTGAACATTGATTTTTGGATTAACATATGATAAAATAGGCTCCAAATATAGTGAGCGTTTCTTTTAAATCCGACCCCTTTTTTTCAAGTAAAAATAACATTAAAATTGTAATTTTGAAGTTTTTTTTTTTTTTTTTACTTAAAATCGCTTGTTGTTATGTACTACCTCTGTTAAAATGTGTTTTTTTTTCTTTTTTAAAAAATGTTTAGATGGATATAGTAAATATTGTGCATCTATAATATTCAGACTTGCTTGAAAAGAAAATTGGGTTCCTCATTGATGGCGTACGTCCTATCCAAATTAAGTATCTACTGTATTTGAATTTTAGGCTTCTTCGCTAATAAAATCAGGTACCCTATATTGGTGTCGGCTAGCTTTTATTTGCTTCACACAATAAAAAAAACTTTTTAAGTAATAAACCCCTCTTAAATACATCAATATATTCATCAGTATTAGTATTCGTTTCATAATAAGACAATTACTCTTCATTGAATCTCATTTTTTTGGTGGTCCATTCCATTGTAACATAATGTCTCCTACCAATATGTTAATGAACCTCTTAAAGTTTACGCACGCTTATGACTAGGCCTTTGTTAGGTGTCCATGTGCATATGGAACCTACATGTATCAATTTTCTATTCATCAGTATTAGTATTCGTTTCATAATAAGTGTCGCAGTTAATCTGTCAATTTTTTTTCAAAATTTGTTTATTTTTAATATCTCAAACTTTGAAACTATACTCCAAATCACTCATTAACTCATTCCACACCCATGCATATTCTTGATTTGCAAAGTAAGATTTCAAATTATTAAAAAAAATACATGTTTTAATCGTACATTACATCCATCAAGCGCGTCAATCAACTAGTTGGGAGTTGTTCCAACTTAATTAAAATTTCAAACTTTAGAAATGCAACTGTATTTGTTATTTGATAGGGAGAAATTTACCAGCATTAAGGTTTTACCCGATTCGAGTCTACACTAAACTAAATGGATTAGACAAAATAATAATTGTACATCACAAAAAATTAAGTAAAAAATCAATGAAAACAAAATTCAATTCTAATATAACATGTATACAAACCAATGCACATGCAAAAAGCAACAAAAAGAGCTACTCTTAATAAAATTTGGTTCCTCCAAAATTGGGATTTTATACTAAAATTAATTAACAAAAGGTAGAAAAAGAAAGGAAAATGGGTCCCCAACCCGATGCATGAGATCTCCCACTTTGCACTCTTCCATGTAGCTTCCCCGCACGCCTACCTATGCAAAAAGACATAACTACCCTTTTGATATTTTTCATTTATTGACTAAACTCTCCTACCCATAATATAAGGAAGTTGTCTGCCAGTGGCCATTATGGATTTTGGATTCGTAATCGACAATGCAATCCGACTGCACAACAAAAAAAAAAATTAAACGTTTGGCTGTTTAAAGTTTAATTAAAACAGTCGAACAAAATGATCAACATATCCTTAAAATAACGGGGCTTGGACTCTAGGGCCCCTAAGCCCAGATTCAAACCCAAATAAGGAAAATCCAGATGAAAAATTCCTCATACACCCCTCACTAGCAAAAAGATGCAATAAGACTAAATGCCCTCATATCTCCTCCCACCCCTCACCACCAAAAAGATGCAAGAAGACTAAAATGCCCTCATATCTCATCCCATCCTTACTTTTTTTGGTCAAATCCTAGTCAGCTCTTATAACTTACACATAATTATATATAAGAGTCAAAAAAAAATTAATTTTTTCATTTTTTTAGAAAAAAAATTTATTGTTTTGGTCAAACTCGGTCAAACCGAAGTCAAACTCTTATAACTAACACATAATTAACATATAAGAGTAAAAAAAAAAAAATACTTTTTTTATTTTTTTAGAAAAAAATATTAATAATATTTAGTCAAACTTGGTCAAACGATAGTCAAACTCTTATAACTAACACATAAGAGTAAATAAATCACTTTTTCCATTTTTACCAAAAAAAAAATAACAATTTTTTTGGTCAAAGTTGGTCAAACTGCAGTCAAACTCTTATTACTTACACATAATTATCATATAAGAGTTACAAAAATACTTTTTTTCATTTTTTTACAAAAAAACTATATATTTTTTTGGGTCAAATTTGGTCAAACTCGGTCAAACAGCAGTCAAACTCTTATAACTCACACATAATTAACATATAAGAGTAAAAAAAAATGTTTTTTTCATTTTTTAGAAAAAATATTAATAATATTTGGTCAAACATGGTCAAACAGTAGTCAAACTCTTATAACTAACACATAAGAGTAAAAAATTTCACTTTTTCCATTTTTTTTACAAAACTAATAATAAATGTTTTGGTCAAACTTGGTCAAACAGCTGTCAAACTCTTATAACTAAGACATAATTATCATATAAGAGTTACAAAAATTATTTTTTTTTCATTTTTTACAAAAAAATAATAATTTTTTTAATCAAATTTGGTCAAACTTGGTCAAACGACAGTCAAACTCTTATAACTAACACATAAGAGTAAAAAAAAAAACACTTTTCCATTTTTTACAAAAAAAAATAAAAATTTAGTCAAACTTGGTCAAACTACAGTCAAACTCTTATAACTGACTCTTATAAGAGTCAAAAAGTCTTATAAACATTAAACCCATTTTGATACAAATGAACATGTTTTAATGAGATTGAAAAGTCTTATGAACAGTTTCAATAAGACTTTTAGTCTTATGAACACAGGTTTCAAATGAACATGTTTTAATGAGACTGAAAATAGCTCTTATAATACATATTATTAGTCAGCAAAGTCTTATAAACAGATTCAATAAGACTTTAGTCTTATAAACAGATTCAATAAGACTTTAATCTTATGAACAACTTAAAAGTTTAAACTCTTATATAATAGTTGGTACAAATGCAATCCAGTAGTTGGTACAACTCTTCAGTCTTGTTTGAGCAAAAACTCTTATATAATAGTGTAAAGTCTTATATATTTCAATTCTACAAATTTAAAGTTTCAAAGAATGTATTCAAATGTTCAAAGCACAAAAGCAATTCTGAACATGATCCATGCTATTCATATAACCAATAAACAGAGAGAACATCTTCAAAAACAACATTAACCACCCACATAAACAAAAGGGGATGAATTTTTCTAGGGCCCCTGAGCCAGTCAACACAAAGTCCAGAAGAAAATAAGACGAGACGCACCGGATCTAATCATTCCATCCAGATCTGAGCGAATCGGAGCAATAGAGTCGCCGGAGTAAACTCACCGCCGTCGCCATCGGAGCTGATGGACTAGAGGAGACGGAGATGCCGGGGACGAAGAAGGTCGGACGTGATGGTGGACCGGAGAAGGTCAAACACAGACGCAGCAATGGCGAAATCATTGGCCCGTTTACTGTCAAATACCTGCCGGCAAAATCGACGCCGAGCAAATTCCGGCCAGATCTGCAATATTTTGGCCAGATCTGGGAAGAGAGAGAGAGAGAGAGATGGGAAGCCGACGACAGATCTGAGAGAGGGTAACGGATCTGTAGAGAGAGACGAAGTAGCCATAGTCGCCGGTAGCCGGAGACAAATGTCTCGCCGTCGCCGGAGAATATGACGAGGCGGTGAGTGTTTGGAGGGGAGAAAAATGAACTGTGTGTTTTTTTAGAGAGAGAGAGAGAGAGTGTGTGTGTGTGTGTGTGTGTGAGAGAGAGAGAGAGATCTGGTGCCAGCTTGAGGGGAGGGAGGAGAGGGGAGTGTTTTGTTGGGGTTAGGGTAGTTTGGGTATGTTGGTGTTATGTTTGACCAGTCAAAGGAAGCTAAATGAAGCTAGGGGTGTGGGTGAAATTTTGATCTCAAGTGAAGGTTTTATCTGGCATTTGGTCTGGGCTAGGATTTATGGGTATTAAAATCTCGCCCCAGGGGCCCTAGGGGAAAAATTCCTTAAAATAACCCCTCAAATATGAATTATTGAATTTGAATTGGAAGGCTGGAATTGTGTGCTCGTAATTGTTGTACATTACGATTATACGCGCTTCAAATCTATCATGTTTCAAGGGTAAAGAACCAACTGCACGCATATATCACTTAACTATATTTGATTTGATGGTTCACATTTAAAATTTATAGAAGGGCTTCGAATTATGTGCAACCGTGAGATATGACTAGTAGATTTAGAAATCAACGATAAAATCAAGAGGAAGTCTCTTGTGAGACCGTCTCATGTATGAGACGGATCTCGATGAGAGAGGAAATGAGCTTGCCCGTTAATAAGGGCAAACCATTTACTCTCACAATGAAACTCGTCTCATCATAAGTGAGACCGTCTCATACAAGTTTTTGTCTTAAATCAGCATGTCATGTCATGCAACCACTATAATAGTCAGATTGTAGTAACGTGATCACGAACTCTCCCAATTCCATATGAAGGTTAAAATCGATCCACCTTGTCTATGTGAAATATCTGAGACTAATCTCAAACACACGTATAAAATTTCCTTTTTTTTTTCCTTTTCTTTTCTAGTTGATTTTTTTTCTTTTTAGTTTTATAAAAGGTCCAATTGCATTCGGTTACCTAAGTTTTACAAAATTTTGCAATTGGTTACCAGGTTTGTCAAAGTTGCTATTAGGCTCCTCAGTTTACTGAACCGGAGCAATCAGGTGTAAATCCCGTTACCTAGTTAAGAAACTAACGAAATGGAGCCCATGTGCGAAACATGTGAGATTTTAAGAGGGCAAACTTGCCATTTTATCAGGAAATTTAATGAAACTAACCATGTGCGAACATGTGAGATTTTAGCCTTCTTATCTGGTAAATAATGAAAATGCAAAATGATGATGGTAGGTCATGACGTGTACAATGTAAATTCACAATGAGAGAATAATTTGGGTGCGGAGAAATCCAAACTTTCCTAAATGGCCAAAGTCCCACCTTAACCCATTAAATCAAACCCACTTGTATAGTCTCTTCACATGGTCTGAGAAAAAATTATAGAGAGAAGTCTCTAGAGAACCACCACCTTCATCCCCCGCATCCGCCGTCACCACCGTCCGCCTCCGCCTTTATCTCTTTACTTTTTTCTTCTCCCCAAACTCTCACGCCACCTCCATCTTTGCTCCAAACTACTCGTCGTTGTCAACCACCAAAGGCTCCGTCATGTCCGCCCCTACAGGTCATCTCTCTCCGTCCTTTCTCACTCTTGATGACGCCCTAGGTTTCTGGGGTCACGGAGGTGAAACTCCAATATAGCTGTCTCTTGATCCTGATCACAACACAAACAAGAACACCGTTAAGACCAAGGCCGGGTTGGAATCAGGCTTAGGCCCTCGGGTGTGAGAGTAAGATCTCTGAGGAAAACCTAAGGAGAAGGTTCAATGAAGACCTTGTGTGTGTGAATGGGATATAGCACGTACCTGGCCCTTGGGGGCGGATAGGGGTATTTATATGAGTAGAAGGAGGAGGTAGGTTTAAGGTACTAACCGCCCTTGTACCGGATGGACACGCGGCAGGTCCTCATTGGTTCGGCCAGGGGAGTGGCTGGGAACGTGGCATGTTGTCAGGGAATCATGGTTCCACCACCAACCGTTATGGTGTGTTAGGTACGAACAGGTAACGTCTGTTGTACGCTCGTGACAGCTGGCTGCTGCGGGCTCCGGGCAGGAGGTTGTGTGATCAACACGGGACCCTTAGAATAGCGGGAGGCAGAGCTACCTCGGTTATGGTTATCAGGAAGCCCGGGGGCTCTCGGGCTTGCTCGCTCGCGGGCTTATCCGGTTCGGTGTAGTCGACTCACTTGTACTGGCTTTGAACCGGGTCCGGTTCGGTCTGTGATGCTCGGTCTTATCAGTGGCCCCTAACTCCGAGGGTCAGCTTATTTATGAGCGGCGTGAGGAGTTACACTTCCACGGCTCGGTCCGGGCAAACTGGAGTAAATACGGGTACGGAATATCATGGGACGGGAGTCTTACGATGGTGGTTGACGATAGGACAGTGGGCCCCTCGAGTCAGGCTAGTGACGTAGCTGTCAGGTCCTTGATATGACAAGGAGCACACTCATTAAATGCGAACCGTCATTGGAATTCGAAAAAAGCTGATTCCCGCCTCTTCGTTTTCTGGGTCAATGCCGGGTCGTTCCGGATCTTGGACGAAACCCGACCCATTCTGGGGTATAAATAACCCTAATTGGCTTATTAAAAAACCTTCGGTATTTTTAATCTTTGGCCATCGCTCTTGAAAGAAATATTGCTGATAACGACGTTGATTTGCTCCTTCTGTTTCCTTAACTCGATCGATTTAACAGGTAGTGCTTCCCTTTTTATTTTCGTCGCTGGTTTCTGATTGCTAACTTTTCGCCATCGGTCCTTTCCACCGTTCATCGGGGGTAGAACCTTAAAACGCCGTGTTTTCATAACTTTTAACATCACGAACCAAGCTTTTAACTTTTAACCACCGAGTCTCCGATTTCTAACCGGTTGACTTGTCTCTTTCTTAGGAATCCTGGGTCCATCTTTGATTTTATAACATTTTGTTGAAAAAACTCCTGACTGAGGTTATGGATGAATTGGACCTGGGGAGAATGCTTCGTCCAGACCTTTTCGGTTGTTGTCGACGAACGGGGGGGGGGGGGGGATTTACCGGTACCTGATAAATGCCTGGAAAAGGCTTTCCCTGGACGCTTTCATGACCATAGGGACAGTCTATGATTGGGACTCTTGGATCCTACCCCATGCTGTGGGAGACAGGTCCCTCAGTCCATTTTGATTCGGGTAGAATGAGGGTAATAGGGGGCGAGGAACAGTTAGGGGTTTTTGTGAAAGCGGTTTTAACTCGATTCCCCGATAATGTAGATATGGCCGGTAATGCTAGAAGGTTGGTGAGGTTAGGTGGAGACCGTGTGTCGGCAAGCGGCTCTAATGCTCAGTCTTGGTTGGATGTCCCTCTGGATGACGATTTGCCCGTTCAAGGCCATGACCGCGACGTTTCCGTGGATGCTGGGGTGATTGAGGTGACCAGCAGCGGGGATGCTTTAAAGCGGGATGATGATGGCGACAAATTCTTATTGGATGAACCTGCCCGGGATGTCGTGGGAGATGGTTCTTCAGATACTCAATCGGACTCACGCGGGCAACTGGAGAGGTTGGCCCCTAATACTGCTCGCAAGGTCAACTTGCTTCGTTCCCCTGTTAGGATCATAGATTCCATTCCTGAGGGACCTGATAACCGGAGGACCAGTCAAGCAGGTGCGTCTAGCTCTGGTGCGGGTTTGAGGGACGAGAGCGAGGAGGATGCTGGTGATGAGTATTTGTCGCAGTTCCGTGTCGACCCCAAAGTCTATCTTGTCTACGGTCTTATTGAATACGAGTCTCTTATGGGTAGGAGATCAATGACTCCTCCCTTGATCCGGGCCGAGAACCTTGCCTGCATATTCTACCCGGCTCAGTTCGAAAACGGGCTGCGCCTTCCTTTGTATCCATTTATTTGTGAATTTCTTGAGTTTACCCACTGCCTCCCTATGGACTTGACCTCGAATGCCATTCGCTATCTGGTGTCCTTTATAGTCGTAAGCCGCATGTTGGGGTATGAGCCTTCTTTGTCCGCGCTCCATATTTACTTCACCCATCAAGTTACTGCGGGATGCTTGAGCTTAAAGACCAAACCGCGGTCTGAGAAGATTTTTTTCCGCTGCTACTAACAAGTTCGATCAATGGCAAAGATATCCCTTCGTTATTCAGAACCGTTTAGGCTGGCCATTCCCTCGCCCTGACAATTTAGCACCGATTTCGATGTCCCGCCAAAATTTTCCCGATCCGGAAGAAGGCCGAGATCTGATCGCGGTGATGGAGGCCTATCTTACTCAGTTTACGAAGAGGGTTACCCTGGACGACCAGTCGGTTGTGGAGATTCCTCAAGTTTACGATGTCTCAGCAATTATTAGCGATGAAGAGCTCCTGACCTTCGCCGGGGTGGCCCGAGGCGCGTTTCTGGCCCCGAGCCTAGGGTTATCATGGCCCCTCCGTTGCGAGATCCTGATTGGAAAGTTCATCAATCATTTGCTTTCCTTTCTGATTGCTCTGCCTGTAATTCGGGGGAGACTTGTCCAGACCCTGGTTTACTCGGTCTCTTTCATTGTACACTTTCATACTATTTTCTTGTCTTTTTTCGCTTTGTTTTTATCTATCTGACTGCTGTTCTTGTTCGCAGATCCAACCGACACGATGCCTCCCAAGTCTGCAGCAGAAATTAAGGTCGCGGCCAGGAAAGCCGCAGCTCTTGAAAAGCAAAGGAGAGCTGATGCTATGAAAAGGGTGGAGGCTCCTGGGGTCAAGATCCCTGTCACGGACAAGGTTGATAAGTCCGGAGCGGTGGTTTCTCAGCCGCAACTGACCCGGAACCTGCCTCCGAATCCCCGCCAAGGCGCTGGCCGTGGAAAAACTGTGATTGGAACCGGCCACTCTTCCCAAGCTTCTGGCGTAGGTCTATCTGCTCCCGAGCCCACGAAGAAACGCTCTGCTATCGGGGATCCAACGTCCCCTCAGAGGGATAAATACTAGAAGGTTGGCTCTTCCTCCGGTGATTTTACGGTCTTATCTCCTTCGAGAGGGACCCTATGCTCCAATTTGTATCCGGTGGAGTAAATTGAGGATAGAGAGCGCGCCCGGGAGTTCGGGCTCAAGATAGCCAAGGCCCCAGAGGTGTATGGGGTGGATCTCCATAGTCGCCGGAGCGCTAATGCCTATGTTGGTGATGGGCTGATGCACCGTCTCTATTTTCCAGATTATCAACAGAAGGTTTTGGCTGCTTCGAATCCTATCGCCGCCGTGGGCAACGTGGGCCTGTGTTTGACCGAGGTTTGTTTTTGACTTGGATTATATATCGCGCTTCTCTCCGCACCGTAGTCTAATCACATTTGTTACTTGCAGATTGCCAACGAGGTTATCTATCTGCGGACTCAACATGAGGCTGATGCCGCCGTGATCGCGGCGAGGAATACTGAGCTTATGGCGGCGAGGGAGGAGATCCAAAAGTTGACCAAGACTGTGGAGAGCGCTGGCCAGGAATTAAAGAGCAAAGACGCGGAGGTCGTTAGCGCGGCAAATGAGGTATCTAAATTGAGTAGTGATCTGGTAGTTGCTCGAGAAGCCAAAGAGCGGGCTGAGGCTGAGAAGGCGAGTGTTGATGCTCGCAATACTGAGCTCCTGAGGTCTTTGGAGGCGGAGAGGAAGAGATCCGAGGAGCTGTCCAACAGAGTGGACGAGTTGGACGGTAAAATTCTTGACCAAATGCGCTATGAGAATGAACGAGAGCGGGTCTTGGAGGAGGAGAGGGGAAAGGCGGTTGCTGAGTTCAAGGAGTCCGCAGAGTACTCCGAAAAATTATCCGTCGCGGGCAATGAGCAGTACGAACAGGCGGTGCACACTATTGCCCGGAATTTGGCGGCCACGGGGAAATATACTGCTCAAGAGATCACTATCATTTGTTCTATCGTGGCCACGGATCCGGAATGCTTTAATGGTCATTCCTTAGTGCCTTTTGCCGATCATCAGCTTGAGGCCTTGCCCGAGTCGGTTCGGAATGCTCTGCCTCCGGTTTCACCTGTAACCGTTCAACCCTTGATCAAAATGATAGATGACTTGCGGTTTACAGGTGATGAATCCGCCTTGTCTCTGGCCGCGGCTCTGGAGAAGGTATTTGGCCCCAATGGCCCCTTCGTCGAAGGTATTGTTCTTCCCTTTTCAACTTTTGCCTCCGCTCTAGCCGAAGCCTCTGAAGCTCTGGCTCGTTCTGCAGCTGACCATACTGCCTCTGATTCCGTTCCAGAAGTGGAAGTCAACCCTCCGCCGGCCAGTTGAACATCAGACCGGGCTGCATCCTGGGACCTTTTGTAATAGTATTAGATTCCA
Source organism: Campanula takesimana (assembly GCA_026119855.1). NCBI lineage: Eukaryota > Viridiplantae > Streptophyta > Magnoliopsida > Asterales > Campanulaceae > Campanula > Campanula takesimana. Next base: position 548,870 of record JAOWBW010000855.1, read on the forward strand.
TGAACTTGAACATTTGACTCCATTTTGATCTGATTTTTTAATGTATCTAATTGCTCTTCTTTTGATCCCCATATCTCCTTGTCATTTACTTTCGTGGTATTTTATTGCCCTTTTTGCTGGCTGCCTTGGAATTGCCAAGCATTTATTGTTCTTCCTTGAACACTTTGTTTGGTATTCATTATTATTTCCCTCGGCGGGCTTACGGTCTAGCTCGAGGGCGTATGACCGCGCATCGTGCATGAAGATTAATGCAACGGTATTTCCCTTGATGGGCTTACGGTCTAGCTCGAGGGCATATGACCGCGCATCGTGCATGAGGATTCATGCAACGGTATTACCCTTGGCGGGCTTACGGTCTAGCTCGAGGGCGTGTGACCGCGCATCGTTCATGAGAGTTCATGCAACGGTATTTCCCTTGGTGGGCTCACGGTCTAGGTCGAGGGCGTATGACCGCGCATCGTGCCTGAGGATTCATGCAACGGTATTTCCCTTGGTGGGCTCACGGTCTAGCTCGAGGGCGTATGACCGCGCATCGTGCATGAGGATTCATGCAACGATATTTCCCTTGGTGGGCTCACGGTCTAGCTCGAGGGCGTATGAGCGCGCATCGTGCATGGGGATTCATGCAACGGTATTACCCTTGGCGGGCTTACGGTCTAGCTCGAGGGCGTATGACCGCGCATCGTGCATGAGGATTCATGAAGATCTTTCATTTTAATGGGACAAACATAATATTATTGATCTTTCATCTTTTTTCCGCTCATAGAGCCGTACATCAAAATTACAATGCATAAGATAGAAAATAGGCGGATTTCTAATAACAGGGGGAAATACAATCTTCAAGGGTAATACTTCTTCAAGTGGTCTCTGTGCCAAGCGTTCTTTAAGTCCTTCCCTTCTTTGGTGAGGAGTCTGTAAGTCCCTTCTTTGATTACGCGGGCAATCTGATAAGGCCCTTCCCAGTTGGGCGAGAGCTTGTTATACCCGGGCTGTCTCCCCGTGACTTCAACTTTTCTCAAGACCCAGTCTCCCACGGAAAATGACCTCTTGTTCACCCTTTTGTCATGATGGACTTTGGCCTTCTGTTTATAATTGACCATCTTTGCTCGTGCTTCCAACCGTTTTTCTTTAAGAAGGTCTAAGTCTTTTCTCCGGGCTTCCTCATTCCTTGTTTCATCAAAATGGGCGACCCTGTAGGTAGGTAGGGCTGCCTCTATAGGCGCGACCGCCTCTGATCCATATGTCAAGGAAAAAGGAGTCTCTCCCGTTGAGTTCCTCGTTGTGGTTCGGACAACCCATAGAGCAGTACTGAGCTCTTCCATCCAGCGACCACTCCTTCCCTTCAAATTTTTATGCAAAGCAGTCATAAGCAACTTATTTGCGGCCTCGGCCTGTCCATTTCCCTGCGGTCTTGCGACGGAGGATTGCCGATGTTCTACGTTGAGTCTCTTACATTCCGCCGTAAACTTGCTTTGGAACTGGGGTCCATGATCGGAGACGATAGCCCGCGGCAAACCAAACCGACAGAATATATGGTCGTGGATGAACTTGATAATACTTGCTTCAGTCGTGCTAGTTAGTGCCTTCGCCTCTACCCATTTTGTGAAATAATCTACTGCGACCACTACCATTTGCGCTCCGCCGGGCGCTTTGGGATAAGGCCCAATCAAATTAACCCCCCACATATCAAATGCCCAAGTTGGGACTACCAGGCTCTGCTCCGTGGATGACTGCCTTGGTATGTTGGCGAATCTCTGGCATTGATCACATTTGCGGACATATTCCTCTGCATCTTTTTTCATTGTCGGCCAGTAATACCCGAGGAATCTGATTTTATCGGATAGTGTCCGGGCACCGGGATGCCCTCCGCACACGCCCTCATGAACTTCGTATAACAAGTTGGTAATGGTCTCGGATTTCACACACCTCAGCAGGGGTTTGGTAAAAGACCTTCGGTAAAGCACGTCGTCAATGACTGTGTATCTAGCGGCTTGTCTCCTCACAACTTTTGCTCGATCCGGATCGCTGGGAAGGATCTCCTTCTCTATGTATTCCATAATCTCGTCTACCCAATCCTTCTCGGGCTCCCCTATTTGGTGGATCTCTACCCTGTCAATGGCCGGGCGTTTCGTAAATTCTATCCAACAGTCCACACTAAGCTTTGCAATGTCTTCGTTTGTGATTCTCGAAAGCAAGTCCGCCTCGGAGTTTTCAGCCCGGTTAACTTGGGTCAGCTCGTGGTACTCGAATTCCCTCAACAGGTTTGCTGCAAGTTCCTTGTATTTGAGCAGCACCGGGTGATTTGTCTCATATTCCCCTTTGACCTGATTTACCACTAGCTGTGAGTCGCTCTTCACGATCAAATTAGAGACCTTCATGTCCCGGGCTAATTCCAAGCCTGCTATCAATGCCTCGTACTCGGCTTGGTTGTTGGAGACCGCGAACTTAAATCTCAAGGCTCGTTAAACCTTTGACCTTCTGGGGCGATCAATAGGATTCCGGCGCCACTAACAGTTTTTCCCGAGGATCCGTCAACGCTTAACGACCAACAATTCTCCGGTCTTTCCCCATCATCCATGGCCTTCTTGTCCCTTTTTTCTTTGCTTTATCGGGCTGGACTTTGTCCGCTTCGCTTCCTTTACTCAAACGTAGTTTCTGCCACAAAGTCCGCTAGTGCTTGTGCCTTGATGGTCTTTCGCGGGGAGTAAGTAATTTGGAACTCAGTCAGCTCTATAGACCACGATAGCATTCTCCCGAGGATTCGGGCTTATGGAGTATCTTCTTCAGTGGGGTATCCGAATAAACCGTGATTGGGTGGGCGATGAAGTATGCCCGCAGCTTCCGAGCGGCTATAAGCAAGGCGAAAGCCAGCTTTTCAATGTTCAAGTAGCGCCCTTCTACCGCGGATAGTGCCTTGGAGACATAGTACACAGGCTTCTGAAGGTCGTCTTCTTCCCTTACCAAAACCGCAGCCACAGCGTGATCTGTTGCGGCCAGGAAAACATAGAGTTCTTCACCCACAACGGGGCTGCTCAACAGCGGCGGCTTTCCCAGGTAAGCTTTTATTTGCTCAAAAGCATTCCGGCAGTCCTCGTTCCATTCAAAACCCTCATTTTTTCCTCCTTTCAAAGTTTTAAAGAAAGGTAGGCATTTTTCTACTGACTTGGCGATGAACCTCCCTAGGGCCGTGATGCGGCCATTCAGCTTCTGTACCTCCTTAACACATCTGGGGGGTCGCATGTTTATTAACGCCATGATCTTCTCCGGGTTTGCCTCTATCCCTCTCTGGTTCACCATGAAGCCCAAAAACTTCCCTGCCTTTACTCCAAAGGCGCATTTGGATGGGTTAAGTTTCATATTGTTTCTCCGGAGGCTGGTGAAGGTTTCTGTCACATCAATGTCGTGAGAGGTCTCCTTGGTCTTGATAACCATATCGTCGATATAAGCCTCCAGGTTCCGGCCTAATTGATCATCAAAGACGATTCCTACCATCCTTTGATACGTACCGCCCGCATTCTTGAGGCCAAACGGCATGTTGTTAAATGTGTAGGTTTTGCCCGCGGCATAGAAAGGGCATGACGGGACGTCACCCTCCTTCATTTTGATTTGATGGTAACCCGAGTACGCATATATAAAGCTCAACACCCTATGCCCGGCAATAGAGTCTACTAATTGATTGATCCGGGGAAGAGGGTAACAATCCTTAGGGCAGGCCTTATTCAAATCGGTGAAATCCATGCACATCCTCCACTTTCCATTTGCTTTGGTTACCATGACGACGTTGGCTAACCACCTCGGATATTTGATCGGGCTTATGATTCCTGCTTTCAGCAGCTTATCTACCTCGATTTTGATCGCCGCTTTCTTCTCCGGTGAAAAGTATCTTTCTTTCTGGAGGACCCCGGTAAATGTGGGATCGATATTCAGTTCGTGCTCGATCACCTCTCTGCTTATCCCCTCCATATCCTCTACGGTCCAGGCGAACACGTCTAGGATTCTTCTCAACAATTCTATCAACACCTTCCTTTCCTCCGTGGGGATCTCTAGCCCGACCTTTATTGTCTGCTCGGGGTATGCCGGATTTATGACCACATCTTCCAAAGCATCATTAGGGCGAATATCTGCAACTTCTCGGTCATGCAGTGAATCAATTATGATATTGACATGCTCGGTTTCTGCGGCTATACGGCGGGCTCTCATGCTCCGCTTGAATTCTGCCCTCGTGGAGTGGAAAGACAACGTCCCGATCATGGCCGTGCCTGCAACCTCTTTTTCACTTGCTTTGGCCTTTTTTGCCTCCCTCGGGCTTCCCAGTCTTTGCTTTGCTGCGCTTTCCTTCCTCTTCCTCTCTATTACTTTGAGGAAGAGCTCGGGCTTATTCTCGATACACGCGATCCCTGCAGGGGTACTGAACTTGATTTTCTGGTGAGGGATTGATGCAACGATTCCAAGGGCAGCCTGAGCGGTCACTCCCAAGATTGCGTTGTATTGGGATTTCAGATCGATCACCATGAACGTGACACGGGCTGTTTTCTCGAACGGCCTCTCTCCAATGGTCACTTCGAAGTCAATGGTCCCTTTTGCGTAGACCGTATGATTCATGAACCCTTCCAACAAGCCCGCATATGGGGTTAAGTGCGCCTCGGACATCCCCATTTCTTCTAAACAATGGAAGTAAAGTATGTCCCGTGAAGTCCCGGTATCAATGAGGACTCTTCCAATGTCCGCCCTTCCTGTAGCCATTTTGATTGTTAACGGTTGTGTTGAATGGAAAAGGGTGGATGCCAGTTCACTCCTTCTGAAACCGATCATTTCTTCTTGCTCGGGCGGATAAGTGGGTATCAGGAATACTTTTTCCAGTCGTCTGATCTGGGCGGAAAGCTGGGTATTGCTTGGGGCTTCCTCTCCTATGTACTGGATGTCATAACATCCTTCCCCGTCTGCATCATTGTCTCTGACGTATTGAACATTTCCCCGCGGGGCTTCACCTTTACTGCTGGACCCCGTGATCCATTTCTTCAATTCCCCGGCCTCCACCTTTTGTTGTATTATTTTCTTTAGCTGGAAACAGTCATCTGTAGTATGCCCGTGGCTTTCATGGTATCCACACCATTTCTTTTTGTTCACCTCGTAAGGCTTCCTCTCCAGTGGAGGTGGTGGAGGCAAAGCTTCTGCCCGCAATATCTCAGTTCTTGGTGCGATCAAAGGGGTGAAAGCACTGTCATCGCCTCTTTTAAAATTGGGCATGCCCCTTGGTCTGCCTCTACCTCGGCCACCATTGTTTCCCGAGTAGCCTGAGTGATGACGAGGATCATGAGCGGGCTCGATTCTTTCCCTTACGCTCCTGCGGGCATCAACCATAAATGCGGGCTCTACTCCGGCCATAGCGATGGCCCTGTTATACATCTCTTCTGTCCCCTCGGGTTTCGGCAAGCAAACTCCTGCCTCAAAGTATGGGATGTTAATCCCCCCCAGTTCGATGTCGTTCTTTGTTAAATCCACAATCTGCTCGGTCATTTTCCGGAACCGAGTGATGTATGCTTTCGTGTTCTCCCCGGGATATTGCTTAACGCCGCACATGTCCGATTTTGGTCTTGCGGCCTCCCCAGCGCCCGTGAATGAGTTCAAGAATGAAGTCCGCAATTGCTCATAGCTGCAGATAGAGCGCGGTTTGTGGGCCAATAACCACCCTAACGCCTTCCCTTTAAAGGTGGAGGCGAGGGCTTTGCACTTCACGGCCTCATCTGTCGAGAATAGGGCCATCTGCCCTTCAAACCGCCCAACATGGCTTTTTGAATTAGATGAGCCGTCATACGCGTCTAGCGTGGGTACCTTTCCTCTCTGGATCGGGGAATCATTGATCCATGATGCGAAAGCGTCCATGGGTCCAACGTACTTTGTTACGTTTTTCTTGGACTCCCATAGCTCCGCGATCATTCTTTGGAACTTTTGATCCATTATGTCCCCCGTTTTAGCCCTTTTTACTGTTTCTGTAATTTTTTCATCGTTTTTAACAACTGCCTTTCCTTTAGATTGGCCTCTAGTCTTTCTGGGCTGTGACTCTCCCTCCTCACTCTCCCCTTCTTCTTCTCCTCTCTCCTCGTCATCATCTACGAGGATTGTCCGCCTTTTTCCTCCTACAATCCTACTGGCCCTGCTCTTAGAGCTTGTCAGATCATGGGTTTTTGACTTTTCAGGGGGGCTTCCAATATTGGCCTCGGTGTTGAACAACTCCTCCAGGGCTAGATTCAATTGTAGCCCCTCCGCTACCAGATTCTGCCTGTCTGTCAGGATCTGGATTTTCTTCTGGATTTGATCAGGGGTGAGGGGAGTGACGGGAGTTTTTTGAGTTTTGAGAGCTTTGGAGGTTTCTATACGATCTCTCAGATATGCCTCTCTCCTTGCCCTTTGAGAAGGGGTATAGGAGTTGCCACTAAGAGTCTTATTTCCCAGTCTGGCAAAGACTGATCCCTGGGGCACTTGTCCCGAAGGGCTAGCATTTGGGTTCACTTCTTTCCCAGTCATTGTGAAGATTTTGTACGTCGAGAATCAACAGAAAAGACGGGGTACCCTTTTAGAACCGTGAAAGACGGAAGAACTAAATGAGGATTTGAAATGAATTAGATTGGAAAAGCAAACGAAGCAAGAAGATTGCACTGGGAAGATTGTCGTTTCCCGGCAATGGAACCACTGATGACGCCCTAGGTTTCTGGGGTCACGGAGGTGAAACTCCAACATAGCTGTCTCTTGATCCTGATCACAACACAAACAAGAACACCGTTAAGACCAAGGTCGGGTTGGAATCCGGCTTAGGCCCTACGTGAATCCGATCATGCCAATCATACCCTTTATAACTACCCGGTTAAAGGTAGCGTTTGAATATGTCAAACATAATCTTCATCAAGTGGAAGACTATAATAACTTCATGTCTAAGGATTCAAATGACATAACTAATATGAGATATATGTACGACATAGACCATGACATAAATCTCATAGAGCGGGTCATGTCCAGTACCTTGTTCCAAACAAGTACCCATAAATCTAACATGATCATCCTATGATCATTTAGCCTTTATACTAGTGCTTAACAAGTACTAGGGACGGAGATTATTATAAGTAAACATGAACAACAATAATAATCAAAACATCTCTTTATTGATATGAAATAAATGATAACAATTACAACGTTTATTAAACGTGCCTAGGGCACCACTACCAACAATCTCCCACTTGCCCTAGGCCAAATCTCCCATGTATCTAATACCCATGGACCTAACATGACCATCATGTTTAGCTTGTGGAAGTCCCTTTGTTAGCGGGTCCGCAACATTGTCATCAGTAGGTATCACTCATCTTGCTCAAACATGAATAAAATCAATGCACCTCGCTTTGGCGAGCCCACATAAAATTACTCATGTATAAACAAGTGTTTTAATCATGGCATGGCAAAAGGACTTAAAACTTTCTTTGAAGGTTCATCACATATAGCATATAACACATTTATGAGCACATAATATAAACATGTTACACATCAAGTTTAGGCACTAAATTAATCTCCATTAGTTTAAGCATGGTATTTATGTGTCATTAGTTTCTCTATAATTATGAGGATGAGACTTATTTCAACTTTGGTTATTATTTCCAAATCAAGACAACAAGAAGTGCGGTCGAACTAAGCCATTAGGCAACCACAATCCCACACTAATTCAAGAAACCAAGAAAGTAGTCCATGTGGCCGAAACTAAGCAATAGATGGTCTCGATGAACGTAGGCCAATTGCATTCACAATTCCACATGGATCTCCAAACTTTGAATCAAGAACTTTGTTTCTCAATTTTAGCAATTATGAACTCTTCATAATTCTAACTTCGTTTTATCTTTGAAACTTTGATTGCGATCAATTTTGGGAAACACAATCTCGATGAACGCAGATTAGCCATCCAAAACTTGAACCAATCTAGGAATCACAAGACTAAAACAAATAGGAAAATCAAACCCCAAAATCCACACACAAACCAACTACCCAAAACCCATTCCAGATCAGCAAGTCTGGACTGGTTCTGTTACTGGTTTTGTTGAATTTTTCGAAAAATTCCAGATTCTGTTTTTCAACCAAAATCAGACCTTCTGATCCCCTTGTGCGGCCGCCCAAAAACCACTGTGCGGCCGCCCAAAACTGTGCGGCCGCCCAAGGCGTTTTGTGCGGTCGCCCGGTTCCATCAGAATGTGCAGAATTTTCAAGTTCGAAAATTTTGTCTCAAATTGCTTTTCCCCGATTATTAAAAACTTTGATCCAATCAAAAATTAATAATCAACAATTCTGAATCCACCATAATTTATTTTATTGCGATTGAATCGTGCGATTAAAGTTGCAAAACAATAAACCACATAAAATCACATAACACATAAACATCACATATTCCAATATTCATATCATGCAAGGCACATAAACAATTTATATACACATAACATGATCCAAGTATTGAATTAATCAACATGAACGGGGCTCTGATACCACTGTTGGGTTTCGATCAAACATGCGCAGCGGAATTTAGCATTTAAAATTTTGAAACCCAAAGCCATGGATCCGTTCATATGATTAAATCAAATACAACATAAGAATAAGGAATAAACTAACCCTTGATGGCTATCAAATTCTCTTGGTCTTTGGTGGAGGTCTGAAGACTTGATCACGATCACAAAGCTTGAACACGAACTTTGAAGATGATGATTTTCACCCTCTAGCGGTATCCACACTTCGAACGAATATCAAAGGAGCTTCTTTGATCTTGGTTGCTAGACCAAATTGTGAAACACTTTTCCACAATCAAAAGAACTATATGGAATTTATTTTGTGTATTATTTTGTTCTTCAACAAGAATGTCTTAGAACAAAATAAACCCTCTCTCAAACTCTTTGAGACTCACAAAATCATTGGCTTAGAGTGCTGGCCGAATTTGGTCTTTTATACACAAGTATGACCTATTCCAAATAGGAAACTTGTGTCAAAATCCGTCCAAAATTCGTTTCCTAATCAAATTAGGAATCTGCCACCCGACAGTACTGTGCGGCCGCCCAAAACCTCTGTGCGGTCGCACAACTATCTGAAACAAAACTGGTACAAAACTGAGATAAGTGTGCGGCCGCCCAGTCCATACTGTGCGGTCGCCCACTTCCCCAGAATGTCCAGAATTTCCAAAATTCCAATGTAGTCCTTTAAAGATTCGTTCTATTGTGTGTGACCCTCTAGGATTATACTAAGTTGGCAATGGGTTCAAACATGAAACCATAAGATATGATTAGGTTCTAGCAAACCGTCATACCTACCCAAATAGTATAACTTAGATACAAGTTCGCATTCCTTTAGAATATGTCATAATCCTTTTGTCCACGATATCATTGAACACAAGTCATGGTCAAAGAGTCAACTTGTTTTGTTCAATACTTTCTCGATTCCGAATATGTTGATAATCCAAATGACATTGATCCAATCAATTCATTTGAGTCCGGCCGAACATTTCATCAACATCATTCCTACGAGAGGCCCAAGCTTGACATCTCTCCGAGGAGGGACAAATCCATTTAGCTTATTATTCTTCCCTACGTGAATCCGATCATGCCAATCATACCCTTTATAACTACCCGGTTAAAGGTAGCGTTTGGATATGTCAAACATAATCTTCATCAAGTGGAAGACTATAATAACTTCATGTCTAAGGATTCAAATGACATAACTAATATGAGATATAAGTACGACATAGACCATGACATAAATCTCATAGAGCGGGTCATGTCCAGTACCTTGTTCCAAACAAGTACCCATAAATCTAACATGATCATCCTATGATCATTTAGCTTTATACTAGTGCTTAAAAGTACTAGGGACGGAGATTATTATAAGTAAACATGAACAACAATAATAATCAAAACATCTCTTTATTGATATGAAATAAATGATAACAATTACAACGTTTATTAAACGTGCCTAGGGCACCACTACCAACAATCTCCCACTTGCCCTAGGCCAAATCTCCCATGTATCTAATACCCATGGACCTAACATGACCATCATGTTTAGCTTGTGGAAGTCCCTTTGTTAGCGGGTCCGCAACATTGTCATCAGTAGGTATCACTCATCTTGCTCAAACATGAATAAAATCAATGCACCTCGCTTTGGCGAGCCCACATAAAATTACTCATGTATAAACAAGTGTTTTAATCATGGCATGGCAAAAGGACTTAAAACTTTCTTTGAAGGTTCATCACATATAGCATATAACACATTTATGAGCACATAAATATAAATGGTTACACATCAAGTTTAGGCACTAAATTAATCTCCATTAGTTTAAGCATGGTATTTATGTGTCATTAGTTTCTCTATAATTATGAGGATGAGACTTATTTCAACTTTGGTTATTATTTCCAAATCAAGACAACAAGAAGTGCGGTCGAACTAAGCCATTAGGCAACCACAATCCCACACTAATTCAAGAAACCAAGAAAGTAGTCCATGTGGCCGAAACTAAGCAATAGATGGTCTCGATGAACGTAGGCCAATTGCATTCACAATTCCACATGGATCTCCAAACTTTGAATCAAGAACTTTGTTTCTCAATTTTAGCAATTATGAACTCTTCATAATTCTAACTTCGTTTTATCTTTGAAACTTTGATTGCGATCAATTTTGGGAAACACAATCTCGATGAACGCAGATTAGCCATCCAAAACTTGAACCAATCTAGGAATCACAAGACTAAAACAAATAGGGAAAATCAAACCCCAAAATCCACACACAAACCAACTACCCAAAACCCATTCCAGATCAGCAAGTCTGGACTGTTCTGTTACTGGTTTTGTTGAATTTTTTCCGAAAATTCCAGATTCTGTTTTTCAACCAAAATCAGACCTTCTGATCCCCTTGTGCGGCCGCCCAAAAACCACTGTGCGGCCGCCCAAAAACTGTGCGGCCCGCCCAAGCGTTTTGTGCGGTCGCCCGGTTCCATCAGAATGTGCAGAATTTTCAAAGTTCGAAAATTTTGTCTCAAAATTGCTTTTCCCCGATTATTAAAACTTTGATCCAATCAAAAATTAATAATCAACAATTCTGAATCCACCATAAATATTATTTATTGCGATTGAATCGTGCGATTAAAGTGCAAAACAATAAACCACATACAAATCACATAACAAATAAACATCACATATTCCAATATTCATATCATGCAAGGCACATAAACAATTTATATACACATAACATGATCCAAGTATTGAATTAATCAACATGAACGGGGCTCTGATACCACTGTTGGGTTTCGATCAAACATGCGCAGCGGAATTTAGCATTTAAAATTTGAAACCCAAAGCACATGGATCCGTTCATATGATTAATCAATACACAACATAAGAATAAAGGAATAAACTAACCCTTGATGGCTATCAAATTCTCTTGGTCTTTGGTGGAGGTCTGAAGACTTGATCACGATCACAAAGCTTGAACACGAACTTTGAAGATGATGATTTTCACCCTCTAGCGGTATCCACACTTCGAACGAATATCAAAGGAGCTTCTTTGATCTTGGTTGCTAGACCAAATTGTGAAACACTTTTCCACAATCAAAAGAACTATATGGAATTTATTTTGTGTATTATTTTGTTCTTCAACCAAGAATGTCTTAGAACAAAATAAACCCTCTCTCAAACTCTTGAGACTCACAAAATCATTGGCTTAGAGTGCTGGCCGAATTTGGTCTTTTATACACAAGTATGACCTATTCCAAATAGGAAAACTTGTGTCAAAATCCTCCAAAATTCGTTTCCTAATCAAATTAGGAATCTGCCACCCGACAGTACTGTGCGCCGCCCAAAAACCTCTGTGCGGTCGCACAACTATCTGAAACAAAACTGGTACAAAACTGAGATAAGTGTGCGGCCGCCCAGTCCATACTGTGCGTCGCCCACTTCCCCAGAATGTCCAGAATTTCCAAATTCCAATGTAGTCCTTTTAAAGATTCGTTCTATTGTGTGTGACCCTCTAGGATTATACTAAGTTGGCAATGGGTTCAAACATGAAACCATAAGATATGATTAGGTTCTAGCAAACCGTCATACCTACCCAAATAGTATAACTTAGATACAAGTTCGCATTCCTTTAGAATATGTCATAATCCTTTTGTCCACGATATCATTGAACACAAGTCATGGTCAAAGAGTCAACTTGTTTTTGTCAATACTTTCTCGATTCCGAATATGTTGATAATCCAAATGACATTGATCCAATCAATTCATTTGAGTCCGGCCGAACATTTCATCAACATCATTCCTACGAGAGGCCCAAGCTTGACATCTCTCCGAGGAGGGACAAATCCATTTAGCTTATTATTCTTCCCTACGTGAATCCGATCATGCCAATCATACCCTTTATAACTACCCGGTTAAAGGTAGCGTTTGGATATGTCAAACATAATCTTCATCAAGTGGAGACTATAATAACTTCATGTCTAAGGATTCAAATGACATAACTAATATGGATATAAGTACGACATAGACCATGACATAAATACTCATAGAGCGGTGTCATGTCCAGTACCTTGTTCCAAACAGTACCCATAAATCTAACCATGATCATCCTATGATCATTTAGCCTTTATACTAGTGCTTAACAGTACGAGGGACGGAGATTATTATAAGTAAACATGACACACAATAATCAAAACATCTCTTTATTGATATGAAATAAATGATAACAATTACAACGTTTATTAAACGTGCCTAGGGCACCACTACCAACAATCTCCCACTTGCCCTAGGCCAAATCTCCCATGTATCTAATACCCATGGACCTAACATGACCATCATGTTTAGCTTGTGGAAGTCCCTTTGTTAGCGGTCCGCAACATTGTCATCAGTAGGTATCACTCATCTTGCTCAAACATGAATAAAATCAATGCACCTCGCTTTGGCGAGCCCACATAAAATTACTCATGTATAAACAAGTGTTTTTAATCATGGCATGGCAAAAGGACTTAAACTTTCTTTGAAGGTTCATCACATATAGCATATACACACATTATGAGCACATAATATAAACATGTTACACATCAAGTTTAGGCACTAAATGAATCTCCATTAGTTTAAGCATGGTATTTATGTGTCATTAGTTTCTCTATAATTATGAGGATGAGACTTATTTCAACTTTGGTTATTATTTCCAAATCAAGACAACAAGAAGTGGCGGTCGAACTAAGCCATTAGCAACCACAATCCCCACACTAATTCAAGAAACCAAGAAAGTAGTCCATGTGGCCGAAACTAAGCAATAGATGGTCTCGATGACGTAGGCCAATTGCATTCACAATTCCACATGGATCTCCAAACTTTGAATCAAGAACTTTGTTTCTCAATTTTAGCATTATGAACTCTTCATAATTCTCACTTCGTTTTATCTTTGAAACTTTGATTGCGATCAATTTGGAAACACACAATCTCGATGAACGCAGATTAGCCATCCAAACTTGAACCAATTCTAGGAATCACAAGACTAAAACAAATAGGAAAATCAAACCCCAAAATCCACACACAAACCAACTACCCAAAACCCATTCCAGATCAGCAAGTCTGGACTGGTTCTGTTACTGGTTTTGTTGAATTTTTCGAAAAATTCCAGATTCTGTTTTTCAACCAAAATCAGACCTTCTGATCCCCGTGTGCGGCGCCCAAAAACCACTGTGCGGCCCGCCCAAACTGTGCGCGCCGCCCAGGCGTTTTGTGCGGGCGTCGCCCGGTTCCATCAGAATGTGCAGAATTTTCAAAGTTCGAAAATTTTGTCTCAAAATTGCTTTTCCCCGATTATTAAAAACTTTGATCCATCAAAAATTAATAATCAACAATTCTGAATCCACCATAATTTATTTATTGCGATTGAATCGTGCGATTAAAGTTGCAAAACAATAAACCACATAAAATCACATAACACATAAACATCACATATTCCAATATTCATATCATGCAAGGCACATAAACAATTTATATACACATAACATGATCCCAGTATTGAATAATCAACATGAACGGGGCTCTGATACCACTTTGGGTTTCGATCCAACATGCGCAGCGAATTTAGCATTTAAAATTTTGAAACCCAAAGCATGGATCCGTTCATATGATTAAATCAAATACAACATAAGAATAAAGGAATAAACTAACCTTGATGGCTATCAAATTCTCTTGGTCTTTGGTGGAGGTCTGAAGACTTGATCACGATCACAAAGCTTGAACACGAACTTTGAAGATGATGATTTTCACCCTCTAGCGGTATCCACACTTCGAACGAATATCAAAGGAGCTTCTTTGATCTTGGTTGCTAGACCAAATTGTGAAACACTTTTCCACAATCAAAAGAACTATATGGAATTTATTTTGTGTATTATTTTGTTCTTCAACCAAGAATGTCTTAGAACAAAAAAACCCTCTCTCAAACTCTTTGAGACTCACAAAATCATTGGCTTAGAGTGCTGGCCGAATTTGGTCTTTTATACACAAGTATGGACCTATTCCAAATAGGAAACTTGTGTCAAAATCCGTCCAAAATTCGTTTCCTAATCAAATTAGGAATCTGCCACCCGCCAGTACTGTGCGGCCGCCCAAAACCTCTGTGCGGTCGCACAACTATCTGAAACAAAACTGGTACAAAACTGAGATAAGTGTGGCGGCCCAGCCAGTCCATACTGTGTGCGGTCGCCCACTTCCCCAGAATGTCCAGAATTTCCAAAATTCCAATGTAGTCCTTTTAAAGATTCGTTCTATTGGTGTGACCCTCTAGGATTATACTAAGTTGGCAATGTTTCAAACATGAAACACATAGATATGATTAGGTTCTAGCAAACCGTCATACCTACCCAAATAGTATAACTTAGATACAAGTTCGCATTCCTTTAGAATATGTCATAATCCTTTTGTCCACGATATCATTGAACACAAGTCATGGTCAAGAGTCAACTTGTTTTGTTCAATACTTTCTCGATTCCGAATAGTTGATAATCCAAATGACATTGATCCAATCAATTCATTGAGTCCGGCCGAACATTTCATCAACATCATTCCTACGAGAGGCCCAGCTTGACATCTCTCCGAGGAGGGACAAATCCATTAGCTTATTATTCTTCCCTACGTGAATCCGATCATGCCAATCATACCCTCTATAACTACCCGGTTAAAGGTAGCGTTTGAATATGTCAAACATAATCTTCATCAAGTGGAAGACTATAATAACTTCATGTCTAAGGATTCAAATGACATAACTAATATGAGATATATGTACGACATAGACCATGACATAAATCTCATAGAGCGGGTCATGTCCAGTACCTTGTTCCAAACAAGTACCCATAAATCTAACATGATCATCCTATGATCATTTAGCCTTTATACTAGTGCTTAACAAGTACTAGGACGGAGATATATTATAAGTAAACATGAACAACAATAATAATCAAAACATCTCTTTATTGATATGAAATAAATGATAACAATTACAACGTTTATTAAACGTGCCTAGGGCACCACTACCAACAAGTAGAGCCTTCTTTGCTGCACTCACATCACATCTTGAAAATAGAAGATCACCATTCTTTTGAACCGGAGTTAGGAATCCTTTTTCTACAAGTTCATCTGCCGTATAACTTATCCGTTTAGGTTTTGCATTTGGTGAGCGACGACTTTTATTATCATCCTCATCATCGGACTGAACGACCAAACAGATGTGACCTTCTTCAGAATCCTCATCGCTTTCATCAGAATCTGACTCTATCCAGGTAGCTAACTCTTTTGTGGTATCCTCTTCAGCTCACACCATCCCCTTTTGCTTTGAGTATCTGGATTGAAGTTGCTTTTCTTCTTCATATCCTCATACTGGGAATTGGGTATTCTGATGCGAAATGGCCGGGTTTCCTGCAATTAAAACAAACGAGATCCTCTTTCTTCTTGGAGAAGTTGAAGTTCTCTTTCTTCTTTGAAGGGCTGCTCCTTGAAAACCTTGTTGGAGCTTTGCTGGTTGATCCGGGTCTTGCTGTCTTTCTGAACTTTTGGAATCTTTTCACGAACATAGCAAAATCATCATCATCCATATCAAGTAAATCTGATGTGGAAATTTTTGGATCTTCTTCCTCGATCACTTCTTCCTTTTGAGCAACCAACGATAAGCTCTTTATTTTTCCTTCCATTTCAGCAATGTTGTTAAGTTTGATATCAAAGACCTTGAGGTTGGCATAGAGGCTAGGGATGCCAAACCGGACCGGAACCGGACCGAAAAAGCCCGGAACCAGAGTAAACCGACGTATAAACCGGAACCGGAGTAACCGGAACCGGAAGGGATAAGGGCCGGTTACGTTCAAGGGGTAAGAAAACCGGTGAACCGCCGGTTCTTTGAACCGGAACCGGAACCGGTGAACCGTTCCAAAGAACCGGCCAGGAACCGGACGGACAGACCTACCTGCTGCGATGGCGACTTGGTTTGGCTTAGGGCTGCGTCAGAACGGGTACCACCCAGACCTGCGAACCTGGCACCTGCTGCAGTGAAAGTGACTGTACCCTTGTTTTTGCCCTTTTTCCTTTTTGAATTTTTGACTAGTCCCTTCCCTATCTATCAGGCCCACCACACAGGCACACACACTAACCCATCCACTCAGAGTAGTGTCAATGTCAGTAGTGAAGTCAGAACTCAGCCGAACTCGTCAGATTATTTATTTTATTTATTTTTTTTTTATTTTTTTATCAAATCAGTCAGAGGCTCAGAGCAAGTTGAGAAAAAAAAATGAACCGGGAACCGGACGGGAACCGATTTGTACCAACCGGACCGGATCCGGGTTAGGCCGGGCCGGTTAAGGGTCACCCACCCTTGCCAAACCGGAACCGGCGGTTCCGAACCGGAACCGGGCCCGAACCGGTTTTGCCATCCCTAATAGAGGCTTCTGAGAGACATGTCATCTAGTAGCTTGGTATCTTCAGAGTGTTTCCTTTGTGTAGATATTGCGAACCAGAGCGGCAAGAAAATTAACATTGATTTGTTTTTTTGGTAAGCTTCTTTCCGAGTGCTCTATAAGTTCTCACGATCTCCAATAACGATCATATGGCTCTTATGATTCACCGGGTATCTTAGCAAAGTTGTTGAATCTTCTTTGGATTGCAAACTTTTTGCTTTCCTTGCAAGCTTGGTCTCCTTCGATGTAATCTTCAATTGCATCCCAAAGTTCTTTTGCAGTAGAACATTCATGATCTGTCGACGCTGTGATGTACTCAAGGTACTCAAAGTATGCTCTTTTCTTTCACATCCATTCCAACCAGTCTTTTCTCTTCATCGGTCCATTCAGCTTTTGGTTTCTTGATAGTCGGATTTTGCACATTGGTTTCTGGATCCGGATTAGCCTTTCATTGGGAAGTATGGTCCAATGGTAAGACAATCACCAAGTTGCTCATCCATGGAGTAGAACTGAGTTAGAATGCTGTGCTTCCATACGTCAAAATTATCTTCGTCGAACGCTGGAACGTGAGTGAAGTTAACCGTTGCCATAGTTTTCTGACTTGCCATTTTGAATCGGCACCCAAGCTGTTAAGCTTGAGACGAACAGAAGTTTATAAAGGTGTTTGCTCTGATACCACTTGTTGGTCCAAAGACACAACAAGGGTATGAAAGGAGGCTAGAGGGGGTGTGAATAGCCTCTTACAATTTCAACCCATTTTTCAAAATTCAACCAAGTGCTTACAATCTTGAATTTTGCGGTCAAGTAATAAACCGTGCGGTCAAGATGTAATATGCACAGCGGAGTTTCGATAGAAATAAGGTAAGGTTGTTTTGATGAAAATCTCTAAGTGAATTCTTTCTCACGGTCAGGTAGTTCCGGTCAAGAAAGATGCGGTCAAGGAGGTGCGGGCAGGGCAGAGATTTGCGTCAGATGGTTGAGAGATTGAAAGTTGTTGTCTTAGAAGTTTTTGGCAAATATAAGTTAGTCAGATTTTAACTTAGGCAATGTGGAGAACAAACAAACACAATTCACAATTCGTTCTTAAATCTGAAAGATCAAACACTAAAAGACAAACAAGATTAATATAACAAGTGAAGAACAAGATGAACAATACTTGAAGGTAAATTTGCAGAAAGTAAATGACACAAGTATTTGGAAAGGTTCGATCTGTTAAAAGATCTACGTCCTTTACCAAGATGGTCAGTCTTGGATTTTGAATGGAGGTATATATTGATTCTTGAGTGTACAGATTACAGAGATGAAGCTTTGAATCAACACCTACTTTCTATGAAGAATAAATCCTAGACTTAGACCAGCGTATCCCTTTTGATGCAATCTATGTGATTGATCAATTGGGGTGAGTGTGTGTGTAAGAATCAGAAGCTCTTTAAAATCTAAGTGATTGTAGAGCCTAATGAATCTTAAGTGTTACAAGGCTTGAGATGACTTGTATGTTGCTGGAGATCTTTGAAGGTTTGAAGGTGAGTTCTTTGAAGATTCAAAGGATTCTGGAAATCTTGAGTATGATCTTCAATCACCAAGTATTTTA
>JAOWBW010000855.1:572438-583767 GCA_026119855.1 Campanula takesimana
AGAGTCGTACGTGGTACTTTGGAGGCGGCCGGATTTAAAGAAAGTCTAATAAACCGTTCATAAAGTCATCATCCGCAAAGTTAAAAGCAAGCCCTTTAACACACACAAATTTGCACAATTCTTTCCTATAAACGACATTATTAAACTTAAATAAGACCGAAGACGTACCTTGGGTGTTAGGTTGAGCAAATTGTAATTGAGCTTGATCACTATCAATCCCAAGTTTTTCAGGATGTGTTGATCTCAAGTGATGGTTCAATGTTCCATGCCCATTACCTTTTGCGAACGGGTAAGATTTGGTGCAATAGTTGCAACACCTCGAAAATGTACAAAGTCGTTGGGGTCAATTTGTACTTTTCGGAAATGGATCGTGAAAGTGTCGGATTTGGATTCTCGTGCTTGACGTTGCCCCCCGACCACCTCTTCCCACGCCTCGAGCTCGGCCGGCCCCGGCCCTACCACTTTGAGGAACATTTTCTTCAACATTTTGCTCACTTTCCTCAAAATGTGACTCAATTCCGGGTTAAGTGAGGAAGAACCACATGTTCCTGCCGCTCCTTCGAGATGAGGCCATTTTGTTAACAAACTAACTGAAACTGTTTAGAAACTGACTGAACTCGCTAAAAACTGACTGAAAATGATGAAAAACACAGATTTTGTTAAAAAACTGACTGAAACTGTCAAAAAAACTGACTGAAACTCTCAAAAAACTGACTGGAATTCTGAAAACTAACTGGAAAATGATTTGAACTGACTGGAAATGGTTAACAAAGTGACTGGAATTTTCTAAATAAATTAAAAAAGTGATTTCGTTAAAAAACTAACTGGAAAGCGTTAAAAAACTGACTGGAATTATGCAATCTAACTGGAAATATGAGAGAGTGTGAGAATTAGTAGAGAGAGAAAGAGTATAGAGAAGATGTGGAACTAAAATGGTAGGAGGGAGGGGTATTTATATGTAAGCAATTTTTGGTTTTTTTTTTTTTTTTTTTTTCATTTAAGGCCGAAAGTTAACTGAACTAACGGCTAGTTGGAAAACTAGCCGTTTTTGGACAGTGGTGGTCGTCAGACATGGGGAAATGGGGGGGGCCCGGTGCAAATTTTTGAAAAGTAGCCGTTAGGCGGTTAACCTCCGGTTTTATAACCGGTTTAACCGCCGGTTATCCGGTTGGCGGTTATCCGGTTATAACCGGCGGTTTACCGGTTTTGAGAAAGGCCTAACCGAAACCGAACCGGGGAATTACGGTTGACGGTTGAGCCGGTTTTCCGGTTAACCGGTTTCCCGGTTTTGACCCGGTTTTGACCAGTTATCAACCGGCGGTTAGCCGGTTGCCGGTTTTTTTTGGTCACGTCTACACTTGGATACAATAGGTTAATAAGTATTGTATCTAAGTGTTGCACTTGGATACACTATGTTAAAAACTAATGTATCCAATTGTTTTTTTCGAAAATTAACTAATTATCTAAGTGTATCCAATGTATCTAACATCTGGACCCTTGATTTTTTTCTAATCTAATGGTTATGATTGGTTCTCACGGTTCTCATATAAAATGGTTCTCACAGGAGCGCGATCATATATATATATATATATATATATATATATATAATATAATATATATATATATATATATATATATATATATATTCTCAAATGATAGAACTTTTACAAAAGTATAAAATAGTAATATATGTATGCTTATTAGATAAAATTTTCAATTTGTCTTAAGTAGATTTTGCAGTAACAAAATCCTTTTTTGAAAATGATGAAATAATCAAAATTAAGGATCATTTATAAATTTGACATAAGAAATTAGCACAATAATTAACATTATAAATTAAACAAACTAAAATCATGATATAGAAAACTCGGAGTGTTATATCATTAATCAATATTTCTCTATGAACAAAATTTTATATCCTATACATTATAGATCAACTATAGAAGGCTAACTAAGTAATCACATATCTCCAATGACCAAAAATTTAACCACTATTCCCAAGGTTATTTTCGTCATTTCCTAACTCACCTCCACCATGTTCATAAACATTGAAGAACTCCCCAAGTCCGTACATCCATTATAGTAGAAGTATTATACTCACTCCGTCCTATTAGAAATAAAAATTTTGGTCAATTTAATTATATTTTGACTAATAATTTGAAAAAACATAGTAATAATTTCAATGAAAATCTAAAAATTACTATTGAGTTTATTATAAACAGTGATACAATAAAAAACACAAATTTTTATTAGCATCATTATTTATTTTTCTGTAAAATTATTCGTCAATATATAATTTAGTTGACGTAAAATTCTATTTCGAGTGGGACGGAGAGAATATACTATACGTATATAACAAAAAAAAGTAAAAGAAAACTATGCAAAAAGTAAAGAAAATGGATCAAACACACACTATAACACACACTAAACTAACTAAAAATAACTACTACTCATCTTCATCACCGCCGCCGAAGATGGAAAACTTGTAATAGAGCAAGAACAAGACGAGGAGGAGGACGAGGGCGACGCCGACGGGGGAGCCACTAGCACGGTGGATGGATGCTGGTTCTCCGGTGGGCAAGACGCCGGAGAGAAAAGAGCCTTGATCGGAGGACAAGAATTGGATGAGTAAAAGAAGGATAATGGGGAGGAGAAGAAGACCCAATGGGCTTAAAAGCTCCGTTATGAACTCCGTCAACGCCTCGCCTTGATCTCCGAGGAGGAAAGGGACGACGACCACCACCACCACGACGACGGCGAGGAGGATTCCATATGGGGCTCCTCTTCTTTCTTGATCTATCATAATTGTTTCTTTCTTTCTAGCTACTATTTGTTTTTCTTTTTCTTTTTTTGTTTGGGTAAAAAAGAGTGAATAATGAGTGTGGAATGAATGGGGTTGGGGTGTTGAAATATAGCCATTTGGGACGCGGTTTGGAAGAGAAAAATGGGTTTGTTTTTTTTTGTCAAGGGAGAGTTTGGGAAATATTGGAAAACTTTACCATGTCATTTACTATCTTTGTTTTAAAATAAATGATTTTTTTAAAAAAAAAATCTCAAAAATGATTTTTTTTTTTTAAATGTGCTGGCCTGTAGAGAATATTTTGCCATCTATTTTCAAAACTAATATTTTGAAAGCTGATAGCAAATTAAGATATTAATTATGATTTTTTACTATTAAATAAACATACTTTTTAAAGTTCCCTTATACAATAAATAAAAAGGTTATTTTGAGATGGAAGAAGTAAGTTTTTTTTTATTAAAAAAAAAGTTTTGTGTAAAGGGATGTTGATACTATGTGATGATAGAGAAAATCTCCCTCTAATTAAATTACCTAGCAAGTGTACTAGTTACCGTTGTAGTAGTATGCACAAGCAAGGGTCGAATCCACAGAGACTAGATTGGAAAAAAGAATGTTTAAAAACATAAAATAAATAAATAGGGGTTTTTGTTTGATTGTTTATTAAACTACTAAAGCAAAAAATAATTAAACTAAGAAAACAAATAGAAAAAAGAATTAATAAAGATTAACGATTAGATTCACGAATTGGATTCACAAATACGTTCACTCTATGCTATGCTCCTAATTAAAAGATCAATCTATTTCTTGGGTTCGTTCACTTCTTGTAAAGATTGGGACGTGTTGGTCCCAAAGGGCAACAAGGGTATGAAAAATAGCTAGAGGGGGGGTGAATAGCTGTTTTAATATTCTTTTCGTACCCTTGAAAACTCAATTGCAAATGCGCATTTTATCAAGTAAGCGTTATGAAATGCGCCTAAGTGAGTGAGTGAAATGCACAGCGGAATTTAGTAATGAAAATAGGCGCAAAGTGTGATAAAGGGGCTGTAGACACCCCGCCTTGGACCTCTCACCCCGATTGCATACAAAGTATTTTTATTTAACTTATTTTTGTTGATTTCTGTTACTTCGGTTAAGTTCCTAACTGATTCCGTTAGTTTTGGACTAAACTGCATAACAGAGTTAACTTTTAGGGTCATTCTGTCATTCTGTCATTTTTTACCCGCGGGCGCTTCCGGCACTGCCAATGAGCCGCGCGCGCGTCCCGCCCAAAAAGCCGGACCCGCGCACTTCCCACTTTGGCAGTAACGGATTGCACCTTATTTCCCTCCCTTTTCTTATTTACAAACATCTTTTCTTGATCACAAAAAACCATCTTTTTACATCCACATTCATCCCCCCTTTTCTCATTAACTCCCAATCCCAAATTCTAAGCCTTTTCCCAAAACTAATATTTCTTTCATTTATTATTTGATTTCTTTTATTTCTTTTATTTTTCTTTTATTCATTTATCTTATTTGTGATTGGCTCATTCCATTTCACATGGATGACCAATTTCCCTCCATCATTTCCTCTCTTTTTTACCTATAAAAACCATCATCTCCTACCTTGGAAAGGGACTTATTTTTGGACTTCTTTTTGGACTCCAACCTTGATTCACCAACTACATTATACACAAATTCTCCCAACAAGAGTTCTTAGTAACAAGACTCTACACAAATTGTTCTACAACAATTTCATTACAACAACAACACTTTCAAGTCAAGGTTCCAAGTCCTCTTTCTCAAGGTACAACTCCATTTTCTTCCTTTGTTTCTTCTTCTTGATGTATGCAATCCCCATTAATGGGACATGACCAACATGACTACTTCACATATTGAAGTTAGTTAAGGTTATCTCCCTACATTTTAATCTTAACTTTAATTCACCATGTTAATTTCTCTTCATCTCTTAATGTAATTCTTTAACATTACTTGTTACATGTAATCTTTATCATTAAATAAATAAAACAATTCTATTTTATTTCCCCTTTTCTCCTCATCACAATTGTTAGCACATTTCTATTTAATTAATTGAAGGACATGTAAATATTAGAACACCAATGGTAGCAAGACCCGCGTAAGCGGGGCAGAGTGGGTGTTTAAGTACTTCCCACTCCGTCACC
This sequence comes from Campanula takesimana, assembly GCA_026119855.1. Taxonomy (NCBI): domain Eukaryota; kingdom Viridiplantae; phylum Streptophyta; class Magnoliopsida; order Asterales; family Campanulaceae; genus Campanula; species Campanula takesimana. The sequence goes on from JAOWBW010000855.1 coordinate 577,400, forward strand.
TAACCCCCGAACCCTTCTCTCCCGAATCTCTGGTTTTGTACATAAATTAGGCTATTTTTAGGTTTTTTTTTATGTTCCTTTAAAAACATAGGTGGCGACTCTAAACAATCTAAAACAAGTTAGACATCCTAGGATAATTCACCGCTCTAGCCAAGCCGTGGTTCCCCGGGGTATCTACAGGGGCGCACACACACTCTAAATATTTTGGCTCAAAGTGGTTGAAATAAGGAACTAAGGCAAATGATATAACAACACAACACAATTCAGTTCAATCAATCTACAATGAGTAAACAAGCAAATAGTGAGTGAATAATAACTTGAAAGAAATGACAAGATAATAACACAAGCTATTTGGAGAGGTTCGATCAATGAAAGATCTACGTCCTCTACCAAGATGGTTAGTCTTGGATTTCTAATGGAGATCTTATATAATGAGAGAGTGTTAAAATTACAACTTTTGAGCTTCTACACTAACTCAAGATCTAATATTCTATGAATGAACAATCCAAAACAATAACCGGTGTATCTCTAAAAGATGGATCTAAATGATCAAACTTAAAGAGGTGCGTGTGTGAATTTAGGATCAAGGCTCTTTAGATCTTTATGATTTAGAGCACAATGAAACTAAAGTGTTATAGCTTGAAGATCTGGGCTAAGGATGAAGGTATGAAGATGTTCTTGAGGAAATCTGGAAAAACGAAGGCAATCTTCAAATCTTCAACAAATGCTTTGAGAGAGAAATTCTTGAAATTCTTAGCAAAACTCAGCAACTTCAAAATGTTGAAGTTATGGGGTATTTATAGTGAACTTCAAAAACTAGCCGTTGGAAATCCTTGTGGATAAGATGAGTTGTCGCTCGTTGATTGGAGCATGCATATATTATGGCCATTTTGACACTCAACATAAATGTGACCGTTGAGGACACGTGTCAACAGATTAGGCGCATATGTATCTTTTAACCACCGTTGGATCATTGGCGTAATTTGAATTCTCTTCAAGTCTTTGAGTCTTTAATAAATCACCGAGTGTTGAATAAACACTTTGAGGCGCATTGAGCCAAGAGGCGCATAGAGAGTGCGTGCGCTAAGGTTTATGGGGCGCATAGCGCGTGACATAGCTTATAAAGAAATCCTTATGCGCGCGCTCTATATAACACATTGCGCGAATGTAGAAGGCGCGTGGCGCAGGAGGCGCATACGCGCGGCTCAAACTCACTGAGTGATTTTTCTTGAAACTTGATCTTCTTGCCCTATTTCTAAGCCTATTCTATAACAATGGACAACTTAAAAAATGAAGTATAAATACTTCTTACATGTGGGTCTAAAGTCCATGAAATAAAACTTAGGTGATGGATCAATCAAATCTTAATAAATCCTATTACATTAAAACTGAGATATATGTGGGCATACCCAACAATCTCCCCCTATTTGATTGATGCCATTACCTACTATATCAAGGACAAACATTATGCTTGATAAAAACATGTCCAAATGAATGAAATTGGTAAATCATGTCTCAAGTTAATGCACACACTAGTCCAAGATATAAATTTCTAATCTATTCCAATAAGAATAAAGAATTACATATGGAAAGATAGAAACAACAGTTTAACACATTCAAAATGATGTATGAATTTTAGTTTTGAAAAGTGTTTAAACCAAGTTTAAACTTAATGCATGAAAGTATGAAACAATTCAAATATGATGCATGAATTTAAACAATATTCAATGTTCTACAAACAAGGAGTTTGAGTGAACAAAGTTTGATAATAAGTGATGCATTGTTCTCATTAAAACTTGGAAAGTAGGAGTTACAGATTACAAGTTTGAATAGAACAAAAGCAAGAAGGTGCTAAAACAAGTAAGCACTAAAATCACTATCTTCAAAAGAGGTTTTACTAACAAAAAAAATTCCAACTTACAATCAAAGAAAACTAAGGATTAGGAGGCGCGTCGTCTTCCTTCAATCCTTCTTCAATTTCAGAAACGGAGCGCTGGATTTGTTTGGAAAGTTGATAGGCGCGGTTCACTAAACCATGAGTGTCCGTGACGCCGTCTCTGAGGTAGCGCAAATGACAACATTGATGTTTTGATATTCATCAATGGTGCGTTGAGTAATGGCTTGCTGTTGAGCAACGTTTTCAGCAACGTTTGAAAGTTTGCTTCAATAGCAGCCTGCGCTGAAACAATGTCAGAGGAAATCCTATCTGAGCGCCTGTCTGCGCTGGAGTGTGCGGCGTTGAAATGGGTGACAACTAACTCCTTCAAGACTTCAATTTTGAAAGCAGGGAATTAATGTCAACAGGCGCGCTAGGAGCAGGGACAGGGCTGGAAGAGGGCGCATGAGATCCAGGCGCATGTGAATCAGGAGCAATTGAAGCAGCGCTGGGTTCATCATTGGTTCTGCGCCATATACAGATAGTCCCAGGATTTGTAGCTCATCCTTAACTTCGTTGAGCTTATCAACAACGCTCAATAACTTATGGCTATCTCCAGCCACCATCTCAAACAGTTTCCTTATATCCCCCGCTATGTTCAACTCTACTTCTTTTATAGCGTTTATAAAATCTTGGCCATCGGTGAGTTGGATGCCAGCGCTAATTCGCTCGTGAAGAGAATCAAGAGTGCCTTTGAATAAATCGTTCATCTGATATTGAATAAATCGTTCATCTGATCAATAGCATCATTCCACTGTTGAGGGGTCAGGAAGTGTTTGTCCTTGATGTTGGCATCTATGCGCTTTATCTCCCCTTTAATGGCAGCAATCTCATCAGCCTGCTGGGTAAGCATTGAAGTATGAAGCTCCAAATGTGAGTTCATTTGAGGCTGGCCTTGCTGGAGTTGCTTGTGGAAGAGAAATAACCACACTCATATCAGAGTGGGAGGAGGAGGCGCAGGAGTAGAGGGGGCGCGGAGTAGGAGCGCGGGGAGGAGATGGAATATATTCTGTACTTGAAGAAATTTCTTCAAGATGAGGCGCAGGATCCTTTGGGCGCACAGAAGATGGTTTGCGCCTTAAAGGTTCTGGCTCCCCTGAGGTTGATCCTCAATATCTTCACCAAATAAATCTGCAGAGATTTTATCTCTGACTTGTTGTCGATCAGAAGTTGAAGGCGCATGAACAGATGGAGGCGCAACAGGATCAGGCGCGCGTGCATCAGCGCTAGACCTTGCGCCTTTCAGATTTAGATAAATCAGCAGCCTGTTTCATTTGAATTCTTCATCCCTTTTAACTGCGCTTCCAGTCTACTGGCTTCTTTAGCGCGTTTCAGCTCCTTTTCTTCTTCAGTGTCGGTTCTGGGGCGCTTAGCAGGTCTACTTGGTTCTTCAGCAATTCCTTTGCCTTTGCCTTTAACTGCGCCAGATTCTGCGCGTGGCGCTGCTGTAGCTTCTTCACCATCTGCACCAGCTGCTTCTTCATCAGAATCAGTGGCTTCATCTACCAACTGAGCTCCTTTCACCCTTGGCGCGCGCTTGGCCATGCGCTTTCTGCACCTTTTCATCACTAAACTGTCCTTACCAAAAATAGGGACATCAGTGGTCTGTAGTCTGGGTTCTGAGCAAGGAAATTAGCAAGCGCAGGGTAAGATAGGAAGATTTTGGTGAGAATACGGCAGTGAGTCTTGAACTTCGTCTTGCCGTCAGCTTTGTTTTTATGTACTTGTCAATCTGGTCCTGAAGATTAGTAAATAAAATCTGAGGCCAGTTGAGGATGGTCTTTGCCATAATAGCAGCAGTATATTCCCACTGCTCCATTGTGAATCTGTTGACATTTCCAGTTTTGAAGATAATTGAAGTGCCAACCAGATGCGCAATATGCGCCAATAAAGTCACCACCATCTCTAATTTCCACCGTTTTGATATTGTTTGAAGAGTAGGGATACGAAGAAGAGTACGCGCCATAATGTTTTTGAGCGGCGGCTGAATAAGAATTGATTTTGCCAGCTACACTCAAGGGGCCAGTTTTGTTGAAGTTGACAATGTTCTTTATAGTGCCTGCAGACATGGTTATCTCAACATCTTGAACTACAGCGCGAATGCGATAAGTGCACCATCCTTCAACGTCGGTTGGAATTTCCACAAATTCTGCTATAGAGAAAAATTCATCAACGAGGAGCGGAGAGTAGAAAGGTTGCTCCGAGTGAATAAAGGGAGAAGTCCAGCCAGTCTCATATATTCCATAACTTCGACACCCATAGAATCAGTAGATAGCTCGTTAAATCAAATGTTTCACCCAGGTCTGAAGTTAGATAGATCCTGAAAAATTAAACATTGAAAGGAATTAGTGTGAGTTTTGGCGCATAGAATCATAAATAGGCAAAGTGAGGACTAGGCGCATACAAAATTTTAAGCGCATAAAATAATTAGGCGGCAGAGAATTATGCGCGCATAAAAGAGCACAGTGAGTCAAGGCGCATGATTATAGTGGGCGCATGAAATTATGAGGCGCATAGAAATACAGGGCGCATATTTATGGTTCTATGAAATATACTAAGGAAATTTGAACATAAAAATTGACTAAGTATGAATTGGGGGCGCATAGTAAGTGTAGCGCATGATGATATTAGGCGCATAAAGGATTGAGGCCGTAAACACATGTGAGCGCAAGAATCACTTGAGGCGCATAATATCAATGTGCGCATAATCATACTAGGCGCATGAATTCATATATAGGCGCATTACTTATGTAGAAATTTAACTAAGTATAAAAACTCACAAACACATGCAAACATACATATGCAATTTTACAGAATCAAAACGTGAAAATTTTGAAACAAGATTTTGAAAATTTTGAAACCCAAGTCATGCAAAAATAATGAAGAACACGAAGAACATGCCTTGAGTGCTCGAAGAACACCAAGACACATAATTCATGAAACTTCACCAAATCAAGCATACAATATATCAAAATGACCGCACGAAGATAAGGATAACAAATATGTAAATCAAAACAAGTAAAAATCAACAACGAATCCAAAAAATAGATTCAAAGATCCGAAAAACCGAAAAGTCTAAAAGGTGATTTTTCAGATTCGCACCAAATGCGAATTGATCGTTGAAAAAGTTAGTTATAAAGAATCGAAAATCACAAACAACGAACATAACCTAAAAACGATTTTGAAAACGGATCACCGAAGCAAGATCAATCAAGAAAAACGCAATTTCGGGTTTTTGAAAAAGACGGAAAAACAGAAAATGACGAAACAGAGAAAAAATTTGCAGAAATTTAGGAGTTTAAGGGTTGAAATTCATACCATTTCTCTTGGGTAGATTTTGTAGCTTTCTTAGGACCCATAACAGTTGTATATAGAGATGAGAAAATGAAAAGATGAATAAAAGAATGAGAGAAAGAGACGAGAGAGAAGAGCAGAGAGAGAAATGGGAGGATAGAGAGACTGGAAGAGAGAGAGGGTAGGGGTGTAGGGGATATATATAGGTTATGATTCAAAGTTTTGCACTGATATGGAAAAAATTCATCAAAAATTTAAAAAGATGGGAAGTTGAAAAGATTTGCATTAACGAGAGGTTTTGAAAAAAACGGCTCATCATGACATAAGTACAGCTCATTAATGAGGGATTTTGATGATTTGAAACACATTAAATGCAGAAAGACTAAAGTGTCATGATGTGATATTTTGGGTAAAAGAAAAACTGCTCCACTTCCCTTTAAGTGTATGAGCAATTTTGACTAATTTTTTGCACAAACCCCAAAACATCAATTTTGGTGTAAGTTTGGGGTGCAAGAGATATATCCCCATAAATAAAATTTTGAAAACGTAAAACGAGGGAAAAATTAATTGCACAAGTACCCTTGAACAATTAAAGGAATGTCAAAAGACAAAGATTCCTATAATAAATGATCAGAAATAAACGTACCAGGTACTTGTGAAAAATTAAATGCGTTCAATCATTGAGAAATTAATATGGTAGCATTGATTGAGCCGCAGTTATAAAGAGGCGCATAGTCTCTTCTAGGCGCGCCGAATGACTTAAGAGGCATTGAATGCTAGGGCGCGCTGGAATTTGGCGCGCAGAGAGTTTAGCGCGCAGAAGTATTAGGAGCGCATAGTTTCCTTGAAACTTGAAATGATTTATCATTTTGTCCTATATACTCATATAACTCAACAAAAAATAAAATCATTAGTATTGACAGAACTATATTGAATTTAGTTGAGTTCAAGCATACCCATTTCACCTCTCAAAAACATGAACCGTTTCGCGTCGAGAGCTTTCGTTAGAATGTTGGCGATTTGATAGTCGGTTCCCACGTGTTCCAAATGTATATTGCCTTTCTCCACGTGGTCTTTGAGGAAGTGATATTTGATGTCGATGTGTTTGGTCTTTGAGTGCATGACAGGATTTTCAGAA
>JAOWBW010000856.1:0-54977 GCA_026119855.1 Campanula takesimana
GCAATCAGAGTTAAAAGGCCATGCTCTTGATCATGTTAAGGCCGACCTCAATCAGAAATGCGATGAAACAGCCTTTTTAAAGGAGAAAGTCGATGCATTTGATCATTTAAAACAGCAGCAACATTTCATGGAGAAAGAACTTGCTAGGCATAAGAAGATGCATGAGGAGTCGTCTGAATGTCAACTTTTCTTGAAAGAACAAGTTCGCCAATTGGAGAATGCTCTAAAGCAGGACGGTGTAGATGCTTCAGTTGCTTTAGAAAAAGTAAATCTTGAATTGTCTCAGAAAATCAGTGAAGTTGATCGAGCCGAATGCGAGATAAAGAAACGGGAATCTATGGCCGAAAACTCGAAGGTAAATCTTGAAAAATCGCTTAATGCATGTAGGAGAGAGAATGAAAATCTTCTTGGCATTGTGAAAGAGAAAAACGGAGTAGTTGATAATTTGCAGCAACAACTTGTCTTACTGGAATCAGTTCTGAGAGAGAAATCTGAGACAATAGAAGCCTTAAAACTGGAGAAAGAGCACTTTATGCAAGTAGCAGAAGATAGGAATTGTTGCATAAATCAATTTCTGAATGATATTGATTCTTTGAGGCAAGAGTCTGCTAAAAAAGAATTAGAATGTATGAATCATGCGAAATCAGATGCCAAGAAAGTCTTTGAGCATGAAAAACACAGCCTTTTACAGGTTATTGAAGACGGAGAACAGAGGATTAAAGATCTTCAAGAGCAAGCTAAATCTATGAAGAAAGATACCACAAATGCTGCAATCAGCTGTGAAGAAAAGCAAAGGGAGATTGAAGAGCTACGTGAGGCATTGCAGAAGGCTGATAATTTGAGAATTTTGGAGGCTGAGGAGAAGAACAAGAAAATAGTCAAACTGGAGACGGACATCACTGATTTGTTTCAGAAACTTCAAGTTAAAGAGGAATTGTTATTCCAGTCAAATCAACAAGCAGAGGCGCTTGAAGTATTATTGCAAGCAAACAAGTTAGAAGCAGGGAAACTGACTGATCAATTTGGCTGCGAGAAGAGGCGTTTGGAAGGTCAAGTCAAGAAGCTAGAGTGTGAAAGGGGAGCTTTGCTTGAAGACATCAAGAAATTATCCGCATATAAAGAGGATTTGCTGATTCAAATGGAAAGAATGTGTGAACGCGTCAGTGAATTCTCTGCTAAAGATGGTGAATTGATGGGGATTTTGGGAAATATATTGCAGCACTCTGATGTAGAAAAGGGCATTGTGGATTCAACTCCTTCTCCCGCGGGGAAGATAATTGATGAGCGTAATGGCATGAGATCACCGCTAATGGAGCTGAACAACTAGCTGTGGACTTTACAGGTCAACAGTTGCAAGTCATTTTTCATTTCTTATATCTGAGTTCTTTGTGGAATAGATGAGTCAGAAATTCAGAACAATGTGCTCATCCTGATTTTACTTAGCTTAGATATTACTGTCGGATATAATTGGTTTGAAACTGTAAAATGCCCTTTACAGATCAATCTGATTCAGAATCAATGTGTTACTGTTAAAATCTAACATAATCTGTTTTTGCATCTGGTAGTTAGCATGCATAACACTTGGCATGCCCTAGAAAAATTCTTAAGCACACTCATTAATACGTAGTACTTAATAGTGGTGGGTTTTGATTTAGATCTGTCATGTGTCACTGATTGTGTTCTTAGCCGGATTAGTTTCACCTTCACGTTAGATTTTGTCAGTCATGGAGAACATCTGAACTTAGTTGATATTCATTAGCTGATTACTAATTCCAATCATGAGTCGCATAATAAGCTTAAATGAAAGTAGTAAATGAAACGAAAACACACATATTGCTAGTTGGATGTCTACCACTGTCTCCATTCATACACAATTGTTCTGGATGGTATTGGATCCAGGATAAAAGCAACTATTTGCAACTACAAGTTGATTTGCAGCCCTTAACAGACGCATATAAATGTACTACATATCAATATCCTCGGTATATGACTTGGTTTTCTATCATGATGATGGTAATGACCGTAGGAGGGATGATCATTTTGGCTTGTTTCTTTGTGAGGAGTTGTGAGAAAACTCCGTCAACCCTTGTCTGAAAGCTCCAAGATTTACCCCTTTACCAACCAAAATGCTAGTTACCCCCATCTTTGAGACCTGAAAGAATTATATCAACTTTAGAATAAAACTAAAATGGAGCATATGTGAATGGTTTCTTTTATAGCTGATTCTGAAAGGAATTACATTCAGTATTACATGTTACTCCATCCGTCAGTCCTAGAATAATGTCACACTTGACAAGTCAATGTTTTAAAGCTTTTTTTATACTTCCTTAAATGCCCCATCTCTTCATGAGTGGTGTAGTATACTCTTACGAAGGACACATAACTATAATTTTCTTTAAGAAAGGTTAGCTTATGGAGATCACCAAATATGACATCTTATTTTTAGACATGGGACATTTATTTTGGTACGAACCAAGATAGAAAGTGCGAAAGTTATTCTGAGACGGAGGGAGTAATAAACAGGAAATATTACCGCTTCTATATTCCTGTTTTCATCATCAAAAAACAGCATTGAATTGAATGGCACTCCAGTCTTTCGGTTAATTTTTTGGAAATGCTCTGTTTTGTGCGTCCAACTGGAAAAGATCTCCTGGAAAACAACAGAGTAGGTTAATTGCGTCTCATGTCCTCACTGCAAGTAGTAAAACAAGCAACTGAAATGTTGAACTAAGATAGAATATTCAACATGGAAAATCTAGTCAGCTAGTCAGTGCTCTAATAAGCTAGCATTGATTTTTTTTTTTTTTTTAATCTATACTCCCTCCGTCCCACCTCACTTGAGACTTATTTCCATTTTAGTCCATCCCACTTCACTCGGGACTCCCTAAAATGGAATGTTTTTACACTCACAACACCAATCAAATCACTATTCCTCTCACTCATTCTCTCTCCTACTTTGCCTTTTATACTCACAACATTTCCTCCCACTAATTCTCTCTGTTAGGATTCATTGTTAGTGCACCCACCTTAATTTGATTGATCCATTCCACGTGTCTTTTTATGGACTTTAGGACCGCATGTAATGAAGTTCTACTTCAATTTTTAGATAAGTCCATTTCTAGATTTTTTGTTTTCAAGGCTGAGTATTGTTCGGTTGTATCATTAGCGGTTTAGTTCTTTAAGCCATCATTTTAAGAATGCTAGCATGGAGCTCTTCAATTCTCATCAAACCGCAGTTTGCATGTTTGATGAAACCGCACATCAAGACCATTCTTCAAACCGCCCTATGCTTGGTGAAACCGCAGAGCAGTTATTGAAGAATTAAAGAGATGTCATTTATTCCTTAGACAAACATTCCCTTATTGACAGTATAAGGATGTTGTTATGTCATGTCAAAATAACTCTAAGTTAACTTGGAGTTTCTGCAAGGAATGTCGGTTTGTCCATCAGTTTAAATTGTTTACCGTTAGTCCTTTCTGCAACAAAGGACAATTGTCAGGTAGTGGTGCAACAACTACCTAGGACTACAAGACAAAACCAAGGACGAAAATGACAGCTCAACCAATGGGATTTCGACAGCACTGTACCCTTCAGATTTGATTCAAATCTTTACCCAACGGTCACAAGGGTGCTCTGCCTATAAATAGCCTTCATTATTCAACAATGAAGGTTGCTGAGCTTCAAGAGATTCATTCCCAAGTATTCAAGTTTGCTTTGAAGAGTTAAACCCAGATATTCATATCTTCAACCATCTCCATTGCAAACCCAGTTCTTCATCAAAGCTTCAAGCCTAACAACCATTCATACTTAGCCTTTACACAGAAAGAATTCTATTTGCTCCACCATCATTTAGATACTTAGAGCATTTGATTTCTTTTCACACACACACCCGATTTATATGATCATATAGATTATATACTTCGAAAACACCGGTTGTTATTATAGCTTAGGTTAGACTCATTGTTTAGAGTTTAGATTTATCTTGTAAAACCTCCTCTAAATTAATACAAGTCTTATAGCTATTAGAAAATCCTAGACTAACCATCTAGGTAGAGGACGTAGTTCATTTAAGAACGAACCTCTTCAATTTGTGTGTTTGATCTTTATTTTCTGTCTTGATATTTATCTTTCTTGTTTGTGGTCTTGAACTTGTTTCCATATACGAAATGACTTGAAAGATGAATTGTGTTTTCCTTTAAACTTTAAGTTTAACTATTCTGTTGCATCATAGTGTTTTCTCAACCCGAGTCAAACTTCCAAACTCTTTAACTAACCTATTTGGCCAAACCGCAAACTCCGCTGTGCATTTTATCAGTTCGGTTCTTGTGCCTTGAACCGCAGTTGGCCAAACTGATAAGTACTCGGTTGATTTTAAGGGTATTTCGAAAAAGTTTCGGACCGCTATTCACCCCCCCCTCTAGCGGTTCTATACCCTTGTTGCCCTCTGGGACCAACAAGTGGTATCAGAGCGTATCCACCAAACTTGTTTTTACAAGCTTAACCGCTTGGGTGCTGATCCAATGGCAAACACAAACACCCATATGATGCAAACATCCAATTCGAATCACTTACCGATTCTGGATGAAGATAGTTTTATTTTTTGGAAAGATAGGATGATGAAACACATGATTTCATGTGATCGTAGACTGTGGACCGCGGTTACTGATGGACCATATGTCCCTATGAAAGCTAATCCACGTGCAGGAACCGCAGGAGAAGAAGCTGAAGTTAAGAAATTAGAAAGTGAATGGACTGATGCAGACCGCATCAATGTGGATTTTGATGGAAGAGCTATGTCCATGCTAGTGTCAGCTATTGACCTGAGGACTCATTCTAAGGTGCTTCACTGCAAAACCGCAAAGGCTACCTGGGATGCTATAGTTGATTTTCTGGAAGGAGATTCAGATACCAAGAAGAACCGCCTCTATCAACAGAGAAGACTCTTTGACTATTTTGTTAAAGATCCTAAGGAATCTCTTAGACAATGCTATGAGAGGTTTATTGATATTGTTAACGTTTGTTTTTCTCTTGGACATGTCTATTCTAATACAGATTTGAACATGAGATTCATGCAAGCACTTGGTAGCAAATGGCTGATCAAAACTACTAACATTGAAGACAACAAGGACTTGGAAGCTCTTGATCTTCGACACTTGTATGCCATGCTGAAGGTTTTTGAATTTAAGCTTGAAGAGGTCCATGAAACCGAAAGCAGATTTAAGACCCTCTCTCTAGCTGCATTCAACAATACCTCATCTCCTGTCTACAATCCAGACCATCATCAAACCGCTCCTCACCTCCACTTGCAAACCGCTCCTCCTGACCAAAATGTTCCTAGATATAATCCTCAAACCGCACCTTCTGAATATTACCAGCAGTCTCAACAATCCTATCCTCAATCACATCAACCATATCCTCAATCTTATCAATCTTATCAGCAGTCTCATCAATCCTACACTCCTCCTCAAAGTTCTTATGCTCAGAGTGTAGGATCACAATCCTCAAGTTCTACTCAAGTTGATTTTGATGAAATGGATGATGAAGAATTTGCTTTGTATGTGAAGAGATACACCAAGTTCAGGAAAAATAATAGATCTCAATTTCCATCCAAAGGCCCAGCAAAGTTTGTCCCTCCAACCAGATTCAACAAAACTGCAGATCCCAAGACAAGGGAAGACTTGGTTTGTTATAACTGCAGACAACCAGGTCACTTTGCGTCAAGTTGTCCTAAACCGCGCTATGAAGCCGCGCCAGCAAAGAAACCATTCAACAAGAAGTTCGTGAAAAGAAGAGGAATGGTAGCTGACCAAGGAGATCAACCGCTGACATGGATGGGTTCAGACTCAGATGAAAGTGATGATGAAGAAACTGCTAATCTCTGTCTCATGGGATTTGAAGAAAGAATTGAAATTGACGAAAGCCTTCCACTGCCAAAACAACAAATGAAGTCAGTTTCACCTAAGACTCCTGAGGCTAGATCAAGCAGAGCTCCTACAACACCAAACTACACTCCCGAGGTTCAAGCAGACCAAAGTCATGATGATCAGGTACTAGAACGTGCAAACATTATATGTCAACAACACACTGTACTTAAAAAGGCATATAAACTAATGGCTGCGGAACTTGAAGAATCCCAACGTGTATGTAAATCCCACAAGGAGGAAATTGAAAATCTCAAGCTCCAAATTGCTGGGGTATCTACTATTGTGGATGAAAACCGCTATCTGAAGGACAGAACCGAGGTACTTCTCACCCAAATCCATGATCTTACCGTACAAAGGGATGACCTCCAAAAAGTGACCGATGTATGGACCAAGTCTGGTGTCACTGTGGAACAAATCCTAAATTCACAAATTCCTACTTCGGATAAAAGTGGATTGGGGTTTAAAACCGATGATGGGTGTAAGTGTCCTTGTCTCTGTGCCGAAGGTGGTGTGAAACCTACTGAACAAACCAAAGAAATTCCTAAGGTTAATCATGCTGGTAAAAAGGGCTCAAAACAAGAAATTAAAAGGCAAAATTATTTCTTTGAGTACCCTAAAAACCAGACTGGGAGAGATTCAAAGTGGAAAGAGAAATCCATAGCGGCTGAGGCAACCAAGGAAGTATTGAGTGATGAAACCGCTCCTAGTCGGTTTAAGGAAATTCCTATCATTTTCCCTAAAGCCGCACCTAAGAGGAAGGTTGAGCTCAAGAAGGTAATCTTTGTTAAAGCCAAAACCGCTGACCCAGTAAAACATGAGAAACCGAAGGTCAGTAAAGGGTTTGTAAAACCGCAACCAAAACCTGGATTTATTCATTGTGCTATTTGTGCTGATTTTGGTCATAGTGCTGGTCATTGTCTTTTAAGATTCACACCCAATGCCAAGGGACGTAAAAATCCTAAGGTCAAACAAGTGTGGGTCCCAAAAAGCTGCTAACCCTAGGACCCAAGGAATAAGGGGGACCAAAACCTTTCATGTTTATTTTTCAGATTTCATGTTTTATGGCTGGAACCGCGAAGAAGAAGAAGGATCTCTGGTATTTGGATAGTGGATGCTCACGACACATGACTGGAGATTCCGAACTACTCTGCAGTTTCATCCAAATGAAAGGTCCCCCAGTAGTGTTTGGTAACAACAAGAAAGGAGAAACAGTAGGATATGGAGCAATCAAACGAGGAAAGGTGACTATTGAAAATGTGTCATTAGTAGAAGGACTCAAGCACAACCTTCTCTCCATATCTCAGTTTTGTGACAAAGGAATGAACTGCATCTTCACATCAACTAACTGTTATATCAAAGATGCTTCCTCTGAAGTCACTCTACTGACTGGCAACAGAACAGGTGATGTTTATATGATAGATTTGAGTAATATTGTTTCTATTGCTGACCTCTGTTTTGTAGCCAAAAACATAAGTGAAAGCAGCTGGTTATGGCATAAGCGGCTCAGCCACTTGAACTTCAAGTATCTAGCAAAACTGCACAGGGATGGTCTAGTAAAAGGACTACCCAAAGTGGCTGACCATCATGATGAAAAGTGCAAAGCATGCCAGCTTGGAAAGCAGCCCAAACAGTCATTTCCTAGTAAAACCGCACCTTCAACGAACCGCTGTTTGCAATTGCTGCACATGGATTTATTTGGACCTGTCCCAACCGCCAGTATTGGAGGAAACCGCTATACACTTGTGGTGGTTGATGATTATTCAAGATATACATGGGTGGAAATGATGGCCTCTAAAGATGATACTTATGGCATCGTAACCGCTCTCTTTAGACAGCTCCAAACTCAAAATTGGATGACATTGTTGCCGTGCGTTCAGATAATGGAACCGAATTTACAAACAATGGTGTTGCTCAATATTGTGATGATCATGGAATTGATCATAACTTCTCTGCCGCTGGGGTTCCACAACAGAATGGAGTTGTAGAAAGAAAGAACAGGACTTTGATTGAAGCCGGGAAGACAATGATTGCAGAAGCAAAGCTTCCCAAATACTTCTGGGCCGAAGCCATCAATACCGCATGTTTCACCCAGAACCGCTCCCTAATCATCAAAGTTCACAATAAGACTCCTTATGAATTGTGGAGAGGCAGATCACCCAACATTGCCTTCTTCAAGATATTTGGATGCAAGTGCTACATCTTGTACAATGGCAAAGAGCATCGAGGTAAATTTGATGCTAAGGCCGATGAAGGTATTTTTGTTGGTTATTCAAAACACTCCAAAGCTTTTCGTTGTTTCAATAAGACATCTTTAAAAATTGTAGAGTCAGTCCATGTTACATTTGATGAACATAATCTTCTTGAGCCACATATGGCTCCAAATGTTGCTGATGATTTCAGTGGTTTTGAGACAGGTACATCTTACCTTAATCGTGCAACCGCAAATGACCAACCTACTCAAACCGCTCCATCAGGTTCTCCAGCCGCTCCAAATCAAACCGAAGGTGTTGCTGTAGAACCGCATTCTTCTGATCCCATTCAAACCGTTGATCCAGTTCCCAACATCACCTTCAATGAAGATTTCAATGAATATCAAGAAGAGCCTCCTCTGGAAAATCTTCAAGAAATAGTGGTTCATGATGACCTCCCTCCAGAAATCAATGAGCATAGAGACCATCCAACAACTAATGTTATAGGTCCTATCAGTTCTGGTGTTCAAACAAGAGGAAGCTTAACACATAGAGATAACCACAGTTTGTTCTCAACCGCACTGATATCTCAGATGGAACCGAAGAAGGTAGATGAAGCTCTAAGTGATCCAAGTTGGGTAGCTGCAATGCAAGAAGAGCTTAATCAGTTTGAAAGATGCAGAGTTTGGACTCTAGTTCCAAGGCCCAGAGATCACACTGTAATTGGAACAAAATGGGTATACAAAAATAAGATGGATGAAAATGGTACCATTACAAGAAACAAAGCAAGGTTGGTTGCTCAAGGTTATAGGCAAGAAGAAGGGATTGATTATGATGAAACCTTTGCACCTGTAGCCAGACTTGAAGCCATTAGATTGTTCCTGGCCTATGCCTCCTTCAAGAAATTCAAGTTATATCAAATGGATGTGAAGAGTGCATTTCTGAATGGTGAACTACAAGAAGAAGTTTATGTAGCTCAACCGCCAGGATTTGAAGACAACAAATATCCCAATCATGTCTTCAAGCTCAAGAAGGCCTTGTATGGACTCAAACAAGCTCCAAGAGCATGGTATGACACTCTATCTAAATTTCTTATTGAACAAGGCTTCTCTAGAGGTAAAATTGATACAACCCTATTTATTGCTAAACACAAAGGTCATTCATTATTAGTTCAAATATATGTTGATGATATTATTTTCGGTTCTACTAATGAGACTATGTGTGTTAAGTTTGAGAAGCTTATGAAAGGTAAATTTGAGATGAGTATGATGGGAGAGTTGACATTCTTTCTTGGACTCCAAATCAAGCAATGTCATGATGGAATTTTTATCAACCAAGCCAAATATACCAAAGATTTGATCAAGAAATTTGGGCTTGAAACCTCTAAGCCAGTTGATACCCCAATGCAAAAGGCCTGCAGTTTGGATCAAGATGAACGAGGTAAGAAAGTTGATCAGACTCTCTACCGAGGTATGATTGGTTCTTTACTTTACTTAACTGCTAGTAGGCCAGATATCATGTTCAGTGTTTGTGTTTGTGCTAGATTTCAAGCTGACCCTAGAGAATCTCATCTTATTGCTGTTAAAAGAATTATTAGATATTTATGTGGATCTGTTAACCTTGGACTTTGGTACTCCAAAGAATCTTCATTTGATCTATTAGGTTATTCAGATGCTGACTTTGCAGCATGTAAGATAAGCAGAAAGAGCACAAGTGGTACTTGTCAGTTCCTTGGAACCCGGCTTGTATCATGGTCCAGCAAGAAACAAGCATCGGTTTCAGTCTCAACCGCTGAAGCTGAATACATTGCGGCTGGAAGCTGTTGCTCTCAAATTCTCTGGATGAAACAGCAGTTGGAAGACTATGAAGTATTTGAGAAAAACTGCCCTATCTACTGTGATAGTACTGCAGCTATATCAATCTCCAACAATCCAGTACAACACTCAAAAACCAAGCACATTGACATAAGATATCATTTCCTCAAAGATCATGTTGAAAAGAAGAACATTTTCCTAGCAAAGGTGGGAACCGACGATCAAATTGCAGATATTCTCACCAAACCGCTCGAAAATTCTAGGTTCTTTCATCTACGAGGAGAAATGGGTATGCTGGAACTTACTTAATATAATTCATGCCTATTTATTCTTGTTCTAATAATATTTGTCAAGTATTTTGGCTCTATTAAGAAAATGCAAATAGTTTGCGGTTCAATAGACAAAACCGCAACAAGATGGTTCGGCTAAAGATTCCACTCAAACCGAAGAGTCAAGTAGAACAATTTCAGTTTTATCCAAACCGAATTGTCAAAGCAAGGTTTCGGTTTTCTCTACTGAAACCGAATATAGATCTGAAAGATATCGGTTTCACCAAAACCGATAATAAGGAAAAGGTAAGTCGGTTTACGCAAAACTGCTCAGGTATGAAATTGCATTTTAGTCCCTACTTTATGTCACTTCATTCATTAAGGACCTTTTTGCAATTATCTCTGCCGCATTAAATGTGAATCGACAGGTACACTGACGGTTGAGTTTCCTTAGCCGTCATGCCCGCTCCACTACCCGAGGTGGTTAATTGAGTATAAAAGACAAACCATTTTTCAATTTATCTTTTTACCTTCTTACTCTTTTTAGCAAAAACCCCTCTCTCTCCTCTGTACGCATTCATCCTTCTCTCTCTCTGTTCTCACTAAATTTTCTTACTTAAACAAAATTTTCTATGGCACCAAAGAAATCAATTGATTTTGCTTCTTCTTCTACATCATCCAAACCATCGAAGCCTGATATGGTATGAAATTCTGAACCCTAACTCAGTATATCTCACTTATCCGCCATTGTTGAAGCTTAAAAGCTTGTTATCTTCCTTTGATCATTTTATGCTTTTTCTTCAATTTCTTGGTTGGTTTGTGTTCGCATTTACTTATATACACTGATTGATTACTTTGTTTTAAGATTTGTGTTCAATTTTGAGCAAAATCAATTTTGGGGTTATTTGGTGTTCTTGCGAAATTTTGCAGATTCTGGGTTCATGTGTTGTTATTTGTCTTAGTTTATTTAGAACTTTGTTAGAATCTACTCTCTGTGATCATTTTGATATAATTTTTCCATATTTTGGTTAAGATTTTGTTTTGCATATTCATACTTTGTTCTTCGTGTTCTTCATGCATTCAAACTCTTTTTCAAAATTTTCCCTCTTTGATCCATTTTGCCTTCACTATTCCTTCATTCTTTGTTTTTACATTTTTACCCTTACTCTCCTTGAACCGCCTGTTTTCATTGTTAGGATTCCTTGTTATAGTTTGTAGTACTTAATCAAACCGCGGTTTGCTTAAGGATTCAAACTATCATTCTTTAAATTATTTCTAACTAAGAATGTCTTTCAGGATCCCTCAAACTTTGTTCCCGGTTCTAGGATTCTTGAGAATGAACTTAAACAAGATGCAGTTGGAAGGAAGCTCCTCAAACTGTTGAATGATGCTAAACTGCTACCTCTGTTTCTTATGGATGAACCGCAGTTTGTTACTATTATCTGCGCCGAATTCTTTGAGAATGGGATCTCCACGAAGGCTGAATTACTAGATGTAAGAGGAGAACCGATAAGGGATCTGGAATCCGGTGAAATTAAATTTGAAGATGCTATCAAGTCCACCGTCTGTGGCAAAGAAGTGATCCTAACCGCTTCCAAGATTGCAGTTCTAGCTGGTCTTGAGAACTCTGGAGTTATGGGGATAAAACCGGAACTTCTAAGCAATACTACAATGGAGCTGATTGGAGTTAACTCTTTCTCCACCAAGAATTCCTCCAAAAAGGACTTTGGAGAGGTGATGGCTCATCTTTGTGAACTGGTAGATTCTGGAGTTATGTGCAAGAATGGAAACCACAACAACTTTACAAGTGAACAGTATGCTTACTGTGTGGCCATTCTTAAAGGGAAGAAACTGCACTGGCCCAAGGTTGTGATGAAGGAGATTATAAATGCTCTAAACCGCCTCCATGCTGCTAAAGCCGCTGGAAAATCCAAGGTCAGAACTCATTGCAGGTTGCTGACAAAGTTCTTGCATCAAGATACTGCCATTTTCAAGTTCTCTACTGAACACAAGGACTATTGGTTGGATCCTAGTGAAAAATCTATCTTTGGACTGTCAAGACTTGATACCTTCAGAACAACCTTTGGATGGCGGTTTGCTCAAACTGTTTGGAATGAGGACCCTCTTCCTGAAGCCGAACGTGGCCCATTTCCTGAAGCTCGGCTCAACAAATCAGGGAAACCGTATGCTGGTGCCATTGCTGATCAGGCCCATGCTACGCTGCTAAGAAATGAAGGTCAAACTGCCACTCTAAACCGACTGGGGTTAAGTCATTTAGCTCAAACCGCGGTACAGGCTGAGGGGGAGCCTGCGGTTGAGGGGGAGCCTGCAGCTCGGTCTATACCTGCGGCTCGTCCCAAGGAAACCGCCGCTCCAAGGAAAAGAAAGGGAACTGCTCAAATCCCTTCGGTTATTACAAAAGCAAACCTATCCAAACCGCCTTCCAAACCCTTATCCAAACCGTCATCTAAACCTTCATCTTCTTCAACCTCTTTTCTCCCCATCAGACTATCTCCTACTCTTTCAAAACCGCCTTCTAAACCCTCTATTCCCAAACCTCAAGTTAAACCCCTCTCTCCAGTACATCAAAATGTGGAGAAATCCTTAAATTTTGCTAAGGATGCCTCCTCTCTTAAAGCCGCCAAGGCAAAATCCATTCCAGAACTTATCCCCTCACCTCATCTTTTTCTTCCTATCCCTTCTCCTCCTAAACCTTCCACTTCTAAACCGCCATCTGTTCAATTCTCTGAAGAACAGTTGGCTGAAATTTTCAAAGCCTTCCCAAACCTTAAACCTTCCTCTCAAACCGATCCTGAGCAGACCGAAGTGTCTGAGGATGCGGTTCTAGTTGAACAAACCGCTGTATCTACCATTGTGGTTCAGCCTGAGCAAACCAATGAGTTTGAGGCTGCAGCATTGCCTGAGCAGACTGATATGTCTGAGGCACTTGGTGAACCTGAGCAAGATGTTGAAGTTCTTGAGGTTCAACCGCCAAAGAAGAAGAGGAAGTTGGTGAAGAAAAGTGATTATGTAGAGCATTGGCAGTCAAGGCCACCAGGCGCTATTGACTTCAGTGAGGCTGACTACAAAAGAGATCACTCACCTCTTGAAGGAGCTTTTGCAAGAGAGCTAAGAGAAAGAGCTGAGATGAGGAAGGCAGGCATTGACCCAATGATGGTTGAGGTCTCTCCTCCTTCACTTAAAAGAAAGTTGGACTTTGATTCACCTGAGCATACTCCCTCTTCATCTCCTGATTTACCTTATGCTCCAACTCCGGTTTTGCCATCTACTTTTGTGTCGGTTCAACCACTGCCTCTTCCTTCAGTTCAACCGCTGGCTATTACTCAAGCTCAACCTCTCTCTCAGCCGCCAGTTCAGCTATCTCCACAGACATCGGTTTCATTCATTAAACCGAAGACAAAGAAACGAAAGAATGCTGCTGACTTAGCAAAATATTTGAAGCGGTTCAAAACTGAAACCTCTAGGGAAAGAAGGGCTGGAGCCCATGCTCGTGCCGCCGCCAAAGCCGAAGCTAGATTCTTGAAGGCTGGCCGCCCTAACCCTTTTGCTATCTTTCCCAAGGATGAGATGGAAGCCGCAGTTGAACACTTAATTCTTTCAGTTGCAGACAAAGTGATGGGTGAGATTGCCGATCAGGTACTCATGGATCCCACTCTTGCTAGTCAATTCTTTCTACAATTAACTGCTAGAGCCTATCCTCCTATGTTGAATTGGAGATTTGTGCCTTCACCTTCCATTCTTTTAAATGATGATTATTTGAGATTTCCTCTTCTTCCTTCTTCACCTCCTCAAACTGCAATTATCCCTATTCATTCTTTTCCCCTCTTTGATCCCATTGAGCTTGAAACCGCCCTTAGGATCTCTATGGGTGAAACCTTAGAAGAGGCACACATTCTGTTGAAAGGTAAAGCCAAGATGCCTTCTTCCTCCCATCAATCTGATGATGCCATCCAAATTTCTGATGATGATAATTCCAGTGATGAGCACATCCCTCCCTATACTCCTTCTGATGAACCGCCCTCTTCAATTCCTTCCTATCCAATTCTACCTCTTCATGCTTCAACCGCCGATTTGATAGATGCGGTTAGAAATATTCAATTTCATCAACAAACCGCCACTTCTCGGTTTGACACTCATCTCCTCACCATTCAATCTGATCTTGATGCCATTAAGGGGGAGAGAGTAAATGAGAGATTTGAAGATAGGTCAAGCCAACAACAGCTAGATGAGAGACTGAACTTAATCTTGGAAAATCAACTGGCCCTTCAAGATCTTGTCAGAACCAACAATGATCTTTGCAACTTAAAGTTTCAAGCCGTTGATGCTTCACTTCAATCTGTTGTTGAGAAACTGGATATTCTGGCCCAGCATGCGCTTGATTCTTCTGAGCTTATACTTCATAGAACCGGGAAACTTGTCAAACAAACCGCTGCAATTGAATTGAAGATTGATGAACCGACTGAAGTTCGGCTTCGTGCAGCTGACTTTGTTTTTGAAACCACCCGTGGATCCGGTTCTAGAAATGTTGATCAAACCGCTCCCGCTGTTAATGTTCAAATTGCACAAGAACAAGCTGCTCAAGATGCTCAAACCGTTCAGAACCAAACCGCAGATGATGCTGCTGCTGTATGGGGTTCTGTTGCAGATGAAGTAGACTAGACCTCTTTTCTTAGTCTTTCTTTTTGGTATCTCTTGTAATTCATACATTGTAAGTTACTATCCTTTATGATTGAATTATAATGAGAATGACTGCATAGCATTCTGTTTCCAAAACTTTGTTTATTCAAACTGCTTGTTTGTGAAACAATGCTTGTATTTCTTAAAACCTCATGCACTACATTCATCATGAAAATACCTTTAAGTGCATTGTGTTTTAAACATTCAGTTTAAACATGCATTTCTGATCCTCAAAATCATATCATTCTTTATGCATCTGAATGTATTTCTTTTCTATCTCTTATTCATTTCCTTTATTTTTGATAGATTAGAAATCTATGATCTAGCATAGTGTGTGCATTGACTTGGGACATGCAATTTCATGAAATTTATTTCTGACATGTTCTTACCAAGTACAATGTTTTGCTATTATCATAGTGTGGTAATGGCATCAATCAAATAGGGGGAGATTGTTAGGATTCATTGTTAGTGCACCCACCTTAATTTGATTGATCCATTCCACGTGTCTTTTTATGGACTTTAGGACCGCATGTAATGAAGTTCTACTTCAATTTTTAGATAAGTCAATTTCTAGATTTTTTGTTTTCAAGGCTGAGTATTGTTCGGTTGTATCATTAGCGGTTTAGTGCTTCAAGCCATCATTTTAAGAATGCCAGCATGGAGCTCTTCAATTCTCATCAAACCGCAGTTTGCATGTTTGATGAAACCGCACATCAAGACCATTCTTCAAACCGCCCTATGCTTGGTGAAACCGCAGAGCAGTTATTGAAGAATTAAAGAGATGTCATTTATTCCTTAGACAAACATTCCCTTATTGACAGTATAAGGATGTTGTTATGTCATGTCAAAATAACTCTAAGTTAACTTGGAGTTTCTGCAAGGAATGTCGGTTTGTCCATCAGTTTAAATTGTTTACCGTTAGTCCTTTCTGCAACAAAGGACAATTGTCAGGTAGTGGTGCAACAACTACCTAGGACTACAAGACAAAACCAAGGACGAAAATGACAGCTCAACCAATGGGATTTCGACAACACTGTACCCTTCAGATTTGATTCAAATCTTTACCCAACGGTCACAAGGGTGCTCTGCCTATAAATAGCCTTCATTATTCAACAATGAAGGTTGCTGAGCTTCAAGAGATTCATTCCCAAGTATTCAAGTTTGCTTTGAAGAGTTAAACCCAGATATTCATATCTTCAACCATCTCCATTGCAAACCCAGTTCTTCATCAAAGCTTCAAGCCTAACAACCATTCATACTTAGCCTTTACACAGAAAGAATTCTATTTGCTCCACCATCATTTAGATACTTAGAGCATTTGATTTCTTTTCACACACACACCCGATTTATATGATCATATAGATTATATACTTCGAAAACACCGGTTGTTATTATAGCTTAGGTTAGACTCATTGTTTAGAGTTTAGATTTATCTTGTAAAACCTCCTCTAAATTAATACAAGTCTTATAGCTATTAGAAAATCCTAGACTAACCATCTAGGTAGAGGACGTAGTTCATTTAAGAACGAACCTCTTCAATTTGTGTGTTTGATCTTTATTTTCTGTCTTGATATTTATCTTTCTTGTTTGTGGTCTTGAACTTGTTTCCATATACGAAATGATTTGAAAGATGAATTGTGTTTTCCTTTAAACTTTAAGTTTAACTATTCTGTTGCATCATAGTGTTTTCTCAACCCGAGTCAAACTTCCAAACTCTTTAACTAACCTATTTGGCCAAACCGCAAACTCCGCTGTGCATTTTATCAGTTCGGTTCTTGTGCCTTGAACCGCAGTTGGCCAAACTGATAAGTACTCGGTTGATTTTAAGGGTATTTCGAAAAAGTTTCGGACCGCTATTCACCCCCCCCCCCTCTAGCGGTTCTATACCCTTGTTGCCCTCTGGGACCAACACTCTCTCATACTTTTTCCTAGTTCTTGTGCCCACCACTTAGGTCTCAAGTGAGGTGGGATGAAGGGAGGATATAATTTATCTTCCCCTCAAAGGTGGTTATACTTACCCATGCTACTAATATCAAATTCTGTAAGTGATTGTTACTCATGACAGTAAGGACTTCTTAGATGGATTTCCATTTACATGACTCTTGTACCCTGGATCATGTTCATATAGCGTCTCTAGACATTATTGCTTTTCGTTCATAAATCAGAAAGTAAAATATGGATAAAGATTGCAAGAAAAGTGATGGTTGTTTAGCGATTACTCCCTCCGTCTCAAAATAGATGTCATTTTGAGCATTTGCACCGTTCTTAAGAAATGCATTTAATGCATGTGAAAACTCTCATATACCCCTAAAGTAATCCAATTAACTAGGAAATTGAATGCTTGTGCAAGAGATAGTTCACTATCATTAATAAGGATAAATTGGTATACAACAATAAAAAAAACCTTGAAAATAGTAAAACAACAAGTATTTTGAGACAGAAGGAGTATTATTTAACAAACGGTGGCACAAAATGATGTAGTGAAATATATTTTTATCTAGTGTCTGAATGTTGAGGATGAACATAGAAGCTAGGTTTGCAAAAGCTAACTGAACAGAAATCGGTATGCTGCAAGGAATAGAAGGGGAAAAGGAAAGGACATAATCACAAAACATTACAAGAGAGTTGTTTCCAAGTTTATGTCGTTTTATGTTTGTTAACGTAATGTGAGTTAAGTACCTAGGTATTTGGAAGATAAATGAAATAAAAGGGAGTATTTGCATATTTGATGGATAGTAGGAAACTAAAAAAAAAAAAAAAAGTCCTGCATTACTGAACAGCCTCTAATGAAAGGTGGAAGGTGAACTATTAACAGTTCATTAAATCAATCCTGACAAATCCCCAGAGCAAAGCAGTACATCCTCTCCTCGACTACTTAATCAGACGTAGTTCATGGTGGAAACATGGTAAAACTAGAAAAGGGTGAACTTCGTAAATAAAAAAACTCTTGATTTAGAACTCGCCCCGATAGTAGACCAAACAAGAGATAACTGGTTAAGATGGTTAGGTCACAAAAGATGTAGAGTGCATAGTGCATCCCTTACAAAGTGTGAATCTATCAACATTAACCTGGCTAGAAATAAGGGAAGGAGACGATCAAAACCAACACGGACCTGTAATAAATATGATGTATGTGTGATGACCTTGCTTTGAATCAAACTGAATGGTGGTAAATAATTCACGTAGTCAATCCTAAGTGACTGAAACTAAGGGTGAGTTGAGTTTTAACATGGATGTTGGTCATTCTATATGGTAATCAATAATCTTCTTTAATAAGATTGACATTACTGTTTCATATATTCCAAACTAAAAGTTGAAAAATAATAATCAATGAAAAGGAGAATAAATCCCACGAACTCACCTGTGCAATAAACATGGATTTTATGCCCAATTTCTCGAGAAATGTATTGGCTATGTCTGGTGTGGGTGATCTGGAGGCAATAGCTACATCAACTCCCTTATCTTTAAGCGCATATAATATACCCTTAGCATGGGGGTACATCGAAGGCTTGTCACGCTTGGAGCGACATTCGCTGAAAATAGAAAAGGCAAAAACTAACTTTAATTGTCAGTCTTGAGTGGACTAAACAGTTTTTAGTGAAAAATTAAGCGTTTTGACTTCAGTTTTCTTTCATCATCGTGCAGAATGTAACTATGGGCACAAAAACCTTGTTATGGAGAATGGCTAAAGTAAACACGATGAATTATAAACCCACTTCAGCTCTTCCATTAAGCTTTAGGGAGGTAACTATGAATACAAAAACCTTGTAATGTGATTTTGCCGCAAGTAGACACACATACACACAACACACATAAATATACTGTGTGTGTATATGTAACTATATATGCATATACTCCCTCCGTCCCATAACAAACTTCCCATTTTGCCATTTTGGGTGTTATGGGAAGTTTGTTATGGGACGGACGGAGTATATATATATATACATTCAGTCACTAATATGGTGATTATCATTTCAACTTGTATGGGATTGATGTCTTTTATCAAGTCACTTGCCAGCAGTTTCCATTTAATAGGCAACCAAAAAATGAAGTAAGCAGAAATCTAAATAGAACAAAATGAAAAGAAAGGCCCCATAAAAATCTCAATTATTTGAAACAATTCAAAAACTCCCAATTTCATAAAGGAATGAACAGGTCCTCAAAATTCAAATACCCTTTCCATTACAACTCTGGACGCCTGAATTTTGCACAAAAGAATTGACATTGAGCAATGTAGACGAAATATATAAGAAATTAAGAGAGCTGTATGATTAGAAATCGAGAATGGGAAAATTAAAGGAAAAGTTGTAAGAAAGGGTAACCAGTAGAAAGGCCAGAGGGTATAATCGAGATCAAAAACGACCAAACGGGGAAGCACTTGGAATAATCCCATTATCTCCACTGGCTCGTTCTTCACCTTCTCTTCTCCCATCATTTCTCTCTCTCTCTCTCTCTCTCTCTCTCACACACACACACACAAGCCAATGGTATGGTGGTGACGATTGTATGTTTTATTGACCAATCCATCCGGGTTGAAAAAGAACTAGTGTATGAGTGCGCTTCTTTATTTTACAAAGACTACCTTCGGTTTTTCAAAGGATACCAAAAATAACCTAAGAAATCACTTCAATTGGAAAAACTGAAAAAGACAATCATTGTGCGCTTGTCTTCTCTCCGTTAGAGCCTTTTGATTATATTTGTATTTTTTGGTGTGATTGGAATGCTTGGTTGGGTATTTATTTTCAACCCAAATGCTTCTATTTTCGTGTTTTCAACTCTAAACTTTTTCTATTTAAGGATTTTCTGAATGCCCATGGTGGGTAGTGTCCAAGTTATCCTTGGAGAACCGTTTGCGCGTTACAAGTCAATGTAAATAAGGGCGCTCGATGGAGATTTGGATCAAGCTTCATGATCATTATTTATTTTACGAGACTTCTATTCAATGGAAGGAATGACTTTGGTGAAAAAAACAATCATTGTGGCATATTGCATATCAAAGTTTGCTAGTGCGTTGAAAATTTATCATATATGGGATGAGGCTGCGTCATTTGCGGAGTTCCATTTCTTTTTATGTGATGAATAAAAAGAAATTATCTTTCAAAATTTTTTTTAGATAAATATAAAAGTCACGAAAAATATCACAATTTTTAACACAAGTTTGGTCTACAAAATGATATAGTCTCTCCGTCCCAAACTAATCACTACCTATTTCCGTATCGAGCGTCTCATACTAATTTTTATTTACCCATAATATTCACTTTTGCTTTCCTACCCACTCACAACAACTATCAACTAACTTATTTTCTATTTCCTACCCACTCAAAATACTTACTTTTCGAACATATTTTCTTAATCCTATGCATTTACTTTTAGTAACGACATTGGTAGATCTCTGATTTATTGTTAGGGGGTCAAATTTTTAGATCGAGCAAAAAATAAAATTAGACTGTCCAGGGTAAAAAGAAAAAAAAAGGACATGATTTATAAACTTTAATTCTTAATATACTCCCACGTCCCAATATAAATATTGCATTTGTTGGGTTGTGGGGACAAAACCTAGAAGAAAAAAGGAATTAAATTTGAGTCATATAAGAATACATGAAATTCCTTATTTGACTAGGTTAGAATTTAATTTTCCTTGGAATTCCTTGTTTAAGTGGATTTAGGAATTTAATTATTCCGTGTTTCCTACTTAGTTTAGGTTTTGGACATGTTGCCTATATAAACCAAGTGATGGCCATAACCATTGTACACACGTGGTGCCAAGAAAAATAGCCAGAGAGAATCTGTGAGTTACAAAAGAAGTCGATGGAGTGTTGGTCCTTTAGGGGTGCCCTTAAGGGCATTCCATGGAAGGGTAGAAGCATGTCTATGGTTTTATGTGTGATGAAAGTGTTTACATGGAGAGGTTATAACCTTGCGATATAGAGCGTATGCTTTATTGTAAACAGACACAGATTGTTGATATTAGTGAAATATCCTGGCTTGGAAGTGCCCCCAGAGGTAGTCGTTGTTGTGATGAACTGGGTTAACAAATATTGTGTTCTTTTCTTGTTGATTACTTTCATATTATTCGTATGCATTGTTGTTGTGTCTCACCATTATCAGAATTCTATGGTCAAGAACTGCACGGATATACCACGATTTCCACAACGACTAGTATCAGAGCCCGGGTTTACAGATTAGGGCTGTCCGTGTTAATGTTGGTGCCCTAGGCACGTTTGTTAATCGTTGTATGTTATCATTTTATTCATATTAATAAAGAGATGTTTTGATTATTGTTTTTCATGTTTACTTATAATAATCTCCGTCCCTAGAGCTTATGAAGCACTAGCATAAAGGCTAAATGATCATGGGATGATCATGTTAGATTTATGGGTACTTATTTGGAACAAGGTACTGGACATGACCCACTGTATGAGATTTATGTCATTGTCTATGTCGTACATATATCTCATATTAGTTATGTCATTGAATTCTTAGACATGAAGTTATTATAGTCTTCCACTTGATGAACATTACGTTTGACATATTCAAACGCTACCTTTAACCAGGTAGTTATAAAGGGTATGATTGGCATAATCGTATTCATGTATGTAAGAATAATAAGCTAAATGGATTTGTCCCTCTTCGGAGAGATGTCAAGCTTAGGCCCCTCGTAGAATGATGTTGATGAAATGTCTGGCCAGACTCAAATGAATTGATCGGATCAATGTCAATTGGATTATCAACATATTCGGGATCGAGAAAGTATTGAACAAATACAAGTTGACTTGTTGACCATGACTTGTGTTCAATGACATCGTTGACAAAGGGATTGTGACATGTTCTATAAAGGAATGCAAACTTGTATATAGTTACACTATTGGGTAGGTATGACGGTTTGCTAGAACCTAATCATATCTTATGGGTTTATGATTGAACCCATTGCCAACTTAGTATAATCCTATAGGGTCACACACAAATAGAACGAATCTAAAATGACTTAATTGGAATTTGGGTAAAAGGGCCTTTGGGGAATTTTGCGAATTTAGAGGAGAAAAGAAGGAATATGGAAAAAGGGGGAGGGTTCGCCCGGACCTCTCAAAGGACCCGGCCGGACCTCCCTAAGCACCCGGTCGGGCAATCTTCTATACCCGGTCGGGCTATCTGCTATGCCCGGTCGGGCAGATTGCTATACCCGGTCGGGCAAAGGGGTTTCGGGCCAGAATCTTTCCTATTCCGATTTCTTGCAGGTTTGACCACTTGTTACCTATTTAGAATAGGTGTAACATGTATAAAACTCCCCTTTAGTTGCCCTAATCAGTCCTATGCATTGTGAGTGCCTCCAAAGAGTTTGAAGGTTTATTTTCTTGTTCTAAGATCTCTTGGGTGAAGAACAAGAATACACACACATAATAAATTCCATATAGTTATAATAATTGTGAACGCGTGTTTCATAATTCGGTCTAACAACCAAGATCAAGAAGAAGATGTGGATACCGGTAGAGGGTGAAACTTATCACCTCCATAGTTTGTGTTCCTGCTATTGTTCGTGATCAAGATTCAAGTCTCCACCAAGAACAAGGTTGTTAATCAAAGGCATCAATGGTTAGTATTCTAGTATTCATTATGCATGTATTTGATATAATCATATGAATGGATCTATGGGCTTTGAGTTTCAAGAAATTTTAAATTAATTCCTCTGCGCATGTTACTAGGAAACCCAAACAGTGGTATCAGAGCCCCGTTCATGTTGATTATTTCAATACTAGATCATGTTGTGTGTATATAAATTATTTATGTGCCTAGCATAATATGAATATTGGAATTATGATGTTTATGTGTTATATGCGTTTTAGTGGTTTATTGTTTTATAAATTTTAATCGGACTATTCAATCGCAATAAAAATTATGGTGGATTTAAAATTGTTGGGTTATCAATTTTTGATAATCTAGAGATTCATGAATAAATTGTTTATTCAAGGTTTTGATGATCATGATGATTGGATCACCAAGAACATCAAATCCTAATTGAATCGGGGAAAAATAATTTTGAAATTTTGTTGACTTTAAAAAATTCTTGAATTTTTCAGAGAGGTCCGACCGGACCTAGACTGTGACCCGACCGGACCCCTAGGTCTGGTGCGGGTGTGGGGCTAGGGTTTGGGGTGGACTTGGTGGTTTGAAATTCCTATTTGTTTTAGTCTTGTGAAGTCTAAGATTAGATCAAGTTTTGGATGGCTAGCCTACGTTCCTGAGACTGTGTTTCTCAAAATTGATCGCAATCAAAGATTCAAAGATAAAACGAAGCTAGAATTATGAAGAGTTCATAATTGCTAAAATTGAGAAACAAAGTTCTTGATTCAAGTTTGGAGATCCATGTGGAATTGTGATTGCAATTGGCCTACATTCATCGAGATCATCTATTGCTTAGTTTCGGCCACATGGACTACTTTCTTGGTTTCTTGAATTAGTGCGGAATTGTGGTTGCCTATGGCTTAGTTCGGCCGCACTCCTTGTTGTCTTGATTTGGAGATGATAACCAAAGTTCAAAGAGTCTCATCCTCATAATTATAGAGAAACTAATAAAATATAAATATTATGCTTAAATTAATGGAGATTAATTTAGTGGCTAAACTTGATGCTCAACATGTTTCTCTTATGTGCTCATAAATGTGTTGTATGCTATATGGTAATGAACCTTCTTGAAAGTTTTAAGTTCTATTGCCATGCCATGATTAAAACACTTGTAAGTACATGGGTATTTTCATGTGGGCTCGCCATAGCGATGTGCATTGATTTTATTCATGTATGATAAATATGAGTGAATAAGAGTTTCCTATGCGTTTAAAATGGTTGGACTTAATTGGGCGTCAAAACAGTTTTGGGCCTAAGGCAAAGATGAGATTAAACATGCTTTTGAAATTGGATTTCTAAGAGTCATATGGGATATGACTGACATGATTGTCTACCTAATTAATTTGATTTTGAGCGGTGCGCCATAGCGTACTTGAAATTAAATTAAAGTTGGATCTTAGCCCAAATTTAAAAGAATCTCAGAAAATGATCTAAGAGTCATATGGGATATGACTGACATGATTGTCTACCTAATTAATTTGATTTTGAGCGGTGCGCCATAGCGTACTTGAAATTAAATTAAAGTTGGATCTTAGCCCATTTAAATTATATTATACATTGTATGTATAAGAAGGTTATATAATTTAGTGGGAGTATTTTTTGGAAAAATACATCATTATCTCTTTAATAAATTGGTACTTGTAAAATTTTGGAATTTTTGCATAGTTGTATGACAACTAACACTCAATAAATTTTGTTGCGATCAATCCTTTAGAAGGATAAGCTTCAAAGAGAATGATACAAACTTCATGGATTGGATCCAAAGCCTAAGAATAGTTCTAAGGCAAGAAGATGAGTTGTACATTCTGGATGGGCCTATT
Organism: Campanula takesimana; assembly: GCA_026119855.1. Classification (NCBI taxonomy): domain Eukaryota; kingdom Viridiplantae; phylum Streptophyta; class Magnoliopsida; order Asterales; family Campanulaceae; genus Campanula; species Campanula takesimana. The sequence goes on from JAOWBW010000856.1 coordinate 24,335, forward strand.
CCTATGGAACCCGAAGCCAATGCCCCTAGGGCAAAAAGAGACAATCACAAGAAACATGAGAATGATTATGGGTGTTAGGATTCATTGTTAGTACACCCACCTTAATTTGATTGATCCATGCCACGTGTCTTTTTATGGACTTTAGGACCGCATGTAATGAAGTTCTACTTCAATTTTTAGATAAGTCTATTTCTAGATTTTTGATTGTCTAGGCTGAGTATAGTTCGGTTGTATCTTTAGCGGTTTAGTGCTTCAAGCCGTCATCTTGAGACCGCCAGCATGGAGCCCTTCAGTTTTCATCAAACTGCAATTTGCATGTTTGATGAAACCGCCCATCAAGATCATTCTTCAAACCGCCCCTATGCTTGGTGAAACCGCAGAGCAGTTATTGAAGAAATAAAGATATGTCATTTATTCCTTAGACAAACATTCCCTTTTTGACCGTAAAAGGATGTTGTTATGTCATGTCAAAATAACTCTAAGTTAACTTGGAGTTTCTGCAAGGAATGTCGGTTTGTCTATCAGTTTGAATTGTTTACCGTTAGTCCTTTCTGCAACAAAGGACAAATGTCAGATAGTGGTGCAACAACTACCTAGGACTACAAGAGAAAACCAAGGAAGAAAATCACAGCTCAACCAATGGGATTTCGACAGCACTGTACCCTTCAGATTTGATTCAAATCTTTACCCAACGGTCACAAGGGTGCTCTGCCTATAAATAGCCTTCATTCTTCAACAATGAAGGTTGCTGAGCTTCAAGAGATTCATTCCCAACTATTCAAGTTTGCTTTGAAGATTTAAACCCAGATATTCATATCTTCAAACCATCTCCATTGCAAACCCAGTTCTTCATCAAAGCTTCAAGCCTAACAACCGTTCATACTTAGCCTTTACACCGAAAGAATTCCATTTGCTCAACCATCATTTAGATACTTAGAGCATTTGATTTCTTTTCACACACACACCCGATTTATATGATCATATAAATTATATACTTCGAAAACACCAGTTGTTATTATAGCTTAGGTTAGACTTATTGTTTAGAGTTTAGATTCATCTTGTAAAACCTCCTCTAAATTAATACAAGTCTCATAGCTATTAGAAAATCCTAGACTAACCATCTAGGTAGAGGACGTAGTTCATTTAAGAACGAACCTCTTCAATTTGTGTGTTTGATCTTTATTTTCTGTCTTGATATTTATCTTTCTTGTTTGTGGTCTTGAACTTGTTTCCTTATACGAAATGACTTGAAAGATGAATTGTGTTTTCCTTTAAACTTTAAGTTTAACTATTCTGTTGCATCATAGTGTTTTCTCAACCCGAGTCAAACCTCCCAACTCTTTAACCAACATATTTGGCCAAACCGCAAACTCCACTGTGCATTTTATCAGTTCGGTTCTTGTGCTTTGAACCGCAGTTGGCCAAACTGATAAGTACTCGGTTGATTTTAAGGGTATTTTCGAAAAAGTTTCGGACCGCTATTCACCCCCCCTCTAGCGGTTCTATACCCTTGTTTCCCTCTGGGACCAACAATGGGGATGTGAGTTGTCTCATGCTCGCGACTATGTGCTCAAAACTCCAACAATGTTTGGAACATTTGGAAGCCTATTAGATAGGCTTGGAGTTGAGAGACAGGTTTCAAGAGCAAGCTAGGAAAGAGAGGTATAAAACCATTGTTGCATTCACTTATTGCAAAACGAGTGAAGGGAAACAAGTGGGACCTCACATGCTTAAGATGAAAGGCTACGTGGAGCATTTTGAGAAACTTGAATGTCCAATTGGATTGGAGCAAGCCACGTATCTCATTCTTAATTCATTGCCTAAATGTTATAATCATTTTGTGATGAACCAAAACATGATTGGAGTGGATAAGAATCTCTCCGAGTTGCATAACATGCTGAAAACTGCGGAGATGAAGATAGTGGAGAAAGGTTCTCCAGTGCTCATGGTTCATGATGGAAAAGGGCCAAGTGCCAAAAAAAGGGTAAGGCAAAGGTTGCCAAACCCAAGAGTAGCAAGGCAAAGGTTTCCAAGGCTATAGTGGCAAAAACCCGCTGCACAAAAAGGATGAAATTTGTTTCCATTGTCAAGAAATTGGTCATTGAAGACGTTATTGCAAGGCTTTTAAAGGAAGAGCAAAAGATGAAGAAGAGCAGTTGGACTGCGTCGACTTCAGGTATCTATATGATAGATATTCTCCTTTCTACCACTAGTTCCTGGGTATTAGATACCGGATGTGGCTCTCACATTTGTCTAAATGTGGAGGGATTAAAGAATAGGAGACTACTTAAAATGGTAAAGTGGACCTACGTGTGAGGAATGGAGCAAGTGTTGCTGCATTAGCCTTAGGGACTTATGAAGTCACTTTACCTTCCGGTTTAATATTTGTTTTGAACATTTATTGTTATGTACCGGATTTAAGTAGAAACATTATTTCAAATTCTTGTTTGGATAATGAAGGTTTTAAATTTCTTATTGAGAATAAGAGATTCTCTGCATTAAATGATGTGATTTATGGTATTGCAAATTCATTTAATGGCCTTTATATCCTGTATGTCAAGAATAAAAGTAATGAAGATATCTATCATATAAATAAGAAATCTAAACCTAATGATGTAAATCATACTTAATTGTGGCATTGCCGTCTTGGTCATATTAATGAGAAGCGTATCTCAACTCCATGGGGGCGGTCTTTTAGGTTCATGTGACTTAGAGTCATATGATACTTGCGAGTCGTGTCTTCTTGGAAAATTGTCTAAGACACCTTTTACCAAGTTGGGTGAAAGGGCGAGCGACTTATTGGGGTTGATACATTCCGATGTATACGGACCACTAAGTAGCAATGTTAGGGGAGGATTTCAATACTTCATAACCTTCACTAATGATTATAGTAGATTTGAGTATGTTTACCTAATGAAACATAAAAGTGAAGCGTTTGAGATATTTAGAATATTTCAAAATGAAGTAGAAAAACAACTTGGCAAAAGTATTACGGCACTTCGATCGGATGGAAAATACTTAAGTCAAGAATTTGATGATCATCTAAAGAATTGTGGAATAGTTTTACAATTGAAACCACCCGGAACACCAAAATGGGATGGTGTGTCGGAGAGGAGGAATCGGACCTTGTTAGACATGGTTCGATCAATGATGACTTAAGATTAATCTTCCTATATCCTTTTGGGGTTATGCACTAGAAGCCGCCGCTCTCACACTAAATCATGTTTCAAGTAAATCGGTTCCAAAGACTCCATATGAGATATGGAGCGGAAAGAAAACCTAGTTTGTCTTTCATGAAGATTTGGGCTTGTGAAGTTTTTGTCAAAAGACTTGTCTCCGACAAACTTGCACACAAATTTCATAAATGTATTTTCGTAGGATATCCTAAGGAAACTAAAAGATATTACTTTTACAACTGTATGGACAACAAGATGTTTGTTGCCCGAACTGATGTCTTTATAGAGAAAGAGTTTCTCTCCAAAGAAATCAGTGGGAGTAATGTAAATCTCAAAGAAGATTCGAGACCTAGAAAATGAAATTGAACCGATAGTGGAACAAGAACAAATCCCACAAGGAGTTGTGGAACCTATTTAGATACACAAGTAACTCGCAGATCTGGTAGGTTACGATCCGAGCCCGAGAAATATGGATTTTTCGTAACAGATGGTAATGAGGTGGAAATCATTTGGAATGATGAACCAACACCTACCAAGAGGCGATGTCATCTCCTGATTCGAACAAGTGGCTTGGATCCATGGAATCCGAATTGCAATCCATGCAAAATAATCAAGTTTGGAACTTGATTAATGCACCCGAAGGTGTAAAAACCATATGATGCAAATGGGTCTTCAAAAGGAAGACTGATATGGATTAAGAAGGAGTTGGAATCTCCGTTTTGATGAATCAGTCAAAGAGTTTGTCTTCATCAAGAACGAATATGAACCTTGTGTATACAAGAAGATTAGTGGGAGCATAGTGCTATTCCTTATTTTATATGTTGATGACATATTGCTAATTGGAAACAACATTCCTACACTTCAGTTTGTAAGACTTGGTTAAGAAAGTGTTACGCAAATGAAATATATGGGTGAAGCCGCATATGTCCTTGGCATTAAAGATCTATAGATATAGATCAAAGAAGCTAATTGGTTTAAGCCAAAGTACTTACATTGACAAGGTCCTTAGAAGATTCCGCATGAAAAATTCTAAGAAAGGACAGTTTCCAGTGTTATATTGAATGGTGGAGCTGTAAGCTGGAAGAGTTCCAAGCAGAGTACAGTCACTGATTCTAAAACTGAAACTAAGTACATTGCTGCATTGGATGCTGCAAAGGAAGCTATTTGGATTAAGAAGTTCATTTGTGAACTTGAAGTGGTTCCTAGTATTGCTAGTCCAATAGACCTTTATTGTGATAATAATGGTGCTATCGCTCAAGCAAAACAACCAAGGCCACATCAGAAATCCAAACACGTACTTAGGCATTTTCATATCGTTCGAGAAATCGTTGATATGGGAAACGTAAATATATGCAGAGTACCTACTGATGATAACGTTGCGGACCCGCTAACAAAGGGACTTCCTATCACGACCCGAAATCTAGGCTCTATTTTATTAGTAATAAATAATTATTATTTATTTATTTGCTTATCTATATATTTAAATTATTATTTATTTAACTATTTATGAGTTATAATAATTATGCCTAGCATTTTATTTGGGTCATTTGTGCTAGTGTAGTATTGTTGGGTCTTAATTGTTAGTAGGGAGTGTAGAAATTGTGTGTAGTGTAGTGGAGGGGGCCTAAGTGTAAATCATTTAAATCATTTCCATACTCCCTCCCTACTCCTTCCCTTCTCCCTCATACACTCCACCTCCATCTCTCTCTCCCAGCACACCTCTTCCTCTCTCCTCCATTTGTGGTAAGTTTTCTTTCTTTCTTTCCTTCTCTCTTCATTTTCTTCATCTTCCTCTCATAATCTCTCATTTCTTAAAACGTGAAATGTGTTTAGATCGTCGATAGGATCGCGTAGAACAAAAAAGAATTGAATTCCGTCATCTTTGAGAATTTTCAAGTAAGTTGCTTTTCCCCCATTTTGATGCTAAAATGTTCATATCATGTTTATATAATGCTTTTGTTGTTATAATTGAAGTTTGGTTGAGTTTAGAATTTATTTGGAATTTATTTGAGTTTTTGGTCGAAAATGGTGATTGATATGAATGTTGAGTTTGATTCTTGATTTTGGTTAATAAATGTTGTTGTTAAGGTCCCCTTGTTGGTTAGTTATGATTTGGGTACCTTGAGGATCTTATTGGTTGTGTTTGGTTAAGAGAGTGGTGAAATTGGTAAGGAAATTTGATGAACCCAGCTGGGAATTCCTCCCAGCCCGTAGACCAGGCGCCCGCCCGCCTTGACCCAGGCACCCGCCCGCACCCCCTTTTCCAGCGGCCTGACCTTCTGGCCAAACAAGCGTCCGCCTGCCTATGCCCAGGTGCCCGCCCGCCCGCCTGTTTGGGTTTTTGCCCTTTTGCTTGGTTTAAGACTTAAGGCTTAACTAGTTTAGGTTTATTCCTTCTAATTAACTTAAGATAACACCGTGGAACACTTTATTAAGTGGAATTGATTCTTATATGAATAAATATGATGCGGAATTTGATTAAGTATCATTTTGGGAATGTGGTTCATCTTTGATGTGTGGTTTATATTGGTTTACCTTTGTGGTGATTTATTTGGATTGGTTCCCTACTTTGGAACCTTAAGTTGTTTATTTAAGCTAGTATTTATTATTTAGCATTTATTTGAAAGTCCAGCTGGTATTTTGTGTGTGTTTGGGCGATGCGAAACATTACGATGGCACGGCCAAGTCCATTGTGATGTTGACCATTGTTTTGCCCCATTATTACCCTCCTCCAGATTGGCCTTGGATGTGAGAAGAGCTAGCTCCTTTGTGTGCATTTTAGCTTTACTTGGAGCATGACTTTGTGGCATGTCTCCCGTCCCTTGTGACACTTCATTTGGTTATTGGTTCCGGTACCGGGGTTTTCTCTTCGGCTTTCATGCTATTATGAAGATGATGATTTGTTGATTATTGAAGCTGCGCAGCGATCCTTTATTTGGATGTATCGGTTTGGAAAACCTTGGCTATATTCTTTGTTATGTGTTTATTTCCGCTGCTATCTGTTATGTGATAAATGCTATGTGCTATGTGATATTTATTATTGCTTATCGCTTCGTGCATCATAGCATGTCATGTAGTTGCATTAGTAACTTATTGAGATTTATCTCACCCCCTTTTCTTTTATCTTTGTTTTTCCTTAACCCCCCCAGGTGCTAAGGATTAGTCTCGCTGATCACGAGAAAGAGGACGTCGAGTGTGGATCCATTCTTTTGGGGAAGGTTGTTATAGGTTGGTTTACATTATGTAAATGTGTAACCTTTTGGGATAGTTGTACCAAACAATGACGTCATTAAGAATTGTACATTTGTATTTTGTTGGGCATAAACTTGTGGAAGTTTATGATAGTTGTAATTGATTTTTATCAAACTTGGTTTTGTAAAACTTTGGATCATCACCTTTTGGTATCAAATGGAATTTTTAACTTCGGTATTTCACAGTTTTGGTTTTAGAGTCGACGTCCAGATCGCGGTCTCGGGCCCACGGGGTCCGGGGTCGCGACAGTTGGTATCAGAGCTATGGCATTAGCTCTAAGTATAAGTCTAGGTGGATTAGTATGACCTAGGTGGGTAGTAGTGTGCGGAGTGATTAACGGTTGATGTCTTATGCAGGTAATTACTCGAAATGTCTGGAAGAAGAAACAGAGGAGGTACTAGTGGGGCACAGAATCAGAATGATACAAGGGAAGAAGCCCGTGCCATGTTCCAAGGCATGTTCGAGGCGGCCATGAAGGCCATACATGATCAAGGTCCGAGGGTAGAACAAGCACCACCCCGCTATGGATTGGAACAATTTCTCAAACTGAAACCGGTTGAATTCAATGGGGAACCCGATGTTCGGAAAGCTGAATTGTGGATTGAGTCGATGGAGAAGATTTATGAGGTATTTGGGTGACGGATGAGGACAAGGTCCGGTTTGCGGCTTATAAGCTTGTGGGTGCCGCCGAGCATTGGTGGAAGGGTGTTAAAGCTAGTTGGGATGATACTCACACGGTGTATGCGTGGGAGTTGTTTGTGCGCAAATTCAAGGAGCATTTCATTCCGGTTGTTGATCAAAACCGAAAGGAGATCGAGCTACTCAACCTGGAGCAAGGTGTGTTGTCTATAGCACAATACTCGTCTAAGTTCATAGAATTAGCCCGGTATTGCAACTATTCGGTGAGGACCGAGGAACAAAAAGCTATGAGATTCATTCGGGGATTGAAGACCTCCATCCGTACTCAACTTATTGCCCAATGGATTGTGACTTTCCAAGATGCGGTAGACCGAGCCTACTTGATAGAGCAAGATATTGGGGAGCATAAGAGGAAGACCGAGGTAGCTAACCCGAGCAAGCCGGGAGGACAAAGCAAGCCACAACACCGTTCCGACAATCGAGGTAACTTTGGGGAACAATCTCAGTTCCGAGGGCAACCGATCCCAAGGAACCCGGGTACCACTTCCGGGAACCAAGGGAACCAAATTAGGAGGCTTTGTTCGTATTGTCAAAAGGAAGGTCATTCTGAGGACCGGTGTTGGAAGAAGCAGGGAAGGTGCACCAATTGCGGTCAAATGTGTCACTTTGTAAAAGATTGCCCGAGAGGTAGAGGACAAGCATCCGGGTCAGGAGTTGGTATTAATCAGGGTCAGAAAAGGGATGCTATCGGGAAGCCCAAAGTCCAAGGAAGAGTATTTGCCATGAATCAACAACAAGCTAACGATGATCCATCCGTTATTGGAGGTATTGTTTCTGTGTCTAATGTGAGCGCACGAGCGTTAGTAGATCCAGGATTATCTCATTCATACATTTCTGTGCAATTTGCTTCCATGTTAAATGCTGCATTCGAGTCTTTACCGTACGTGCTAGAGGTGTCGACACCTATAGGAGAATGCTTGATTTCTGATCGAGTCTTTCGTGCTTGTGATGTGGTTATTTGTGGTCGAGTCCTTTGTGCGGATTTGGTAGTTCTTCCTATCCAAGACTTTGATGTCATTTTGGGTATGGATTGGTTGAGCAAGTTTCATGCTTCCGTTGATTGCCGTAAGAAAACTGTTACTTTTTCTATTCCCGATGTGCCTAAATTTGTGTTTGAGGCTAGTCCTCTGAGTAGAAGGGTTCGCTTAATTTCTTATTTGAAAGCGAGAAAATTATTGCATAGTGGTTGTGAGGGGTATTTAGCTAGTGTTCATGATACTAGGAAGGAATCCCCTAGTTTGGATAGTGTTCGGGTAGTTCGGGAATTTCCCGATGTTTTCTCTACCGAGTATGACATGCCTCCCGATCGTGAGATTGAGTTTTGTATAGACCTTTTGCCGGGTACGGCTCCAATTTCGAAAGCACCTTATAGGTTAGCTCCCGCAGAGTTGAAGGAATTGAAGGTTCAATTGCAAGAGTTACTGGATCGAGGGTTTATCCGCCCTAGTGTTTCCCCGTGGGGAGCACCGGTTTTGTTTGTGCGGAAGAAAGATGGTTCGTTGAGATTGTGCATCGATTACCGGAAGTTGAATCAGGTTACGGTGAAGAACAAGTATCCTCTACCACACATTGATGATTTGTTTGATCAGCTTCAAGGGTCCGTGGTTTTCTCTAAACTTGATTTGAGGAGTGGGTACCATCAGTTGAAGGTTCGATCGGAGGATATTCCGAAGACTGCCTTTCGCACTCGTTATGGTCATTATGAGTTCTTGGTTATGCCGTTTGGGTTGACTAACGCGCCGGCCGTGTTTATGGATTTGATGAACCGGGTTTTCCATCCCTATCTTGATTCGTTCGTGGTAGTCTTCGTCGACGACATTCTTGTTTATTCAAAATCTCGAGAGGAGCATGAACAACATTTGAGGACAGTTTTATCCGTTCTTGCGAGGGAGAAATTATTTGCGAAGTTTAGTAAATGCGAATTTTGGCTCGAGAAGGTGTCATTTCTGGGTCATGTGATTTCTAAAGACGGGATTTCTGTGGATCCTTCAAAGATAGAGGCTATAGTGGATTGGAAGAGACCCGAATCAGTGACAGAGATTAGAAGCTTTCTTGGTTTAGTCGGGTATTACAGAAGATTTATTGAGGGGTTTTCGAGGATCGCTACTCCGATGACTCAGTTGACCCGGAAGAATGTTCCGTTTGTGTGGACTGAGAAATGTGACAAGAGTTTCGAGGAATTGAAGAAGAGGTTGACTACCGCACCGATTTTGACTTTGCCTAATGGGAGCGATGGCCTAGTGATTTACAGTGATGCTTCGAAAGAGGGTTTGTGTTGTGTGTTGATGCAGAATGGGAAAGTAATTGCGTATGCTTCGAGGAAGTTGACCCCTAGTGAACAGAATTACCCCACTCATGATATGGAGTTAGCGGCTATTGTATTTGCGTTGCACAAATGGAAACACTACCTTTATGGGGCGAAGTTTGAAATTTTTACCGATCACAAGAGTTTGAAGTACCTTTTCTCCCAGAAAGAGTTGAATAATAGATAGCGCCGATGGATGGAATTGTTGAAGGATTATGATTTCACGATTTCTTATCATCCGGGGAAGGCGAATGTGGTAGCCGATGCGATTAGTAGAAAGTCTTATGTGGCTTCGATGATGGTCCGTGAATGGAAAATGCTTGAGGATGTTCGAGATTGGTCTCCTCGTGAATCGAGACATGGGGCTATTTTTGCGAATATTAGGGTGTCTCCGACCCTAATTCAGAGGATAAAGGAAGCTCAGAAAGAAGATCCTGAGTTGGTGAAGATGATGGGTAAATTGAAGGAAAAGAATTTTGAGGATTTTTCTTTGAGTCCGAGTGGAGTTTTGACTTTCCGTGGTCGTTTGTGCGTACCCGATGTTGGTGGAATAAAGAGGCAAGTTTTAGATGAGGGCCACAAATCGAGGTATACTATTCATCCGGGTAGTACGAAGATGTATCAGGATTTGAAGCAACAATTTTGGTGGATTAATATGAAAAGGGAAATAGCCGAGTATGTATCGAGGTGTTTAACTTGTCAGCAGGTCAAAGCCGAGCATCAGAGACCCGCGGGATTACTTCAGCCGTTAGAGATTCCCGAGTGGAAATGGGAGCATGTGACTATGGATTTCGTTACGGGACTACCTCGTACCCGTAGGAAGTATGACAGTGTTTGGGTAATAGTGGATAGATTGACCAAGAGTGCCCATTTCTTGCCTATTGACATAAGATATTCGATGGAAAAGCTTGCGACCCTTTATATCGACGAGATTGTGAGATTGCATGGGGTTCCGGTTAGCATTGTGTCAGATCGAGACCCGAGGTTTACTTCTAGGTTTTGGAAGGCGTTTCAGGAAGCTTTGGGTACAGATTTGCGATTCAGTACAGCTTTTCATCCTCAGACCGATGGTCAATCCGAGAGGACTATTCAGATTTTGGAGGATATGTTGCGAGCGTGTTCGATAGACTTTTATGATTCTTGGGATTCGCACCTACCGTTAGTGGAGTTCTCTTACAACAACAGTTATCAGACTAGTATCGAGATGGCACCGTTTGAGGCCTTGTATGGAAGGAAATGTAGAACGCCTATTTGTTGGGACGAGGTCGGTGAAGCGAAGATTGTGGGTATTGATTTGCTGCGGGATTCGGTTGAGAAAGTTAGAGTTATCCGGGATCGATTGAAAACAGCCCAGAGTCGACATAAGAGCTATGCAGATAATCGAAGGCGAGATCTGAGTTTTCAGACCGGTGATTTTGTGTTCTTGAAAGTATCTCCAAAGGTGGGTATTCGTAGGTTTGGGAAAAAAGGCAAATTGGCTCCGAGGTTTATTGGCCCGTTTGAGATTTTGGGAAAGGTTGGACTTCTAGCGTATCGTCTCGCGTTACCGTCATCCTTAGACCGATTGCACAACGTTTTCCACGTTTCTATGCTTCGGAAGTACGTTCATGATCCATCTCACGTGTTACCGAGGGTACCGGAGGATATTGAGCCCGATATGACTTATGAGGAACGACCGGTTCGGATCTTAGATTCTAAAGTCTAAGAGTTGAGGAACAAAAGCGTTGCGTTGGTTCGAGTTCTTTGGAGGAATCATAATATCGAGGAGTCGACTTGGGAGCTCCGAGATGAGATCGAGAGGAAATTTCCGTGGCTTTTTGTTTAAGGTGAGCCTCGTTAAAATTCGGGTCGAATTTTCTTTAAGGGGGAGTGAATGTCACGACCCGAAATCTAGGCTCTATTTTATTAGTAATAAATAATTATTATTTATTTATTTGCTTATCTATATATTTAAATTATTATTTATTTAAATATTTATGAGTTATAATAATTATGCCTAGCATTTTATTTGGGTCATTTGTGCTAGTGTAGTATTGTTGGGTCTTAATTGTTAGTAGGGAGTGTAGAAATTGTGTGTAGTGTAGTGGAGGGGGCCTAAGTGTAAATCTTTTAAATCATTTCCCTATTCCCTCCCTACTCCTTCCCTTCTCCCTCATACACTCCACCTCCATCTCTCTCTCCCAGCACACCTCTTCCTCTCTCCTCCATTTGTGGTAAGTTTTCTTTCTTTCCTTCTCTCTTCATTTTCTTCATCTTCCTCTCATAATCTCTCATTTCTTAAAACGTGAAATGTGTTTAGATCGTCGATAAGATCGCGTAGAACCAAAAGAATTGAATTCCGTCATCTTTGAGAATTTTCAAGTAAGTTGCTTTTCCCCCATTTTGATGCTAAAATGTTCATATCATGTTTATATAATGCTTTTGTTGTTATAATTGAAGTTTGGTTGAGTTTAGAATTTATTTGAAATTTATTTGAGTTTTTGGTCGAAAATGGTGATTGATATGAATGTTGAGTTTGATTCTTGATTTTGGTTAATAAATGTTGTTTTTAAGGTCCCCTTGTTGGTTAGTTATGATTTGGGTACCTTGAGGATCTTATTGGTTGTGTTTGGTTAAGAGAGTGGTGAAATTGGTAAGGAAATTTGATGAACCCAGCTGGGAATTCCTCCCAGCCCGTAGACCAGGCGCCCGCCCGCCTTGACCCAGGCGCCCGCCCGCACCCCCTTTTTCCAGCGGCCTGACCTTCTGGCCAAACAAGCGCCCGCCTGCCTATGCCCAGGTGCCCGCCCGCCCGCCTGTTTGGGTTTTTGCCCTTTTGCTTGGTTTAATACTTAAGGCTTAACTAGTTTAGGTTTATTCCTTCTAATTAACTTAAGATAACACCGTGGAACACTTTATTAAGTGGAATTGATTCTTATATGAATAAATATGATATGGAATTTGATTAAGTATCATTTTGGGAATGTGGTTCATCTTTGATGTGTGGTTTATATTGGTTTACCTTTGTGGTGATTTATTTGGATTGGTTCCCTACTTTGGAACCTTAAGTTGTTTATTTAAGCTAGTATTTATTACTTAGCATTTATTTGAAAGTCCAGCTGGTATTTTGTGTGTGTTTGGGCGATGCGAAACATTACGATGGCACGGCCAAGTCCATTGTGATGTTGACCATTGTTTTGCCCCATTATTACCCTCCTCCAGATTGGCCTTGGATGTGAGAAGAGCTAGCTCCTTTGTGTGCATTTTAGATTTACTTGGAGCATGACTTTGTGGCATGTCTCCCGTCCCTTGTGACACTTCATTTGGTTATTGGTTCCGGTACCGGGGTTTTCTCTTCGGCTTTCATGCTATTATGAAGATGATGATTTGTTGATTATTGAAGCTACGCAGCGATCCTTTATTTGGATGTATCGGTTTGGAAAACCTTGGCTATATCCTTTGTTATGTGTTTATTTCCGCTGCTATCTGTTATGTGATAAATGCTATGTGCTATGTGATATTTATTATTGCTTATCGCTTCGTGCATCATAGCATGTCATGTAGTTGCATTAGTAACTTATTGAGATTTATCTCACCCCGTTTTCTTTTATCTTTGTTTTTCCTTAACCCCCCCCAGGTGCTAAGGATTAGTCTCGCTGATCACGAGAAAGAGGACGTCGAGTGTGGATCCATTCTTTTGGGGAAGGTTGTTATATGTTGGTTTACATTATGTAAATGTGTAACCTTTTGGGATAGTTGTATCAAACAATGACGTCATTAAGAATTGTACATTTGTATTTTGTTGGGCATAAACTTGTGGAAGTTTATGAAAGTTGTAATTGGTTTTTATCAAACTTGGTTTTGTAAAACTTTGGATCATCACCTTTTGGTATCAAATGGAATTTTTAACTTCGGTATTTCACAGTTTTGGTTTTAGAGTCGACGTCCAGATCGCGGTCTCGGGCCCGCGGGGTCCGGGGTCGCGACACTTCCACAGCTAAACATGATGATCATGTTGGGTCCATGGGTAATAGATACATGGGAGATTGGTCCTAGGGCAAGTGGGAGATTGTTAGTGTTGGTGCCCTAGGCACGTTTGTTAAACGTTGTATTTTATCATTTTATTTATATTAATAAAGAGATGTTTTGATTATTATTGTTGTTCATGTTTACTTATAATAATCTCCGTCCCTAGAGCTTATGAAGCACTAGCATAAAGGCTAAATGATCATGGGATGATCATGTTAGATTTTGGGTACTTGTTTGTGTAGATACCCCGGGAAACCACAGCTTGGCTAGAGCGGTGAATTATCCTAGGATGTCTAACTTGTTTTCCTTTGTTTAGAGTCGCCACCTATGTTTTTAAAGGAACATAAGAAAAACCTAGAAATAGCCTAATTTATGTACAAAACCAGAGATTCGGGAGAGAAGGGTTCGGGGGTTAGGTGACGGAGTGGGAAGTACTTAAACACCCACTCCGCCCCGCTTATGCGGGTCTTTCTACTATTGGTGTTCTAATGCTAAATGTCCTTCAATTTATTAACAGTGCTTACAATTATAATGTAAAAAAAAAGGGGAAGAAAAGAGAATTGTTTTATTTATAAATTTATGCTAAACAATTACATTAAGAAATGTATAGGAAATTAAAGTAGAGATTAAGATGTAGGGAGATAACCTTAACCAAATTTAATGTAGTAAAGTGGTCATTTGGTCATGTCCCAATTGATGAGGATTGCATACTAGTAAGACTAGAATAAAAGAGAAGAAGAATAAAAGTACCTTTAGAAAAGAGGACCTTAGACTTTGACTTGAAGATGGTGTTGTTTGTAGAGAAATGGTTGTGCAACACTTTGTGTAGTGTTTGTTTGTAGGGAAAATGTGTTGAGAGAACTTGTGTATAGTTCTTGTAGAGAAGATGAAGTTTTGGTCCCAAGAGTGTAAAAAGACTCCCTTTCTAAGGTAGAAGATGATGGTTTTTATAAGTAAAAAAGAGAGGGAAAGGTTGGAGGGAAATTGGTCAATCCATGTGAGATGGAATTGACCAATAGAAAATAAGATAAATAAAATAATAAATGAAAGAAATAAAAGAAAATAAAATAAAATAAAAATGAATTATTTTGTTTTAAAGAGATGGCTAGAATAATGGGATTGGAGGTTATAAAACTAGGGGGGTGAATGTGGATAAGAAAAGAAGTCTTTTGTGATCAAGAAAGAGATGTTGCAAATAAGAAAAGGGAGGGAAATAAGTCTTTTGGGGCGAGACGCGCGCGCAGCCCGTTAACAGTTCCGGAAGCGCCCGCGGCAGAAAATGACAGAATGACAGAATGACCCTAAAAGTTAACTCTGTTATGCAGTTTAGTCCAAAACTAACGGAATCAGTTAGGAACTTAACTGAAGTAACAGAAATTAACAAAAATGAGTTAAATAAAAATACTTTGTATGCAATCAAGGTGAGAGGTCCAAGGCGGGGTGTCTACAGTTTGGAACAAGGTACTGGACATGACCCACTCTATGATTTTTTATGTCATGGTCTATGTCGTACATATATCTCATATTAGTTATGTCATTTGAATCCTTAGACATGAAGTTATTATAGTCTTCCACTTGATAAATATTACGTTTGACATATTCAAATGCTACCTTTAACCAGGTAGTTATAAAGGGTATGATTGACATAATCGGATTCATATAGGGAAGAATATAAGCTAAATGGATTTGTCACTCTTCGGAGAGATGTCAACCTTGGGCCCCTCGTAGAATGATGTTGATGAAATGTCTGGCCAGACTCAAAATGAATTGATCGGATCAATGTCAATTGGATTATCAACATATTCGGGATCGAGAAAGTATTGAACAAATACAAGTTAACTTGTTGACCATGACTTGTGTTCAATGACATCGTGGACAAAGGGATTGTGACATGTTCTATAAAGGAATGCGAACTTGTATATAGTTACACTATTTGGGTAGGTATGACGATTTGCTAGAACCTAATCATATCTTATCGGTTTTCTGATTGAACCCATTTCCAACTTAGTGTAATCCTATAGGGTCACACACAAATAGAACGAATCTAAAAGGACTTAATTGGAATTTGGGTCGAAGGGCCTTTGGAGGATTTTGGGAATTTAGAGGAGAAAAGAAGGAATATGGAAAAAGGGGGAGGGTCCGCCTGGACCTCTCAAAGGACCTGGCCGGACCTCCCTAAGCACCTGGTCGGGCAAGCTTCTATACCCAGTCGGGCTATCTGCTATGCCCGGTCGGGCAGATTGATATACCCGGTCGGGCAAAGGGGTTTTGGGCCAGAATCTTTCCTATTCCGATTGTTTGCGGGTTTGACCACTTGTTACCTATTTGGAATAGGTGTAACATGTATAAAACTCCCCTCTAGTTTCCCTAATTAGTCCTATGCATTGTGAGTGCCTCCAAAGAGTTTGAAGGTTTATTTTCTTGTTCTAAGATCTCTTGGGTGAAGAACAAGAATACACACACATAATAAATTCCATATAGTTTTAATAATTGTGAAAGCGTGTTTCATAATTCGGTCTAGCAACCAAGATCAAGAAGCTACTTGATATTCGTTCGAAGGTGTGGATACCGGTAGAGGGTGAAACTTATCACCTCCATAGTTCGTGTTCCTGCTATTGTTCGTGATCAAGATTCAAGTCTCCACCAAGAACAAGGTTGTTAATTAAAGGCATCAAGGGTTAGTATTCTAGTATTCATTATGCATATATTTTATATAATCATATGAAGGGATCTATGGGCTTTGGGTTTCATGAAATTTTAAAAGCTTAATTCCGCTGCGCATGTTACTAGGAAACCCAACAGTCTGAGTTGATTGGATGTGGCTGTAGGAACACGGATCGGAATTAGGGGTTGCAAAAATAAATTTGAATTTATGATTACTTAGATCAATTTGGATTAAGGTTTCATAAGTTCGGATGGATTTGGGACTGCAGGTATTTAGATCAGGGTTGTAGTTAACATAATCATGTAAGGGCATTGGATCCAAGATCAATGGTTGCAGAATCTAATTGTTGCTAGGGTTTGCAGTAATCTAGGAGGATCGTGTTATTAATGATTTATGGGTGCAGTGATAATGGGCGGAGATTGATCAACATAGAAATTCGTTGGTGCGAATTTGAGCAATGAATTTGGATTATGAAAGTTGCAAGAGAGAAATTTTTTCCAGACTTTGATAGATGACTGATTTCATAGGTGTGTAGATCATGTGTAGGCACTGGCAATAGGCGTGGGGTACGTGCAACAAATGTGCATAGTACGGCAGCATGTGTGCAATGCACGTGCAGAACTTGCAGTTTTTGAGGCTTTCAAAACCCAATTTTATGTCCAAAAGATTTGTGCATGACCAAGCTTTGAAAATCCATTTTTGGCCAAGAAAAAAGAAGGTAAATGTGCACATGTAAAGGCTGTAAATGGAACCTGGACAAGAAGAAATGCAAGGGGACCATCAGAATGCTTCTGCCCTGCACAAAATTGTTAGCTTGAAGCATTCTGTGGGCCCAGCCCAAACTAGCTGTATGGCTAGAGCAGTAGCTTCATTATTTTTGTAAATTTTCAACTTCTGATCATCAAGCCCCATTTTATTGCATTTCCAGAACAGTTTCACTCCCAGAAATCAAAACAGAAACATAAAATACACACAAAACATGCACAAAGTCAACAAACGGGGACGGGAGTTTGACCCACACAAAAGTGTCCCCAAAGCTTCTAAAAAGAAGTTTGAAAACACTTTATTCCCCAGCGGAGTCTCCACTCTAAGATACCCACGGGAAAATGAAATAATTTCCCTCGAGAAATCAAACACGGCACTTTTAATGTTCAACGGAGTCGCCACGTTAGTTTAACTTTAAACCCAAACTTAACGAAAAATGGTTAGAGACAAAGGATTCGGAGGTCAGGTTACGCTTTGGGAAGAACTTAACCGGTAGTTCACCCAAAGTGCCTCGGAAAAACCGAGTCTCCCTAAGTTTGTTAACAAAATTGTGCAAGTGTGTGTGTGTGTTCTTGAAAATGGGAGAAACTGACTTTTAACAAAATCAGTTAGAAACTTAACATAAAAGGGATGTTTTGTAAACAGTTTAACAGAAAAGGGGAAGACTGAAAAATCACCCCTCTGACCAAACTAGCCGTACGGCTGGGAAGGTCATCCCTGGGGTTTTTACAGATTGTCAAGAAATCAGTCCAGTTTCAGGCAGAAATAGAGCATTTTGCTAAAACTGAACTGTTTTACATCTTTCCAGTTTATTTACTCGCACAAAGCTTGAATTAATTATCCCTATGCTCTTAATCACTAATTAAACAGCAAAACACAAGGTTTTGGGTGTGATCAAGGCAATAATTGGGGAAAAATTAAGAAAGCTGGTGAACATGACATTTAAGCCAAAATCATCATTTGGATGGTTAAAGATGGAAACTTTAACATCCAAATGGATGATTCTTCCAAGGAAAAGCCTTAGGATATCAAGAATCAACCTTTGGATGGATAAAGATTGAGTCTTTACCATCCAAAGGGACATTATTAGTGTTAGATCAAAGTTTGAATGAAAAAGATTGAAACTTTATCATCCATACTTGATCATTTCACCATAAAATCAACTTCAAAAGTAAAGACATGAAATTTAACTTGCATAAATGTAAAGACATAATATAAATTGCATAAAAGTAAAGACATAATGTAAATAGTATTAATGTAAAGACATAATGTAAAGAGACATTAATTGATAACAAGCCTTGATCATCTTAGGTTTGAACCCTTGATCATGCATAGAACATGAGGTTACCATTGATTCATATCAAGAACTTGGTTCCAATTCATAATATGTGCAAGAATAATAAAGACATAATGTAAACAAGGCAAAATAAAATAGATTATGAGATGAAGAGAAGATGGGGAGAAGGAGGCCTCACCAATTTTGGTTCTAAGCCTATCTTCTTTCTCTCTTTTCACTCAAGAATGTGTTTGTATCCCTAATCTGATCTCAGTTTGGCAGAGTTTACAAACACAAATGATTTTCTTCCCCCTGAAATGATCAGCAAGGGTCTCAATTTATAAGGACTAAGGGTACCCATAGTAGCCGTACGGCTAGGGCTCTCCCGCGTCCAAACCATCCGTACGGCTCAGCCTGGGGAGCTTCTGGATATTTCCAATTTTAATTCCAGAGTAGTCCTGGAATTTTAGGTTTATCTTAGTGAGGTCCCAGCCTATCAGCTTATCCCTGAATGGTGGTAAGAATTCCTCTAAAGTTGGTTAATTTCAGATTGGGGTACTTACAGAGCCCCTCGGCAACGTTGCTTTGGAAAAGCGGGGTTGTCGATAAAAATAAGCATTCCAATCTGATAGGAGGACGGCTTGACCGATTTGGTTGCGTGGCTGGACCTAGGGGTAAAGGATTCCTACGTATCCCATTTGCGGGATCAAGCCCAACGTAGTTCGGAAGGGGTGAGAAACTTTAATGCTACTTAAACCTAAGGGCTAGGTGGATATCTATCATCCTCTCTTAGGGTGTAGGGGAACATCTGTCATTCTCTCCTAAAGGAACGGGCATGACTCTCGGCGGGTCAGAGGCGGGACTTGGTCAACTTGGCTCCATAGAGAGGGTTGACTCAAAGGAAACAGGCATGACTCTCGGCGAGTCAGAGGTAGGACTTGGTCAACTTGGCTCTATGGAGAGGGTTGACTAAAAGGAACATGCATGACTCTCGGGGGTCAGAGGCGGGATATGGTCATGACTCTCGGTGGTAAGAGGCGAGATATGGTCAACTTGGATCTATGGAGAGGGTTGACTAAAAGGCACGGGCATGACTCTCGGGGGTCAGAGGCGAGATATGGTCAACTTGGCTTTATGGAGAGGGTTGATTAAAAGGCACGGACATGACTCTTGGGGTTAGAGGCGAGGCACATGCATGACTCTTGGGGGTCAAAGGCGAGATATGGTCAACTTAGCTCTATGGAGAGGGTTGACTAAAAGGCATGGGCATGACTCTCGGGGTCAGAGGCGAGGCACGGGCATGACTCTCGGGGGTCAGAGGTGAGATATGGTCAACTTGGCTCTATGGAGAGGGTTGACTAAAAGGAAATGGGCATGACTCTCGGGGGTCAGAGGCGAGGCACGGGCATGACTCTCGGGGGTCAGAGGTGAGATATGGTCAACTTGGATCTATGGAGAGGTTAACTAAAAGGAAATGGGCATGACTCTCAGGGGGTCAGAGGCGGGACTAAGGCTTTAACCTAAAATGACCACTCTGGGTCAAGGATTGGGTCAACTCCATCTTTGGGAGTTTTACGGAGAACTGGTCTTACATCCGACTAAGGACTGCCGGGGACAAGGGCTTCAACCTTAAAATGACCCCTCTGGGGGACAAAGTTTTACTGGGCTTATGTCAAGGACTGCCTAAGTGTATTTTCACACTAGGAAATTTTTCACAAAATGTTACTGGGCTTATGTCAAGGACTGCCTAAGTGTATTTTCACACATTTTTTAATTTTCACAGGGCTTACGTCGCGTGGGGACCGCCTAAGTATGCTCACTTAGGGGACAAAGTTTTACTGGGCTTAAGTCAAGGACTGCCTAAGTGTATTTCTTTTCTAGGCCAAGAATCATATTTGCATGAGCTAAAGGAGGGCAAATATCTGGGGTATTTATGATGTGGTTGGGATGGGGCTTTGAATGAATGGGATCATAAAGACAATCGTCCAACAAGAAATCATTAATTCTGTCAGGGCCAAAGTAGTGTGAATACCCCTTTCCGAATGTGGGCGACGCACGGGAAGTCTTTCTTTTATTTATCTTTATTTATATTTTCTATGGGATTAGGATATTCAAGTTGGCATTTAACTTTATTAAGAGTCACCACATTTTTTTATCGAGCTAAAACATTGAGAAAAGCCTAACAGAGAGGGTTGGGGGTCAAGTTACGATAAGAGAAGAATATCAAGTTATCACTCCTATCGCCCGATAGATCGGACTTTCTATCATGATGAATGTGTTAGTAGTAGTGTTAGTGATTGAGACCGGATCCGAAGATTGCCTACGTTTCCTCTCGTTTGGAGAGCTCAGGTCGACGTAGTTCGAACATAATCGAAATAGATATAAGAAGCGGGATCATGCATAATGAAGGGGGAGGAGAAAGAATCATACAAAATGATCACATCACCTAGAAATAAGGATTATACCATCGATAAGATCAATGTGTATTCATCATATCATCCTTGGAGAATTACTGATCATGGGATATTTACCCAAAGTTTAGGGTTTAGAAGTAGTTCCTAGATATCGGTGATCATCATCGGCTAGCATTTATAAGTAGGGATTAAAACATTAGATCTAGCATGTTCAATCTAATCATAGTAATAAGAACATCATGAAACATGTATGAGTTTAACACATAAGCATGAAGATCCCCTCGCTACCCTAGATATAGATGCGTATAGATATGACATTATTAGTAAGAACATGAAGAACACGTTCTGAAATCATATGAATCATAGATGTATAAACATAATGAAACTAGCATAAATCAGATCTAAAGAAAACATGTAGAATTCTCACACACATCTTGGCAAGAACGAAGTCGAATCTCTTGCGCGGATTCGCCGTTCGCCGGACCTTCGGGATTACTAGAAAGGCTTAGAGAGAGAGAGTTCTGCCGTCAGTTTTGGCTGTGGAACTCGGGGGAGAGAATTGTGTCGAAATTATGAACTGAGGTCACCTATTTATAAGAAAGTAGACCTGGAAGAAGTGGCCGCCCTGCCGGAAGAGTGGCCGCCCGGCCAGTCCCATTGGATGGCTCGATTCCTGAGTTTCTGATCAATCTGGACTCCTAAGAACTCTTAGATACATCTATCTTCGATCCCTCATCCGATCAGTCGAAAACATCTTCTTATCTGGGATTTTCGGGAAATTCCGGATAAGTCCTGCGCAGCTCGTAAATACCTGGGAGGTCCCTGTGAGTTCTAAAATGCCTAATAACTCACTTTTCAGGTTGGGTACTAACAGTAGCCCCTCGGCGATGTTTCTTGCAAAGGCATGTAGGGTCTCGATAAGAAATGAAACCGATCTAAAACATGAGTTTCAAATGGAGAAGAAGTGAGAAAAAAAAGGTGACCAGGTTGTTGGGTTTCCAAGTAACATGCGCAGCGGAATATTTAGCAATTAAAATTTTAAGAAACCCAAAGCCAGGATCCGTCATATGATTAAAATAAATAACAAACAGATGAATAGAGGAATAACTAACCCTTGATGACTATGAATTTTCTCTTTGGTCTTGGTGGGAGATCTTGAAGCTTTATCACGAACAAATCACGAACTTTTGTAAGATGATAAAATTCACCCTCTAGCGGTATCCACACTTCGAACGAATATCAAAGGAGCTTCTTTGATCTTGGTTGCTAGACCAATATTATGAAACACACTTCATCAATATAATAAGAGAACTATATTGAATTTTATTTGTGAATTATTTTGTTCCTCAATCAAGGATATCTTAGAACAAAAATAATATCTCTCTCAAACTCTTTGAGACTCACAAAATCACCATGTCAATATGGTCTGGGCCGAATTGGGGTTTTTATACACAATTAAGACCTATTCCAAATAGGAATCTTATGCCAAAAACCTTCTAAATCGAAATTAGGAATTTTCCAATCGGGAGCACCAGGCGCCCGCCTATTGGGCAGAAACTTCCAGTCCCTTTCCGGCTTGAGTAGGCGCCCGCCTGGTGCAACCCAAAGCGCCCGCTTGGTTGACCAGGAGGCCCAGATCTTTCCAGAAATTCCTTGGAAGTCCTCCGACCTTAATGCCAATATAGTCTTTTATTAAGATTCGTTCTATTGTGTGTGACCCTCTAGGATTATACTAAGTGGCATGGGCTCAAACATGATTCCATAAGATATGATTAGGTTCTAGCAAAACCGTCATACCTACCCAAATAGTTAACTAGATACAAGTTCGCATTCCTTTAGAATATGTCATAATCCCTTTGTCCACGATGTCATTGAACACAAGTCATGGTCAAACAGTCAACTTGTTTGTTCAATGCTTTCTCGATTCCGAATATGTTGATAATTCAAATGCTATTGATCCAATCAATTCATTTGAGTCCGGCCGAACATTTCATCAACATTATTCCTTCGAGGGGCCCAAGCTTGACATCTCTCCATGGAGGGACAAATCCATTTAGCTTATTATTCTTCCCAACGGGAATCCGATTATGCCAATCATACCCTTTATAACTACCGTTGTTAAGGTAGCGTTTGAATATGTCAAACACAATGTTCATCGAGTGGAAGACTATAAATAACTTCATGTTTAAGGATTCAAATGACATAACTAATATGAGATATATGTACGACATAGACCATGACATAAATCTCATACAGCGGGTCATGTCCAGTACCTTGTTCCAAACAAGTACCCATAAATCTAACATGATCATCCCATGATCATTTAGCCTTTATACTAGTGCTTAACAAGTACTAGGGACGGAGATTATTATAAGTAAACATGAACAACAATAATAATCAAAACATCTTTTATTGATATGAAATAAATGATAACAATTACAACGTTTATTAAACGTGCCTAGGGCACCACTACCAACAATCTCCCACTTTCCCTAGGCCCAATCTCCCATGTATCTAATACCCATGAGACCTAACATGACCATCCTGTTTAGCTTGTGGAAGTCCCTTTGTTAGCGGCTGTCCGAAACATTGTCATCAGTAGGTACTCTGCATATATTTATTACGTCTCCCTATCAACGATCTCTCGAATGATATGAAAACGCCTAAGTATGTGTTTTGATTTTTGATGTGCTCTTGGTTCCTTTGCTTGAGCAATAGCACCATTATTATCACAATAAAGGTCTATTGGATTAGCAATACTAGGAACCACTTCAAGTTCAGTTATGAACTTCTTAATCCAAACAGCTTCTTTTACAGCATCCGATGCAGCAATATACTCAGCGGTTGTACTTTGCTTGGAACTCTTCCAGCTTACAGCTCCACCATTTAACATAAACACAAAACCCGATTCCGATCGGCTATCATCTTTGTCGGTTTGGAAGCTTGCATCCGTGTAAGCATTTACAACGAGATCATCTTCCATTCCTCCATAGACTAAAAACGAGTCTTTAGTTCTTCTCAAGTACTTAAGAATCGCTTTTACAGCTATCCAGTGATTTTCGCCAGGGTCGGATTGATATCTACTTGTCATGCTCAAAGCATAAGATACATCCGGCCTAGTACAAATCATGGCATACATGATGGACCCAATTGCCGAAGCATATGGAACATCATTCATTTTCTCACGCTCATCTTTTGTCTTAGGACATTGAGTCTTGCTTAGAGAAACTCCATGTAACACGGGCAAGGTTCCTCTCTTAGAATTTTCCATACGGAATCTTCTAATGACCTTGTCAATGTATGTACTTTGGCATAAACCAAGTAGCCTCCTTGATCTATCTCTATAGATCTTAATGCCAAGAAATATATGCGGCTTCACCCATATCTTCATTGCGAAGCACTTTCCTAACCAAG
Organism: Campanula takesimana; assembly: GCA_026119855.1. Classification (NCBI taxonomy): domain Eukaryota; kingdom Viridiplantae; phylum Streptophyta; class Magnoliopsida; order Asterales; family Campanulaceae; genus Campanula; species Campanula takesimana. Next base: position 48,309 of record JAOWBW010000856.1, read on the forward strand.
TCTTCACAGACTGAAGTGTAGGAATGTCGTTTCCAATGAGCAATATGTCATCCACATATAAAATAAGGAATAGCACTATGCTCCCACTAATCTTCTTGTATACACAAGGCTCATCTTCGTTCTTGATAAAACCAAACTCTTTGACCGATTCATCAAAAAAGGAGATTCCAACTCCTTGAAGCTTGCTTCAATCCATAGATGGATCTTTGCAATTTGCATACCTTAGATCATCTTTTCAAAACCTTCTGGTTGTGTCATATACACATCCTCTTGGAGTTTTCCATTCAGGAAAGCGGTTTTGACGTCCATCTGCCATATTTCATAGTCATGATATGCGGCAATGGCAAGCAAAATTCTTATAGACTTGATCATTGCTACGGGTGAAAAGGTCTCATCATAGTCAATACCATGAACTTGCCTATAACCTTTCGCTACAAGCCTAGCTTTGTAAGTATGCACCTTCCTATCCATGCCAGTCTTCTTCTTGAAGACCCATTTGCATCCTATGGTTTTTTACACCTTCGGGCGCATCAATCAAATTCAAACTTGATTGTCTTGCATGGATTGTAATTCGGATTCCATGGCTCCAAGCCACTTGTCCGAATCAGGAGAAGACATCGCCTCTTGGTAGGTTGACGGTTCATCATTCTCAATGATTTCTACCTCATTACTATCCGTTACGAGAAATCCATATCTCTCGGGCTCGGATCGTAACTACTATCTGCGAGATGCTTGTGTGTTTTGAACAGGTTCCACAAACTCCTTGTGGTTCTTGTTCTTGTTCCACTATTGGTTCAATGTTATCTTCTGGTCTCGAATTTCTTCAAGATTTATTTACTCCCACTGATTTCTTTGGAGAGAAACTCTTTCTCTAGAAAGACACCAGTTCGGCACAAACACTTTGTTGTCCTCTCGGTTGTAAAAGTAATATCCTTTAGTTTCCTTAGGGATATCCCACGAAAATACATTTATCAGATTTGTGTGCTAGTTTGTCAGAGATGAGTCTCTTGACATAAACTTCGCAACCCCAAATCCTCATGAAAGATAAACTAGGTTTCTTTCCACTCCACATCTCATATGGAGTCTTTGGAACCGATTTAGTTGGAACTTGATTTAGTGTGAAAGCAGCGGTTTCTAGAGCGTAACCCCAAAAGGATATTGGAAGATCAACTTGACTCATCATTGATCGAACCATGTCTAACAAAGTCCGATTCCTCCTCTCGGACACACCATTCCATTGTGGTGTTCCAGGTGGAGTCAATTGTGAAACTATTCCACAATTCTTTAGATGATCATCAAATTCTTGACTTAAAAGTATCACCACCTCGATCTGATCGAAGTGCCTTTATACTTTTGCCAAGTTGTTTTTCTACTTCATTTGAAATATTCTAAATATCTCAAATGCTTCACTTTTGTGTTTCATTAGGTAAACATACCCAAATCTACTATAATCATCAGTGAAGGTTATGAAGTATTGAAATCCTCCCCTAGCATTGCTACTTAATGGTCCGCATACATCGGAATGTATCAACCCCAATAAGTCGCTTGCCCTTCACCCAACTTGGTAAAAGGTGTCTTAGTCATTTTTCCAAGAAGACACGACTCACAAGTATCATATGACTCTAAGTCACATGAACCCAAAAGTCCGTCCCCATGTAGTTTTGAGATACGCTTCTCATTAATATGACCAAGACGGCAATGCCACATATAAGTATGATTTACATCATTAGGTTTAGATTTCTTATTTACATGATAGACATTATTTTCATTCTTGACATCCAAGATATAAAGGCCATTAATGAATTAGCAATACCATAAAGCACATCATTTAAATAAATAGAAAATTTCTTATTCTCAATAAGAAACTTAAAACTTCATTATCCAAACAAGAAATTGAAATAATATTTCTGCTTAATCCGGAACATAATAACAATTGTTTCAAAACAAGAATTATCCGGAAGTAAAGTGACTTCATAAGTCCCTACGGCTAATGCAGCAACTCTTGCTCCATTCCCCACACGTAGATCTACTTCACCTTCTTTAAGCAGTCTCCTATTCTTTAGTCCCTGCACATTTAGACAAATGTGAGAACCACATCCGGTATCCAATACCCAAGAATCAGTGGTAGAAAGGAGAATATCTATCATATAGATACCTGAAGTCGACGCAGCCTTGCTGCTCTTCTTCTTCTTTTGCTCTTCCAAGAAAGCCTTGCAATTACGTTTCCAATGACCAATTTCTTGACAATGGAAACATATTGCATCCTTTTGTGAATCAGGTTTTGCCTCAGAAGCCTTGGCAACCTTTGCCTTGCTTATCTTGGGTTTGACAACTTTTGCCTACCCTTTCCTTTGGCACTAGCCTTCTTCCATCATGAACCAAGAGCACGGGAGAACCTTTCTCCACAATTTTCATCTCTGCAGTTTTGAGCATCCCATGCAACTCAGAGAGATTCTTATCCATTCCATGCATGTTATAATTCATTACAAACTGATTATAACTTTTAGGCAATGAATTAAGAATGAGATCCGTGGCTAGCTCCAATGGGATTGGATAGCCAAGTTTCTCAAGGTGCTCTACTATAACTTTCATTTTAAGAAAGTGAGGACTCACTTGTTGCCCTTCATTCATTTTACTAGTAGTGAATGCAACAAATGGTCTTGTACCTCTCTTGCCTAGCTTGCTCTTGAAACATGGTTCTCAATTCCCGCCTATCTCATAGGCTTCCAAATGTTCCAAACTTTGTTGAGTTTTGAACACATAGCAGCAAGCATGAGACAACTTACATCTCTAGAATCATTACGATGTTTCTTGTAATTGTCTCTTTCTACCCTAGGGGCAGTAGGCGGTGGTTCAGCAGGGAGAGGCCCATCGAGAATGTACAACTTATCTTCTTGCCTAAGAACAATTCTTATGCTTCGGATCAATCCATAAAGTTTGTACCATTCTCTTCGAGCTTATCCTTCTCAAGGATCGATCGCAACGACATTGATTGAGTGTTATTAGTCATTATCTACAAATATGCAAATTTCCAAAATTTAATAAGTACCGATTTTCATTAAAGAGATAAATAATGTATTTTTCAAACAAAATACTCCCACTAAATTATATAACCTTCTTAACATCCAATGTATAATATAATTTAATTGGGTTAAGATCCAACTTTAATTTAATTTCAAGTCCGCTAAAGCGGATTACACAAAATCAAATTATTAGGTAGACAACTCTTGTCAATCATATCTCATATGACTCTTAATTCCTTTTATGAGATTCTTTTAGAAATCCAATTTCAAAAGCATGTTAAACCTCATCTTTGCCTAGGCCCAAAACTGTTTTGACGCCCAATTAAGTCTAACCATTTTAAACGCATAGTTAATGTGTCCCGCTAGGGCGTGTGCCACATTATCTATCTTGCTCAAACATAAATAAATTTAATGCACCTCGCTAGGGCGAATCTACATTAAATCACTCATGTACTAACAAGTGTTTTAATCATGGCATGGCAATAAAAGACTTAAAACTTTCTTTGAAGGTTCATCACATATAGCATATAACACATTTATGAGCACATAATATAAACATGTTACACATCAAGTTTAGCCACTAAATTAATCCCATTAATTTAAGCATAATATTTATGTGTCATTAGTTTCTCTATAATTATGAGGATGAGACTATTTCAACTTTGGTTATTATCTCCAAATCAGACAACAAGAGAAGTGCGGTCGAACTAAGCCATTAGGCAACCACAATCCCGCACTAATTCAAGAAACCAAGAAAGTAGTCCATGTGGCCGAAGCTAAGCAATAGATGGTCTCGATGAACGTAGGCCAATTGCATTCACAATTCCACATGGATCTCCAATCATTGAATCAAGAATTTGTTTCTCATTTTAGCAATTATGAACTCTTCATAATTCTAACTTCGTTTTATCTTTGAAACTTTGATTGCGATCAATTTTGGGAAACACAATCTCGATGAACGCAGATTAGCCATCCAAACTTGAACCAATCTCGGAATCACAAGACTAAAACAAATAAGAAAATCAAACCCCAAAATCCACACACAAACCAACTACCCAAAACCCATTCCAGATCAGCAAGTCTGAAGTGGTCTTGTTACTGGTTTTGTCGGATTTATCGAAAAATTCCAGAATCAGATTTTGAACAAAATCAGAACATCTGGCCTAGCGAGCGCGCGCCTGGTCCAGCACGGGCGGGCGCCTGAAGCGAGCGCGCGCCTGGTCCAGCGCGGGCGGGCGCCTGAATGGTCAGAATGGTATGGAATTTTCAAGTTTGAAAATTTTTGTCTCAAAATTATTTTTCCCCGATTATTAAAACTTTGATCCAATCAAAAATCAATAATCGAAATAATTCAGAATCCACCATAATTTTTATTGCGATTGAATCGTGCGATTAAAGTTGGAAAAACAATAAACCACATAAAATCACAAAACACATAAACATCATATAATCCAATATTCATATCATGCTTGGCACATAAACAATTTATATACACACAACATGATCCAAGTATTGAATTAATCAGCATGAACGGGGCTCTGATACCACTGTTGGGTTTCCAAGTAACATGCGCAGCGGAATTTAGCAATTAAAATTTTAAGAAACCCAAAGCCATGGATCCGTTCATATGATTAAATCAAATACAACAAGATGAATAGAGGAATAACTAACCCTTGATGACTATGAATTTTCTCTTTGGTCTTGGTGGAGATCTTGAAGCTTTATCACGAACAAATCACGAACTTTGTAAGATGATAAAATTCACCCTCTAGCGGTATCCACACTTCGAACGAATATCAAAGGAGCTTCTTTGATCTTGGTTGCTAGACCAATATTATGAAACACACTTTCACAATATAATAAAGAACTATATTGAATTTATTTGTGAATTATTTTGTTCCTCAATCAAGGATATCTTAGAACAAAATAATATCTCTCTCAAACTCTTTGAGACTCACAAAATCACATGTCAATATGGTCTGGCGAATGGGGTTTTTATACACAATTAAGAGACCTATTCCAAATAGGAATCTTATGCCAAAAACCTTCCTAAATCGAATTAGGAATTTTCCAATCGGGAGCACCAGGCGCCCGCCTGTATTGGGCAGAAACTTCCAGTCCCTTCCGGCTTGAGTAGGCGCCCGCCTGGTGCAACCCAAGCGCCCGCTTGGTTGACCAGGAGGCCCAGATCTTTCCAGAAATTCCTTGGAAGTCCTCCGACCTTAAATGCCAATATAGTCCTTTTATTTAAGATTCGTTCTATTGTGTGTGACCCTCTAGGATTTATACTAAGTTGGCAATGGGCTCAACATGATTCCATAAGATATGATTAGGTTCTAGCAACCGTCATACCTACCCAATAGTTAACTAGATACAAGTTCGCATTCCTTTAGAATATGTCATAATCCCTTTGTCCACGATGTCATTGAACACAAGTCATGGTCAAACAGTCAACTTGTTTTGTTCAATGCTTTCTCGATTCCGAATATGTTGATAATTCAAATGCTATTGATCCAATCAATTCATTTGAGTCCGGCCGAACATTTCATCACATTATTCCTTCGAGGGGCCCAAGCTTGACATCTCTCCATGGAGGGACAAATCCATTTAGCTTATTATTCTTCCCAACGGGAATCCGATTATGCCAATCATACCCTTTATAACTACCGTGTTAAGGTAGCGTTTGAATATGTCAAACACAATGTTCATCGAGTGGAAGACTATAATAACTTCATGTTTAAGGATTCAAATGACATAACTAATATGAGATATATGTACGACATAGACCATGACATAAATCTCATACAGCGGGTCATGTCCAGTACCTTGTTCCAAACAAGTACCCATAAATCTAACATGATCATCCCATGATCATTTAGCCTTTATACTAGTGCTAACAAGTACTAGGGACGGAGATTATTATAAGTAACATGAACAACAATAATAATCAAAACATCTCTTTTATTGATATGAAATAAATGATAACAATTACAACGTTTATTAACCGTGCCTAGGGAACCACTACCAACACAGGTTGGTCGAGTGGCTGAACCTAAGTCAGTCTACTTACGTATCCAAGTGGAATCAAGCCAATCGTAGTTCGAAAAGTGGGGGAGACAGAAACGAGATATCGTCATTCGCTGGGGATAGACAAACATTCGCGAAGCAATAAAGTCTGTGCAGATGGACTCTATTGGGGAAAGGAGGAAAGGCCAAACGCACGGTACGACAAGAAGTTTAAGAATCAAGAACAGAATTAGGGATGAATTATAACTTCCTATTGGAGCGCGTGTAATCAAAAATTTCTTGGTAAACTACGGTACTTTTGAGAGATGTAGTCCTCAGCATCGCAGGATTCGGTAACCGGTAATGCCAATTGTCTAGAGCTCGCACGGTGTTACGCCAAATAACTTTCTCAAATAGGAAGGGTTTAAGGACTTCACAGCCTTCCATTATAATCTTTAGGGTTTAAGGACGTTCCAAGCCTTTTAATTATATGTTGATTTTAGTTATTTAAGGATTTTATGACGGTTTCCTTAATCCGCCTTCGGGTTTATGGATGTATCCTGTCGCGCCCCGTACCCGTGGTCCTACGTGGCGCACGCTCAGGACACGCACGGAAGACGTCATCAAATATTTTAGGAAA